>VXBO01014151.1:314441-532106 GCA_013400135.1 Rhinoptilus africanus
GTCCCTGCCGCCTCGCCCGTGGCCGGCGGCGCAGCCCCCGCAGGGGCTTTCGGTCACTCGTGGGTCGCCCCCAGCGCACCTCCGCGGTGGTCGCTCCCTCCCCGGCCGCCGCCCCTAAATGCCCGGCTCGCCACCGCCCCGAGCCGCCCGCAGCGCCATCCTCCCCGTGGGCACCCTGTCCGCCACCCAGGGAGCCAACCTGCTGGAAGCCAAAGCCCCTCCGGCGTGGGCAGTGGGGGCTTTGGCTCTGGCCAGGGGGAGGGCTTTGACCCGGTGACCAGCTGGGTCCATCCAGGTGGGGATTTTTGGCGTCTGGCTCCCGGTGTGGGCAGGGATGGGCTGCAGGGAAGGTGCGAATGAGGCAAAGCCTGTGAAAAGGGGCTGGCAAAGTTTGGCAGCGGAGGCAGGGCACAGCTTGCATGGAGCTCTTGATGGGGCTGGCTCTCAACAGGCACATCCATCCCTTGCCTGCAGCACCAGGAATCACACCGGGGGCTCTCCCCCGCCTCTCCGCCCGTAAAACCTCACAGATTCACGGCCAGATCCTGTTCTCACTTCTCCTGGCAGAAGCAGGGAGTAGCTGCACAGGCATTAGCAGGATCACTGCAAATTTATGTTGGTGTAACTGAGAGCGGCGCCTTGCCCTCGGGATGGTCGGGCATCTCGGCACATGGAGGCAAGGATTTACATGCCCGACCTCCGAGCTTGGCGGCAGCTCAGCAGCAGCCAAGGAAGGCAGGATTTACACTTGTTGCATCGCGATCCCCATCTCCAGGCCCCACAGCATCAGGCATCCGAAGTCTCCGCGTGGCAGGAGCTGCAGAGCCCCGTACGCAGCGCGAGGAGCGCTTTGCTGCTCCTACGCACGCACAGCTGCACGGAGGTGAGGATTGGAAGGGAGTTACATCAGGGAGGCACTTGCACCCTGGAATTCCTCAGGTTTGAACCAAGTTGGGATTTAGTGCAGCTTGAGGCACGCACACCTGCCCAAGCGCCGGCTTTCAAAGCTGAGCATCCATTCAGGTTCGGGTAGAAATACTCACGTGAGCATTTTTAGAGGAGCAGGTAAATGTTTGAATACAGGCTACAAGGTACAAATAATTGAAGGCTCTGACTGTCTTAATTTGTGACTAACTGTTCCAGTGTTTCCCATCACTGTAGTCATTAATGATACTTTCTTTTAATGGGAATAGGAGATCGAGGAGGTGCAGCTGGAGGTAAATAGTAACCCAGTGTTTGTGGTAGGAAATAAGGAGCCATTGTCCTCAGCACTATGTAACTAGAAAGATAATAGTTGGTACAGCAAATACCAACTAATTAGAGGGCAAAGGCAGTCTTGAAATTGCAGCTGGCTGCAGGAAATTTTAGGTGCCAGCTTTTTTGCTCCGACGTAAAGCCGGTTTACCATATGGGCTGCTGTTCCCTGCCAGCCTGTCAAACTTCTAACTTGCACGTTAAGGCTGCGGAGGGCAGGGGGCTCCTTTGGGGCCCTAGGAAACAGCAGGGTGACCTCCTGGGCACCTGGAGGTGTGAAGCGGAGCATCACAAGACCTGAGGCTTGGGAACAAATCACTTGGCCTGTCGAGTAACACGCTTTTCCACTTTTGGTGCTACAAGGGACAGTTGGCCACAATGGGTCATCGGGCCAGAGATCCTCATCGGCCCTCATGGGAATCCTCCTGGGGCTGGCACTGCTTCACACCCTGAGACAGGGTCTCACCTCAGGATTGGAAGTGGCAGAAGGGAAGGCAGAGCCACTGTAGGACCAAGATGGACGGGCAGGGCTGGATACAACTACTCCTTAAAACCTCCAGCTATGAGCTGTGTGGATTATTCAAAAAAAGATCCCAGTTCATTGAAAGAGCATGATGGCTTCAGCGTAGTCCATGAGGAAGATGAGACTTCCGGCAGCTTTACTCCTTCCTTGCTGTCTCTGCTCCTGCTTTGGTGGCACAAGAAGAGCCATCAGGAGGCAATTTTGCAGTCCCTTGGCAGTGCTGGGTGCCAGCAGGGACAGCTGAGGGTGTGCACCTCGAAAGTTGGGTGGGAGTGGGTCCCTGGCAAGACACTTGAAGGACTGGAGAAGAGACAAGAGGTCCTTGGCCAGCAGTAATGAGGTGCATGGCCTATCTTGGAGGGTGTGTGTCTCACAAGGGGGAAGACTTGGCACTCCTGCCAGCGCTGAGGACAAAAAACACGGAAGGAGTTGATCGTGGTGCGTGCGTGAGGACAAGAGGCCACCTATTGCTTTGCCTCACTTTCTCCTCTCTGCTGAAATGTCTTTGATGTTTTTCTCCTGGAAGGAGAAAAGTTGGTTGCCGCCTTTTCCTCTAGTTTCCCCAGCAAGTTTGCTTTATTCTCCACCAAAGCACCACCCTATGAATATCATACCATAGTTTTTCTCCACTGAAGCTACTCCTCCATCTACAGAGGAGGATGGCCAGGGAGAGGGCACTTGTACCCTAGTGAGCCTCACTGGGGACCGGGGGCACCAGCTGCCAGTAGGAGGGGCCCCTGTCTAGTGTCAGCTGCCAAAGATGTCATCCAGGTGTCCTTTAGATACCCTGATATGATTAAGCCTCACTGATTTAATAATGAGCAGTCCACAACTGGAACTGGTCAGGATTTGGACTTTATTAGTGTGGAGTTTATTTGTATGTGACTAATATTAGTGGGAGACACTGTCACAGCACAGGCAGGGAAGATGTCACATACGATCAGGTGTGAAAAGCAGCTTAACCCATGCAGCTCCCGGACACCACAAGCAGTTTTACTTCTTTTCATCTCACCAAAACATTCCTATGGCTCCAGTTGCCCTCACTCTCCTCTTGCTCTTCTACTACAGTAATGGATGTCGTGTGCCTCACCTGGCTGGCTTCTGCTGCTGGTGAGCAGTAGGAGGGTGGGGAAGTGCTCACACTGTTTGGGATGTGGAAAGACTCAGCTCACTTGGCAGAGAAGAGCGGTTTGAAATGTCTGAGGAACATAAGTCCCTCTCAGTTAATGGCATGACCCTGCAGAGTATATTCAGAAGGAGGAGACCTTGTCACTAGAAAGTCAGCCACGTGGCTCCAACTTTTCTTGACCCAGATGTAGGCCCAGTCTAGCATTTCTGTGCTGCCCATCAGCTCTGATCTCCTGGGAAATTTCTCCCAACCCTGTTGCATCTGCACAACAAGATTCCTCCTGAGTCAGATGGTCCTGCGTCCTCTCTGCATGCAGGGCAAAGCTGAGGCCAAGATGATGCCTGTTCTGTGACAGCTTTCAAGGAGTACTCATTACCCTTCTTTCAGTGAGTTGGACCTTTTTGTTATCCTTTAATTACCACTCGCCCCACACTCCTGTGGTGGGATTAGCAGCAGTAGGAGGAGCAAGTCAAAGGGAGTGAATTTGTTGTGAGGAACCGGACACATTTCCAGCAGTGAGATTTTTATGAGTCAAGATGGAATTCATGGAATAAAAATCTGGAAATGGAAAAAAAATAAGTAATCTTGAGCTCCTGCCAAAGGAGGGCTCGTTCCAGATGAGTTACCTGATCTGACCTGCCTCGCAGGTGTGAAAACCTTCATTGACCCACCCCCATGTTCTCTACCTGCCCCTGCAAACCCCAAGGAAAACCACCACCTTATTCCCAGCTGCTGCCCTCGTGGGAAGCAGCCAGTTTCCTTGAGGCGTAAAGCTCATGACCTGAGAATTTGTGGCACTCCACAAAAGGAAATATAGGCTAAACTTCTGAAACATTTCCTAATGTTGACGTCTTTCAAGCGGTGGAATCGTCTCCCCAGGGGCACGTGGATGCTCCGCTCCTTGAGTCAAGGAGACAGGATCAGACAACGCAGAGGGAGACGTGTTGTTGGGAACCTTGCTGCCCCCATCCCTGGGAGAGACAATGAGGAGGGAGAGAGGAAATAAATTAGATGACTTGAATCATTTCCAGCTCTAATTGCTATGATCTTGCAGTCATTTTCCCAGCCCCGAGTATAACATTAACCATCGAAGCACGATTTCACCCACGGTCAATTAAACCAGGATTCATCTGGCCTGACATCACCAAGTAAAATCCATCCTGGACTCAGGGACACCCCGCTGAGAAGAGACAGGAGCCGGACAGGGGCTCCATGGGATGGGCAGAAGCTGCTGCTTTTGGAGGTGTGTATCTCTAAGCGTGCGCTTCCCCTCCGCTGGCACAGGGCACAAAGGGCAATACAGCAACTGCATGGCGCGTGTTTGCTTTTCCTTACCTCGGTGATGCGCTGGCAGCGTCCCTGGGAGTGATTCCCCCCGTCCGGCTGGTGCTGGTGGCTGGGGGGCTGCTCCAGAGGTCAGATGGAGACAGCCCACAATGCTGGCTGCTGCGTGCGGCCCTGCGAGATGTCAGGCTACGCCTTCACCCTCAGCGGCTGCAAATGTTATCCTCTCTCCGGTTTGCCCCTGCCCGCCTGGTCCTCTGAAGCGCAGCTCTGGGAAGCCCGTCAGGAGCCCACAAGGGTTTCAGTGTCTGGAGCCGCATTTCTGAACGTCGAGCTCCACAGCCTGGAGGGCAGGTCAGGGTACCAGGGCTTTCTCCTACGGCTGCACCCCTCCTCCTTGCGGCTTCTTTCTCTTCCTCCCCAGCCCTTGAACAAGGGGGTGAACCGAACCTGAATTTACTGGGTCCTGAATACCAAGAAACCAAATTAAGAGAAAACCTTGTGGAAGACAGAAGGACTTAAAGGATGCGGCAGTAACCAGACAGACCTGGTGGCTGCGGCGGGGTGAGGTCCTGGCTTGCCTGGCTCCACGTAAGTCAGTAGGAAGGCTGGGGAGAGCACGGAGAGTTCATACCTCCTCATTTAGTGCTTTAATGATTAGACAGGCGCTCCCGACAGTGGGCTGTGTGGGCTGAGCGAGTTAAACTGTAACTGCCCTCCTCGGCGTCCCCCAGCGAGGAGCCCCGGCTTATGTGACCGGGGGAGGACCATCCTCCCACCCGAGTCCCACTAGCAATCACTGATGGCTCGGGAAGGAACACAGGGGTGGCCACAACCGTGGGCTGGAGTCTGGGGGAGCTGCCCCAGGTCCCCATGGGGGCCATGGGGATGGACCAGGACCCTGTTGGGTTTTGTCCCATGGAGCTGGGAAAGGGTCCCCATCCCTCCCTCCCACGGGCAGATAGGCATCGCCTGGTCCCATGGCACTGCCAGGCAAGGGGGACAGGAGATGCTCCTGGGGCCAGCCCAGGGCACCAAGCCCCATGTCCTGCACCGATAAGGACCAGGGGTACGTGTTTTGGGGAGGCAGGAGGCCATGGCCATAGCCAGACGGTGAGGTAATCTGCCCCCCGACTCCCCTCCGCTCAGACCAAGTCTCTCGGTCTCTTCCACTTGGCTTAAACCCCGAGGCGAAGAGTTGTACATCCTTTCCAAAATTTTTATCGGCATGAATTATGACAACTCTGGATATTCTTATTGTCTGTTCGAATGGCCGATCCCGCTCTAAAGTCTTACTTAATTCTTGGCCTCAGCTGCTTCCTGTGGTAACGAGCTCCGCAGCATAATTAAACATGGTCTGTGATAGCAACCATGCAATGGGCTTCACCAGCGGCAGCAGCGCATGGCTGTGCACACGTGTGTCTCCATGTGTACGTGTGTGTGCTGGCCGGGGTGGGCGGGAGGTGACAGTGTACCCCTGCCCACTTGCAGGCAGGGCGAGCATCGCCCTCCGAGGACAGGAGCAGCCCCAGGGCCCAGCCGGGCTTGGGGACGCTGAAGCCACAGTGCTGGGGCTGTTCACCCCGGGTGCTGTGACAGAGGGCTCCTCCCCATGCCCGACCGTCAGGGAAAGGACAAAACCCGAATTCCTGCCCCGCACAGTGAGAAGGGAGCAGTCACCCCTCCAGCCCCCTTCCTCCAGATTAGCGGAGTGATGCCGAAGTCCCACAAATCTGGCAAGAAGATGTCCCCGAAGAGCCGAGCATCCATGGGCGGTTTGGGGGAAAGCGCGCGAGAGGCTCTAGCTGGGATCTGTCGGAGACAGACAAGCCCAGGCACCCCCCTCTCCTTCGGCCATTCAGAGGGAGGCAGCTGGGGGGGGGAAGTGTGTCCTCCAGGGTCCCTTGCCCTGGATAGCACCATGGGAATCCTGGACAATGCTAAGGTTTTTCCTTGCTCCATTACATGCTCCCTAATTTATCCATTTTATTGCTTTCTTCCTTTCTCTCTCTCTCTCTTTTTCCTCCTTTGCTCTTTTCCCTTTTTTCCTTCTCTCCTCTCTTCTCCCTTTTTCCTTTTTTCCTCTCTTACCCCGTTCTTTCTGATCTTCTCCCTTTGTAATTTCTTCCCTCAGTTGCTCAAAAGTTCTTCTGTAATTTCTTTCTTTGAAAGCAAGACAGGCCTCTGGCCGGAGCTGGCACTGACGGGGTGAAAGGGGATTATTCTCCTGATAATCGCTGGGATTAATGCCACAGAGCAACTTCAGCTAAAGGAGGAAACAAACACAACTCACACGTTACGTCCAGCTTTCCCATGGACCGTGCAGACGGGTGGGCTCACAGGGCTAAGCCCCCCCTCCCCTGCCTGTCCCTGTACGCAGCGTGCGGGTGGGCATGGGGGGCAGAATACCCCAAACCCGATGTGAGAGCAGCTCCCTGGGCTCGCTCGGCGCCCCTCTGTGTCACCACTGGCTTGGGCACCTCCCTGCCGCGGGGACGAGCCAGGCGCCCTGCTGGGGTGGCCCCGGGGGCACACAAGTGACGCAAACTGGCTTCTGGGGCGGGGGGCACACGCTCTGCAGCCTGGCAGGTGGCAAGGGAAGGGAATGAAACGTGCTGAGATGCCAAGCTGGGAAGGTGCAACCAGTGCCACCAGGGAGTCGTGATAGTCGGCGGAGTCCGGATGGTGTTGGGGACGTCACCGTGCAGAAGGGGAGCGTGGGACAGAGCCGGCGGGGCTGCAGAGGGAGGCTGAGGGCAGCACAGGGAGGGATGTCATGTAACGTATGGCTGCCAGGCGCGTGATTGCCAGTGCTGCTGCCCAGAGGCAGACACTACCCTGGGACAGATGTCACAGAGCCCGGGGACGGTCACTATTTACAGCTGGTGAAACCACAGCCCGTTTCCTGCTTTTATTTCTGGGTCCCACAAAGCCCAGGGATGAGCTGAAGAGCGTAAGCGAGGCTTAGGATGGGCTCTGTAGCTCCTAGTTTTGCCACTCACAAATCATTCTGCAAACCAACTCGATGACAATAAAGCCTTTGTGTGAAAACCACCGCATTTCGTAGGCTTCAAAGTGTCCTTTGACAGCAAATGCCTTTCCTCAATAGTCTCACCTTCACAGTGCAAGCTGAAGGGAACATAAATACAATTCTTAGACACTGTGGCTTCTAAACAAATATATATAGCATGGGTAATATATGGGCTTACGCAAACATCAGCATTAAAGCATGCAAAGTAGGCAGGGAAGGAAGCTATAATAACTGAAGCACCAGCACAGCCACAAGATACAAAGAGGGAAGAAACCACATGGCAATAGACTGTTTTCTTCTAAGGGACTCGGATGTTGTGTTGAATATGGTCTCAGTGCTCGGCCACCAGACAAGGGGATGCACACGGATACTGATGCTCCCATGGCACAAACAGCTCTTGGCACATTACAAGGGCTTGTTCACAAATAAAGTGTGTGTGTGTGTACATATTTACACATGCAAGAAACTAAAGACATGGAGGCCAATGGATTCTAGTTCCGACTAGAACTGCTGCCATGTACTCTTGCAAAGGTAAAATTAAAGACATGGAGTTTCCCCATGTAATTTAAGTGTAATTGTGTACGTGTTCTGTATATTCTGTGGTCAGCATCCTTAAGTCACAACTGAATTTTCAGCTTGAGACACTGATTTTCCAGGATGCACAGAGCACCTACCTGCTAACACCACTTGTGGCACCTGAAGTTAAGCCAAATCACTAAATGCTTCAACACATCCTGAAACTGTAATTATACACACCTGCAAAAAACCAAAGAAAAACTCCCCAAAAATCCCAAACCAAAAAAACAAACCAACCCACAAAACCTGAAGACACCATGATTCATGCCTCAAAACATATTTGTTCACATGCCTCAGATCTTGGGTTTTTACTCAAGAAGGCTTTTTTTGGGTGGATTTGATTCTTGTTTCTGAGCCTCTAGTGTTCACTGAAGCTACATTTTTCTTCATTCCCCTCCAGCAACGGGAGCTGGAATTCTTTTTCTGTAAGCGCAGATGGGGACCCTCTTTCCATCGCAGGGCTTCAGGGGCCGTGTTTTGAAGAACCGAACATCATGAAAGACTGTAACATGTCAAACACCCTCCAGGATACGGCTTGTATATAAACCCTTTTATAGCTGCATGAATAATGTTGTGCACAAAGATCTGTGGAGAGCAAACGAGCTTTTTCTGTGGTGCAGAGGGGCCAGATCTGCCTCTCTTGATCCTCAATGAGTACATACAATTGAGCTTTAGGGGTGACCACATCATTCATTGTTGGTGAGTTACGGGAACCTTCCCAAGCACGCAGCAGTTAAACCTCCAGGCATGGGTAGTCCTTTTAGAGGCCTGAACCACAGCTGGTACATCCCAACAGAGCTCTGCTGAAGGCAAGGGGGGAGCTGGCCTTTGGCATTGTCTTTGGTTGATTTGATTTGTCTTTTCTTTCATTTCCTTGATTCTTGTGTGTCGAGAAGATGTTTGTAGTTAATGGTATCAACGCCACAGCGAGGGTGTGCTTTGAGACACCCCGGGTGGCAGGGATCCGGTCAGGTTTGGCTCCAAGCTGAGCATGAAGTGATTGCTATGCCACTTCCCAAACCATCCGCGACACCCTCGCTGCGCAGCGCCAGGCTGCAACACACCCCGCAGCGACACAACCCAAAAGGCCTCCATCGCGTCTGAACTTGCCGAGATATCATCTTAAGATTGCACACGCAACGATGAGCATAAGCGATACCGTTGTGCTGAATAAGGTCTCTTACCAGAAAAACAAAAACAGGGAAAGTTGGCGTCATCGTCTCTAACCCCTGTCGCTACCCAGCTGTAAGCAAACGCAGAGAAAAGCTCTGGGTCAGCGTTAGGCTGGGTGGCTTTGCTGTATGGATCTAAGACTGGTTTCCCCATGAAGTCATGCTCCGGTCTGTCACTTCACACAAAGGAAGCCTCTGGGTCATCCGTGGTGATATTTGTCTGCAGCTCTATAGATAGCTTTGATCTACTCATCTGGCAGATGAGCATAAATAATTGTGTTACCGCTCCTGTTTTCGAGAGTCATCACTTCATTAACAAAGGGATCAAATTAAAGCCTGCCACTGTAAGGGCGAGGAGCAGCCTTTCACTGTCACCTTGAAGCCACTGTGCCCAACTTGGGCTGCTGGGTGGAGATTGTAAGAACTGATGTTGCACTAGGTGCACCACATCTCCGACGGCCTCCATTTGGCAAAGCGCTCGTTCCTGCAGCTGGGAGCGAGTTCAGCAGCCGCTGCCTCTCCCTGGCACACTGGGCTCATGGGCTGGGCGAGTGGCCAAACCCCTCCTTGAGTCCACAGAGAACCCTGGGTTACAAACAGGGAGAGGGTGTTTGAAGACATTAATCACCCCCTGCCACCCCAGGGTGGCTGCTGACATGGATTCCCAATGGAAGCTCTGAACTCATACTGTATTTTGCTGACAAATCCAGGCTGTGCCATTTCCTTGGGGTTCCTCCAGGCTGTTGTACCTCTCCTGCCCTGGGCCTAGCAAGGGATCCATTCTGGATTCAGGGTGTTGTGTTGCTGCCAAAATAACAAGAGCGGACCCCTTAGAGGGCACTTATACGACAAACAATTCATGGTGTGCAGTATCACCGTGGTGATGGAGGATTTTGAATGCTGGCCTAAACACACCAAGGGGGAAGAGTTTCTGTTATCTGTGCTCAAGGCAGTGTTTTGCATTTCTCACATCATTTGGGGCAGGAAAAATAGGGACCTTACAGCACTGTGTGATTTGAAATGATCGCAAAGGATTTTGCAGGAGCCAGAGTGGATTGAGCAACTTGGTTCCTACCTTCTCCTCTCGAAGGACCAGCAGCATCACGCGCTCTGGGGCAGCAGGTCCTGTGTTTGTCACACCCGTCAGACAACTTTGCAGGCTGTCCAAAGTAACCAGCAAACCCCTCGTGTTTAACAGCTTCGAATTNAAAAAAAAAAAAAAAAAGTGCAAGAACAAAAATAACAAAAATTCTGAGAGGCACAGCAAGCTGACAGCACTGAAAAATGGGGCGCTACTGCCTTAAAGCATTTTACTGGCTTGCCATCTGAAGAGACAACGCGAGCCATCGAGTTACTACCGCTTAACAACTTGCTGCAAGTTAGCTGAGCTTCCGCAGTTGGCAATATACATGCCCTTGGCCCAGCGCAAATCCAAGTCCAGTACCTCAGCCGAAGCAGTAGCTGCCAGCTACCATTGTCCTCCCCTTCCTTGCTGAGTAGCAGAAAGACCTTGCCACGGTCATACATCATCCTCAGCGGAGATTCTTGGTTTTCCATACAATCCCCTGTTGTAGGGACGCCTCTTATGCAGGCAATCAAGATAACAGCGTGAATTCCCACTTATCCTGGTTCGTTTTACATCTCTGGAGCCCTAAGAATCTGTTAGGAAGGTGAGCATCCAGCAGTTGCACCAGGTGTGGTGAAGAGGTCATCTTGGGAACAGAGCCAAGCTCCGCACAAACCCGTTAATATCTTTGTTACCACTTCAGCTGCGTTCTGCTAAAAAATGTTAAAAAAAAAGGATATCCTGTACAAGCATCGTTCTGCTGGGTTTATGGTTAAGAGATTAGTGATCAGTCCCCCAAACAAACTCAGTAGAGTCAAAATTACACAGAAACCGCCACTCAATACTGCTGGGTTTTCCCCCTTCTGCATCAGATCAGGTGACAAGAACAATGAAGACACCCGTTTGTGGTACTGCAGAAGGAGAACTAAGTGATCTAACGCCTGTCTCCTTCTGAACATGGGCCTTCGAGCAGCCCAGCCCCGGCTGGGTACGCTCTGCCCAGCACAGGAGAAGGCGGCCACCAAACTGCTCTCTTTGGCCAGAGCTTTATGCTGATCCCCACCCACAGTCACCTAACACAAAGCCACGTTTCCTCGGAGGAGAAATAAGGGCAGTTTTTACAGTCTCTGAAAAAATATCATGGTGTTTTGGTTGAAATTGCATCCGAGAGAGTTTAACATTTAGTATCAAGCAACTGCTGATAATGCTCGCTCAGGTTGCAAGCTGCCTGCAGCAGGTGAAGTGAGATTTATTGCACTCACATATTTGATTTTATCCATGGTAAGTGATGCATAAAGCACCTTCCCTACAAACAGCTGAGCTTCCTTGGCTTTGGTAGGTGCCATGGGCCTACAGAGCTCCCCGGCTGCCGCTGAGCCCTAGCTCCCTCTGAAAACAACCTTACGGTTACCACCTGGATTGGGAAAACATATGTGGGGGCGAGGTACGCTACTTTACAGCAGTGAAGGCTACCAGCAAAAGCAGCAATAGTTCAAAATATCCTTAATAGTTGCATCCTTTGCTTTCTCAAACTTTAATGATCGCCACCACCAAAATACTCATAGTAACTGCTAATGCTAAATTAATTAATTCATAGAAGAATGGCATGAGCTGCTGAGTGAAGTCACACAGGGACCACAGGAAATGAGATGCTGAAATCAAACTTACCTTCTCCCGCACTTTGTACTTAGTCTTTAAATCCCCTGCAGAAGTATTGCATGTGTTCTCCCAGTCATTAAGTATCTGACATAGCATCTTGCAGTTCTTAGCAACTGCGGTCTGCAAGCGACTGCAAACACGTGCCCCTTTGGTGATACGTCAGTCACTCTGTCAGGTGGAGTCTCAAATTTTTTATACAGGACCTTTGGGGGAGACTTGTGCTGCTGCCAGGGATGACCTGGCTGAGAAAGACAATGCATTTTGTGGACAATAAGGACGAACGGAGGAAGCACACCACTACCTTCGTTTTAATGTCAGACCAGATCTCCCTCTACCAAGCCTCAGGCGGTCTTGGCTGCGTATGGTGTCCGATCACAGTTAACGTCCAGCTGTGCGTCTGAAGGAACGGGAGTCGTCTTTGCTAGGTGAATATTTCAATTATCCAACCCATTAGAAATAAGCGGGGGCTATTAAAGTTCAAAGATGCCTGGCACGGGGAAGTGCTGGCATGCCCAGGGAGCAGCAGCACAAGCTGCTGTCACTGTGGTGCCATCTGTGTTCGGCGTGGGTGCGAAGGGAGAAGCGGAGGTCTGCTCGCGAGCGCCGCTGAACTGCAGCTGCTTTGGGGCCTCAAGCCCCCTTGGCAGATGTTTTGCAGAGAAGGGTCAGATACCTCTGTCAGGAGCGGGGCGAGCACAGAAACAAACCGAAGGCCTGGGCCAATGCAGGTGCGTGGTTAAAGGGAACTAGATCCCATTTTTACTTCTGCAAAACTAAACTGAGCCAAGTACCCAAATAAGAGCTTGATACATATATCATATAATCATGGAATGGTTAGAGTTGGAAGGACCTTAAAGACCATCTAGTTCCACCCCCCTGCCCTGGGCAGGGACACCTCCCACTAGACCAGTCTGCTCCAAGCCCCATCCCTTGAACACCTCCAGGAACAGGGCATCCACAACTTCCTTGGAATAAAAAGATTTTTCTTGTTGACCTAAACAAAGGGAGACGCGTACAGATAGAAGAGATGGACCCCAGTTTGGCTCTAGATGTGGATGATGAATGTGTGCTGTGCTAGACTGAATCCCCTGCTCTGGGCACTTGTGAGCTATGGAATTTGAAGTCTGAGTCTTCCCAAATTTCAGGATTTGGTTCATTTTAGAGTCACGTTAGAGCAGATATGAGCTCACTTCTCTTGAAAAATACGGAAGGACTTTGAGGCAATTCCTTCTTTATAGGAGCAGCCCCTTTGATGTCTCAGTGGTTGCTAATGTGAGGGACAACTTACAGAACCAAAGCATCAAAATGTTTGCAGCCAAGAGGCTTGGGGGTCTTGGAAGCAGCACAGTTGACAGCAATGCTAGGGCTTGTGCACTTACTGATTGGAAGAAAACAGGTCATCCTGCACACTTAATGAACGAAACATCCAACAAAAAAATAGTTACATAAATACATCACTGAAAATTGCATCATGGACCTATTAGCCACGAGGTCATGTAGATTTTCTAATTTCCAGACCTTTGGCATTGCAAGCTCAGTATTCTTGAAACATGGTTCTCAGTGTGCAACTGTGTATATATACGTATATATTATCACACAGACACATAGAGATATACGCACATGTGCACTTCAATACATTGGGACAGAAGATGATATACTGTTTAAAGCTAAAAATAATTTCTATGTATTATATAAGAGAGTTTAAGAGCATTCATATACATTCCAAGACTTGTGGTTCCCCAAAATGGTGCACCCTTACAGAAAATGAAGGGTTTACTCAAGCTGAACAAAAACCCTTCTAGGAGGGGTTTTGAGCTACAGCAGCAACCCATCCTTTTTCCCAATACATAAAGAAACCAAAAGTTTTTTAACTTGCCTTCTGACAAAGTTTGTGTCCACAGAAGTTCCTAGAGCTGAATTCCTGCTGAAGTGAGTCACACTTCCACACAAAGGGGCTGCAGAACCTGACCCTAACCATTTAACTTCTTAGTGATTCATCTAGAAGAGTTTCAGTGTTTGCAGTTGTAGCTCATTGGGAAAAGGTACTGATCAGGTACTTAAAAGCACCTGGATTTAAAGCCCACACCCACAGAACCACTTGCTACACCCAATCTGGTCCCAGCTGTTCCGCTTAGGTTTTGTACGTCATCAGTATATTCAGAAATAAAGTCTACCAACACAAGGTGTATGGCTCTGTTTGCTTGATAAGCAAAAAAATTGTTTGCAATCAGTTTTATTATATACAGCTTAAATATATTTAGCTTCCCAGGGCATACGCCCTTTCTCAGGTTTGAGAGCTTTTAAAGACAACAACAAAAAAAAATACTTTGGCCATTTGCCTAAGATTCCTAAACATCCTGAAGTCCAGTGAGAAGAGTGGCTACTTGATATCTCAAAGTCCCAGCCCAAAGATCACCAGCCACATGCACATCACCTCATTAGCGCAGGCAGTTAGTTTGTAATTAGCTTTCTGGGTAATCCTGCGTGGTACAGCTGATGCATCCCTATAGCATCAATCCGCATAAGCAGAAGGCACCTGTGCAGCACAGGTGCAGCAGATCCTGTTGGAAACAGGACATCCTAAATACGTTGCTCTTCCTAGTGGACTGATGATGTGATTTCAGTAGTTTCCCTGATCAGAGTAATTTAGAAAAGTAGGTTTTACAAAGTCATCCTGGCTGGAATACTGCAGGAGCCTGGGTAAGACAGGGGCTCCGCACACCTCTAGGAACCTATCTTTGCAATATGTGCAAAGCAAAATGTTTTTAATTTGATCCCAGGGCTGACTGTTCCCCGTTTCCACTGCTGCCTTGCCTGTTCTGCGTCACGGTAACAGCAGTCAGCACGGACAATTTTGGTCAGATGCCTTGTTGTGTTTTACTGCCCGACGCACAAAATGTAACCTGATAACGCACAAAAGGAATCTGGCATCTTCGCTTTGTAGCACAAACAGTGTTATTGTTATGGGCCATCCAAAATGTGAGTCAGCCTGCGGGGATATGGCGCTGCAACACACCGAGCAGCCTGAGCCGGCGTGGGCTGCGGCGGCTCGGCCCTGCCTGCAGATGTGCTGCTCTCCCTGCAGATGTGCTCTCCCGCTGCCGCAAGTCTTGCCTTTCGCTTGTCCTCCGATTTCGAAAGGACAAGCCCCTCAGAAATGGCATTTGTACCGCTTTCAGACCAACGGGTACCCCCATGCAGAATAACCCGTTAAATTTATGTGGCATGTGGTTTCGTTCAGCTGATCTGGACTGTGCTGCAAAAGCCAGGCACACCCTGGCCTGGTGGGAATCACGAATCCCCTTCTCAGCCAAAGACGCTCCAGTGAACATAAAACAGACTGGGAACCAAAAGGGTGATGGACTTGTCCTTTCAAAGCTCCCGAGACCCTTAATCCCGGCGTATCCTTTTTCCACACGCTGCTTTACGTGCCTGATTGAAGCCCAAGTGACTGAAACCCAATTAGCAGAGGGAGGGGAACGTCCAGGCGCTGAGATGAGGACGCCTGTTGCTGTCACACATGAAGTCACTCATATGCAAACAACGAGCAGCGCTCTTAAGAGCCCCTTGAAGTGATAAATCTCCAGAAAGCAGAAGGGACAAGGCCAGCAAAAAAGCCTAGAGAAAAATTGGCTGCACAGACAGACAGAAGGAGAAAGAAATGTAAAAGGCCTTGAGAGAGAAATTGGTTAGAAAGTGTCCCGACGCGGGGAGGTCTGCCCTGCCAAGGCTTCAGGATAGCTGCAGAGAATCTGGTGGAGTGTGTTTAACATGGACATTGTTCTACCAGTGGGACCCAGTGTTGCAATGCTATTCTCTTCAGAACAGTTAAAAACGCCAGAAAAATGAGACTTTATAGTGACATTACTCAGGCAATTTCCCACGTCCTCAAAATGTGGCTGGAGCCTGGACGCTGGGTAGAGCCCGTTTCCTCCAGCGTTGCAGGGGGTCGGAGCTGTGCCACTGAGCTGTGCCACGGAGCTGTGACTGTCCTCCGCTCCCTGCGTCTGGGTCTCCCCAGGAACACGCTCTGTAAGACAGTCTCACTGGCCTTTGCACAGCAAGGCTTTCCAGGCACATTACTCCGTAAGACGTGACCCTGACATTGACTCGACGCTGGATGCACACCTGGGATTCGGGCACTCGTTCGCAATGTTTAAGTCACATTTACTTGGAATGAGAGAGAGAAAGGAAACAAAGGAAACAGCCGTCTGTAAACGCAGTTGCTGTACCGCCACTTACCTGACCTGTGAGGTCCCGGGGTAACCGAGACGCCCCTGTGATTGACAGCCCCTCACCCTGACCTTGCAGGCAGCCCAGACCCCCAGTAGGGTTGTTCCAGCGGTGAGGATGGGCAACAAATGGGACCCCGAGCCTGGTCTCGGGAAACGGCCAGGCCGCCGGCTCAGCACTCCTACCTGCCTTCCGACCCCGGGCACGCAGGAGAGGACACCGAGCAAGACACACCGAAATTCACCGAAATGAAGACACGGCACAGAATTTTTAAATAATTTTATAATTTCCTGATGAACTTAGTCTGTGAATAAAAAAAGAAGAAAAAAAAATGAACAAAGTGTTTATATTATCAAGGCAAAGTTGAATATAACACATTTTCTTTGCAATTTCATTATCCTGTCAGTAACATGACTCCAGCAATAAAACACATACAAGTTGAAGGCAGCGTGCGCACTTGCATCACAGATATCAGTGTCTCCCGCTGCTGTTATTTCAAAAAGGAATTCAAGTAGGATAGATCCCATCCCCAAAGCCCGTCTCCTCCTCTGCTAAAGTGCAACACGTCTCTTCCAAAGCAAATGAGGGATACGCGTCTGTGGAGTGGATGGAGCATCCCACAGATGTTTTTTTTTAACCCCACAAAGGATTTGTGAACCCGGCGTGCGGCTCTCCTCATTTCCTGACTTGGAGGGAAACGGCAATATACTGTTTTAGTGGGCTTGGAGCAGCATGTTAGGCTAGCACAGAAATTATTCCCCTGCTCGTGGTCCCATTTGATTCATCCTCCTTCAGCATCTGAGCAGACAAAGGCATCTGCCACTAATGCCTCCCCAGGTATACCGTAACGAGCCTGTCAGAAAGGGACAAATGCAGCCGCCCCTGGGCAGGCACGGAGGCCAGAGACTTGGCCATGTCCGTGGAGAGCTGGGAAGATGGGGCAGATTAAAGGAACAATGTCTACTCTGGCTTCAAATTTGGCTTTGAGGTAACCACATTTTATAAAGAATGAGTACATGTGACCGATAGATCCATTTTTGCCAGTTTCCAAATGGAAAAACATTTTCGACACAAAAAACCCAGCAAAGCACTGAGAACCTGAAGTGGAAATATCTACTTAAAAGTAAAACCAATTGACTAGATTTTCAAGATCCAAACTAGAAGTGCAAAATGGGGTCAAATAGCACATGGTAAGTTTGATATAAAAACCCCATTAATTTAATGAAATTCTTTACCTAGTATCATAGGTAAAGTAATTTGTGGTTTTTTTGGTTTTTTACATTACACACTGGTTTATCCTCACTTTTAAGCAGTGCAGGCCTCTGATGCAACTGTGGCAGACAGCAGCTGCTGGTCCTCGCATGTACCATGACCCGTTGCGGCTGCCTGACCAACACCGGACACAAAGAAATCCAACTTTGATAATGGGCTGACACACAATGACAACCTGCACCGGCCGGTCTGCGCTTGCAGGTGTCCCTGGCATCAATGGAGAAGGCATGGAAAATGTGGCCAAAGTGTTTGGCCCCTTTACATCAATGGTTCATACCTTAAGGGACACCTGGTGTAGACAACCATTACAAGAACGGACTGATTTCCAAAATACTCTTTCATTCTGCCCATTTCTGTATTACACGTGGACAACATAAACCTGGGAAAGCAGGAATTTATACAGGGTTCGTTACATTTCCTAAGAGGCCAAGCTGCCTTGGGCCTCTAAAGCCTGTTAAAGGCAACTGGTTATAATTACAAGCCCACAAATCCTTTTCCGTACAAACCCGAGAGGAGGAGTCATGGCTTTGTTGCTTCTTTACTTGAATTCCTTTTGATGAAATTTATTTTTATATATTTTTTTAAAACACATCTTTTTCAGTTCTACTACTATCTTTTTTTTTAATCCGACAACAGACACACATTGTTGGTAACTGCCCCAGCCTTAGGACCACACAGACAATATCGACAAGCAGAAAACAAAACAGGAAAAAAGACCCCTGGAAAAGTCAGGGGGGATACTGATGACAGGGTTACAGCACTCACCACACACACTGGAAAAAGTCAGGATTTCTGTGTTTATGCTTTTGACACTAAAAAGTTTTGAAAGAGTTTTTCTTTTTTTTAAAAACAGTCAGCGGACACAGCCATTTTGTTCAGAAGGATTTGCTGTTGCGTAAGGTTCCTTCCATTTATGTGGAAAAAACAATTAAAAACATTATTTTCTTTAAAAATCCCCCCCCTCCCTCCACTGACACTCCTTTTCCTCGCCACGCTGACAAGATGGGTTGGCAGAATTGACCTTGCCAGGTGCGGTGCCCCGTGCCCGACCCTCCCACCCCACCGGCTTCGCTGGGGCAGTGTTAGTTATCCACAGCCTTCTGCGGCCTCTCCGCTTCCCTCTTTCAGTGCGGGCGCTGAGCTGAGTAGAGGCTTCCTTTAAATATCAGATGCCTTGATTGTACTATTTCCCTTTTGCATTTCATCGGAGTCATTTGAGAAATACATGGGTTACTTATGTAGTGAAAACTTTGCTTTAAAATGGTATCAGTGTGTGACTCTCTACAGCCTTTGTAAAGACCCCTTCGGTGGCAACAATTGGCAATTAGTACATGAGTGGGGACTCAACCCTGCCAACCTTTATCAGATGTAGAAATTTCCCAACAAATTGAGCACTAGCAGCAGAACGGGTGGGAATTACAGGGCGAATGAAAAGAGGTGCCCCTTTGGTTCAAAAAAACAGGGTTATGTCTACAAGATTTATGACATTAACGCTCCCTTGTGCAAAATACCGAGAGCCCCAAAGTACCAGAAAATTTGCTAGAGAAGGGATATTCCAGCCATGCAACCAGAAACGGCACACACAGTTTTGTACATCACGTCAGACTTTCACCTTCTGTCCTCTGGACTTGGCAAAAATCGGATACTCCAAGGAGGGTTTGGCATTTTCTAGAGGGAAAGCTGGTTAAAGGCAGTCAAAATGAGAGCGAATACTAGAAGCTTAGAGCTTCGTTTGGGAGCACGCCAGGCAATTCTTCTTCCAATCGCAGTGTTCACATCCTCACCCTGCAATTCTAGTGTTGTAATGTCCTTTTAGTGTTTTGCATGAGGCTGGATTCAGAGGAAAGTATGTACTTGGACTCGTGGATATCACGAACAAGCGTAGTTGGGGTGACAGCTTTTACACTGTATGCGGGCTTCAGACTTGAGTTATTTTTTAGCCCAAACCCAGCTAAAATGACCTATTTAATTTTCTACAGACAGCTCCTTCAGTCCTTACATCTCTCCGTTTCTCTACAAATGACAGCTTGAAAGAAAAAAAAAAATTAAAGCAATTAAAACTTTCACAGCTCCCATAGCAAATGGAACTTCATTCAACAGGAGAAGAAAAAGCAAGTTTCCCCAGGCTCCCTGGGAAGGGCCCCTGATTTCCTAGAGCTGCCGCGCTGCAGGACCGCTGTGCGAGGAAACTCTGCATCTGCCTGCCTGCTGACGCTTGGGTAGAAGATTTTAAAAGAGCAGTGGTGGGTAGGCAACTGGATGAGCACCGCAGTATGTGCACACGTATGGCCCTTCTGCCATGTGCCTGATATGCAATTTCGTGATGGACTACGATAACAAAATCCCTTGTTGCCCTAAGGCCAATGGTGCAGCACTCCACATGAGCAAAAAGAAAAAGTTTTCACTGGTCAGGTTCAGCATTCAATTGTGGCCAGCAGCACCTTCCAAATCACACAGTTCCTCAAGCTATTCACCATGACAAGATCTCTGTCGACACAGGATCAGAGAGATTGTCTGAAATAGTTCAGTGGAGATCAAGTCGGATCAAGTCTGTTCCTAAATGAGATCTGCTCTCTCCCTGAAAGCACTTTACTGAGGTCTCAGATCATCGTTTAAGACGGGGAGCCCAGAAGATGTAGAAGATAACAGCAGTTAACGAGAAAAATTGCAAAGACCCAACAATCCAGATGGGAGGAACAGCAGGTGTGTGGCTGGCAGATAAAAGACCAAATGGCCAGCGTGAAAACTAGCCAGGCTTGACAAATCCTCTCAGGGAAGAGGGCGGGAGATGTGTAAACAGTGAGCTTCACCTGGCTGCCGACGCAAGGATCCCGCGCACGCTGTCGTGGCAGCAAAGTGCCTTTGGCTCAGACACTTTCTAGAAATGCAGCCACAGGCTGGCAGCTGAGTTAAAGACGCAGAAGAACCAGCACTGAAACTTAGAGCTTTCCTGCAATGTGTGGGCAACGCAGGAAACCCAGGGAATTGAAACGACAGCCCGAAGTGATCGCCCCTTGTTCCCATCGCCTCCCCATGCCCCTGCCTGCAGCAGAGACGCTATCAAGGAACATCTCAGTAAGAGGTTTACAAGCAGGAGTCATTTGAACCATCGATAAGGGAAATTCCACAGCTTCTCACAGAGGAGGGATTGTTTTACAGCAGGGAACCAGGGCAGCTGGAGATTTGACCATATAAGTTAATGAGATAGTCAGGAGTGGTGGCGGTGGCGCGATGATGTTAGGCTGATGGCTCTGATGCTTTTACAGGCGGCATTAAATTCCTTGAGTGAGTAATTAGGGGTGATGAAGAAAAAGCAAGAGGAAAGATTTCAAAACAACAGCTCCTATTGAAACGTGCTGACTCAAATAATGGGACCAAAGGGGTGGTTCTGGGATGAGGCACGGCTCAATGGTATGTACAGTCACTGTCTACATGCCTTCCGGTGTTCCCCCCTTGCACGCATTCAGGTTCCCATTACTCTCTTCACCCACCACAAAAAAAGCTTCAGACACAGGCTGCTACTGCAGCGAGAACTAAAGCTACATTTCCTGATTTGCAAAGCACTGGCAGTTCAAGACATGGAAGAGGTGTGAAACACCTCTTCTTTGGAGACTTACATATTTCTTCCTAGTGGACACCATGGTTACGGATCTAGTTCCTTCTGCTGAATCATTACAGAAGAATGAGTTGGGATGTGATTTAGGTGTAGGTTTGTAGGTATATAAGATGTCGGTTTCGCCCAATTTTCAATGCTTGTTTGAAAAAAAGATAGGGTACATCTTTCCTTGCTCAAACTTTTGCTGATCTCCTTTCTATTGTAAGCAATTGATCACTTCTTAAGATAAAAATAAGGTGTGAAAGACCTACAGAGGAGCTGTGCTGTGGATTTGAAAGACAAAAAAATACAGTTTTCCTGAAAGGGCTTGAAACATTTTTTCTTAGTGTAAGAGTTTAGTGATTAAGCTGAAAATGTAGTAAGTCACATGGAATTAAACTGCAGGCTCTGAATGAGAGGTTTACTGAGAGGATTCATAATTAGCTAGTGACTAGAAAACCAAGATTTCTTCCACTGCTGTGCTGATATTTGGTCTTCTTTCCCCCTCCCCTCTTTCTCTTAAGTCATATGAGAAAGCTAAAGGGGAACACCTCCTTTAAGGAGCACATGGGGACGTGTTAAAGGGTTCTGTCCTGCAGATGCCCCCAGACACACATAACCACTGGCAGTCAGGAAAAAACGTGTCTCCCCATTAATGCATAGCCCAAGAATGAACACCCAAGTCCTACTCACAAAATAGGACTCTGACTTGCTACCACAATGACAAACAGGCCTGCTATTTCAGGTCCTATTGCCTTATCAGCAGGGGCTTTAATGAGTGTCAAAGATGGATGGGAACAAGACTAAGGTCTCTCATATACATACAAGAATTGCACTGGTTTAACCAAAGCTGTGATTTTATACCTATCTACTCAGCTGGGTGCCACCTCCAGCAGAGATGCTCCTCTTATACGAATGGGTTATTGCTTTGAACTTGAACTCACTCCTCCTCAACCTAAGCTAAACCAAAATAAATTAAATTATAATTATAGTGAGAACTATGTTACCAATTTACCTAGCTTAGCTTTGAATTTATACTTTCAAGCTAAATGATGCCACTTGCTCATTTACAAAACGCCTAAGATTATCCTGATGGCAGCTAGTGTTCACAAAGCTGCGGCCTGAAAAATTGGCAATGGACAAACTCTACAAGTTAAAGCTGGGAGCTGACCTGTTGACCACACTTGCCTGAAGGGAGAGAGCTCTCTATAAAATAAGAACTTAAGAGACAGAGACCTATGATGAGAAACTGAAGCTAAAACCCCTAAGAAATCAACAGATGAAAACAGTTACCCGAAAAAATGCCCCACTCCACACTTTGGAGTCAGATCAGTGAACAATAAAAATCAAAGTTAAGCAAACAGAAAGTACCAGTATGCATACCTTGTTTCCCAGCTGCTAGATGAAGTGACTAACAGGAACAAGTAGGGAAACTTTCCTTTCCTCTCTCTGTTATTTAAGAACATAAGAAACATTAAGACAGGCAGCAAGACCCGAGTTAGCTAGCTGATGCTGGCCAGTTGTGAGCCACAATCAGAGCACACTCAGGTTTGGTTTTAGCACTATGAAATTCAGGCTTTCAGCTTTTATGAAAAAACAAACAAACAAACAAAAAATTAAAAGGAAACAATAAATGAATGAAAGGCAAGGGCTATCCTTCTGCAACCTCATGG
The DNA here is from genome assembly GCA_013400135.1 of Rhinoptilus africanus. NCBI lineage: Eukaryota > Metazoa > Chordata > Aves > Charadriiformes > Glareolidae > Rhinoptilus > Rhinoptilus africanus. The sequence continues at coordinate 336,909 of VXBO01014151.1, forward strand.
AGAACTAGAGCTGCTTGTATTCTGTGGATCCCCTCTTCTTTGCTCAGGACACATGGAAGAGCTTTGATTAGCTGTATCCAAAAAGTCACCATCCACAAAGTCAATGGGGAATTGGATTCTAAAGTAGAAAGGCAGTGAGAAGATGAATGCAAACAAGACTGATTAATCATAGACTGGAAGAACCTAGAGAGAATGTAGTTTTTAGAGTGGTTTTTTTTTTTTTGCTTTTGTTTTCTTTGTAAAAGGTGCACCAGAAATTTCTATTCCATTTTCTGTTTTTCACATTCCTATCCACTCTCATGGCTCCTTGGACTGACTGGGCTTGGCCACTGGTGTGCTGCTCCCGTGGGGCTAGTGGCCGAGGTCATGACGACTCCTCAAGTGCATTGACGACTTGCTCCAGGATGTCAGGGCAGTGATCTGCTATCTGCTGTAAGATGGCATTGGCAAACTCCTGCAGCTCCGCGCTTTCCTTCTCGCCCTTTTCTAACTCGTCATGAAGCTGCAAGAAACACACAAAGGCATGGTCATTCTCTGCCATTAAACATGTTCACAGGATAACGAGACCTGCCCAGCAGGCTCAGCTCTAAGCTAAACCCCCAGCTTTAGAAAGGCAGCTAGGAGAGGTGTAACATGCTGGGCACTTCCAAGATCGGCATCTTCCTTGGTGACTCTCTCACCAGAATCAGATGATCTCTTTATTTCACTTTTTCACTCTACAGGACCAGGCTTGTGACCTTCCCAGTTAAGGCCATATCCACACAGGAAAACTGGCTTAACTATTCCTGAATAAATTGTTTTACAATAAATGTTAGAGAAGCTTCCTCTGTAGAATGTTTTCCTGAAAGCAGCTGTGTTCCAGAAGAAATACAGCAGTTTATTAGTACATTATTTTGAATAGTTTAACTTTTACTCATGAACAACACGATGTTTAATAGGTCATCACTTCAGAATTACTTCCTATATGAAATCAATGGAAAAGTTACATAATTATACGTAACACTCAGAATTAACTAGAATTCATTTTTTTTTATGTGGAATTAATAGTTTTCAGAGTCTTTGTTTCCTAATACAGTCATAAGATGACTATACACAACTGTGGTAGAGAGCACACGGGTTCTGTTTACTAGCTCTGCATTTCCTGTTGAATAATTCGTTGTTCAGATTACCATAATTAGTTCAGAACGAGATGGGGAACTTCAAAACTTGATCTTATTTACTCTGCCTACAGTCTATAAACTGGTTTCCCAACAAGCGGTGTTACAAACCACGCCACACAACATATTGGAGTATATGTGGACATAATTTTTAGCTCCGAGCCTAATGCCATTGCCAGAATCAGGGGCCCACGGAGTTATAGTGAAGAGCAGGAAACATCTGCCTTCAGTAACCTGTTTATCTGCCCAGCAATTGATAAAGTCCATGCTAGCCTGTGAACTGTGCAGAATCCCAAGTAAGGCTGTAATTTGTGCAAGCATTTTAGGGATTACTGGACTCACAGTGGTCTAAGGATCTAACAGAACAAGGGGAGGCAGCATCTCTTACTAGAACGGATGATACAGATAGATAGATTGGATGAGCTTTCAAATAGATAGCTCTTTCATATACTATGTATCCAAGTCTTCTGTTTTTCCAGCGATACTATTTTCTTCTAATGAAGTACATTCCCTATGAATATAAGACAAGCATATTTGTAACAGGTACATACACTTAGATGGATTCTGAAGTCTATTGCAAGCTTCTGCACAAATTCTTTGTCATTTTGAGCAGCTGTAGCAACTAGCTTATCTATATTTGAACCTTCTTTTAAATTTTGGGGTTTTTTTCTGATATTATCTGTCAGTCCTGTAACATTTCTTATTCCTAAGTGATTTGTATTTTTATTGGAGCCCTACTGTGTTAATATATGACATGGAAATAATGTCAAATTGGAATTTTTCATCCCTGAAGGGATAACTGATCATTAGTATCCACGTTTCTTGATCTATATTTTGTACTTCCGTAATACTGCTTGTTGTAGGTTTTAAAAAAAGAGAACTGTCAGGCAGCAGGTCAACAGGGATCATTTTACCACCGTAAGAGCACAACGCAATGGGAAAGGTTAGAGTTCTACAATTAAAATTCTAATCAGATACAACAGTACATTTCTGTTTATTGATGGTATCAACCAAAGCACAGGAGATCGTTACTGCAAGAAATACTGCATAAAAACAAACAGGCAAAGAACGACTACAGAATAAACAGAAACGCTTTTTAAGGAAGTTATGGTATAGACTTCTATAGACAAAAGTGAGAGAAAGGAAATTAAAAGGGTAAGCCTGCTACACTGTTCCCTTTACTAGGCAGGGTAGCATATAGTAAATTATTTGGGCTTTGCGTGCTGAATGTTAGTTTAATGTGTTCTTATGTGCTTTGTTCCTACTGGCTGCCGCACTCACAGAACAGCTACACGAATCCGAGAGGGGCTCATGCCAAGAATCACAATGCAAAAGCAACCTGATCCCGCTCCGCCGAGTGACATGAGCTGGGGAAGTGGGGAAAACGAGAGGGAGGGGAGCACTCCGGACTCTGTAAGGGCTCTCGGGGGAGAAGGGGAGGAGGGGGGGAAATTCAGCAGTAACCCATAATGGCTCAGAAATGGCACGCTGTGGATAGGCGATTAGCCGGGTTCCAACAGCCTGGCAGAGTTATTAGTCGGAAACTTGCAATGGATGGATAAGCCTAGGAGAGGTCCAGTCAACAAGCAGGATTGAGGAGGCAGCGCAGCCAGCTAGGAGGAGTGCTGGATATTGAAAGCCAGGAGACTGGGTTTCGGGGGCTACTTCTGAGTCTGAGGTTGCTCAGCTTAGTGAAACCCCAGCGACTCGGGCGGCCCCAGGCACAGCAGCCTGCAAACCCACAAAACGCTGGTAAATTCACGAGGCTGGTTTGGACCTTGAATTGAGACAGGTCTTCCTTGGCTTCTTGGGCCGGCACAAAGATTTCACAGTGTCACTCTTCAGAAGGGTGGGAGGCCGTGAGAGACAGTAAGTAACAGGAGAAGAAGCCAACGATGTAATTCTCCTTTTCTTTACCGGGCTCCTGCAAGGGACCTGGGCTCCCGGTCCCGCAGGAGGAGAACCAGGAGAGGGCAGTGTTAGCAGGGAAAGCCGGGGCCGGCTCCCTGCGGGTCCAGCACAGCATCCCTCCTCCGGGAGCCTCAGCCAGACCCTCCAGGTGAAGCTCCAGGAAAGGGCAAAGCAATTAAGTAATCAAATATAAAAGCACCTCAAAGAGATTAACCTTCCAAACTGCAAGGAGGTTGGTGGACAAGGGAGAGAATCCTGCAGGACGTTGTCTTCGGTGGGGCAGTACTGCAAAGTCAATGATGCCTCAGAATTTCTCGCTGTACTCGTCATCATTTACGCGAATGCATGCAAATACAACTATTCCTTATAAAATCAAGGTGAACCCAACAAAATAAGCCCACTTCAAAGCTAAAATAAATCAAACGCAATCAAACAAAAGTGACCAAATTAACCAGATGAAGAAAATATTTCCAATAAATACCTTTCTGACCAGCAAGAGCCCAAAAGAAGACGGCTCTGAATGCCGAAGGCCAGCAGTAATAATTTGCAAATTAGCGTAGACAGAAAGTCTCCACAGCTGGCTGGCAGATGTCTGTGATGAAACGCCTTTGAAAAAAGTAGCAGTGCTAGCCTTGCGTTGAGTTTGCTAGCTTCAGAACAACTAGGTTTAATAATGGGATTTCTATTTAATCAAAGACATCTTAATTGACTGTGTGGCTGGTTGCAGCATTTCTATATCACGTATGTCATCTCTGTTTACGTCATTCCTTTCAGAAACAGCTGTGAGCAGCACACGTCACTCCTCCTTCAGACAAGCTCCTTAATGGGGAACATCCAGTTCTCCATGGTATAACTGGCTTCACCTAGATGTTTGGCAGTCCACATTTTAGGGAATTTTCTCGAAAAGTATCACTATCAATTCTGCTCCTGGTTTCCTAGTTTTTCTTCTTGTGAATGCAAACGGAGATGGTGTTATCTTACCCCTGAAATTTTTTTATGAAAATAAAGGAGTGTTAATAACAGTCCTTTTTGTTGGCATTTTCAGCTGAGGAAATGAGGAGATTCATATACTTGCCTCATAGAAATGACCAAAAAAGAGAAGGCAAGGCCAGATATGTTTGCCTAGTTGATGACAAGTAAAAACAGACAGCTCAGAAAGAAAAGGACAGCAAGGACCCCAGCAGTGCTTCATAGTATTTATCTCTGGATAGAAGAACAGAAAGGACCGTCAGCATCTCAGGGGAATGGAAGCTTGCAGATAATCTACAATAGATTCAGACACTTTTCACTGCGGCTGCCTTCCTTCCTGGGTTTAGAGCAAGTCACGACAGGAATACTTTTCCATTTATAGTTAAACTCCATCAGTGAAAAAAAATCCCAAACAATTCATCATGAACTTAGCTTGCATTGTGCTTCTCTGGCCCAAGATATTCCAGAACTTATTTAAAGATGAATTGAAATTCAGAGGGAAGGTAACTTCATAGTCGAGAAACAGGATGCTATGGTTTTACATGTGCACTACGTGAATTGCAGTACTGCTCCGCAGAACCTTTGTGGCCTTTGCTTCTCCCATAATGTAAACAAAGCGACACTAAGCTAAGATCCTTTAAAATTATTTATATGGAGGAGGTTTACTCCCCAGAGTGTTGTTTTGCTCTCGTTAGTAATTCCACAAAACCACTGATGAAAAAAGGCAAACAAAAATAAAGTAGTATCTCATCTCAGGCTATGGACAGTAAAACTGAACGCAGAATATGGGGTGCCTGTAGAGGAGCACAGAAAGAAAGTTATTTTGCTTTTATGTTAGGTTTTTCAAAATATTGTAAACACATGCATTTAAAAATTAAAGTAAGATTTCAAATGAAACATTCTGTCGTGTCTTTTAAAAATAATGTAAACTTTAAAAATATGTTTTAAATACATTTAAATACACTTGAATAGATTTTCCAACCAATTTTAAGAAAAAACACTACATAAAAATCTTGAGGGCTCTTGCAGCATATATTTGAAATAACTTTGCACATGGGATTTATCCTGCATTCCTGAGCATCGCTAAGCTTTGTGAATAGCAGAGATATTATTATTTCCTTGGTAATGAATTAATTTCAAAATGATATAAATGGGAATGTACGTTATATTTTGCATTCGACTGGAGAAGTTTTCCTACAAATCATGCACTTGAAGGTAATATGTCCATCCTCCAGCAACAGCAGCAATCATTTCACAGTCAGAGGGCAATCTTCTGTTCATGTAAATTCTGGTGTCTGGAAAATTAATGCTGCTATAGTGTACAGGTTGTTATTCTGTGTCTAAGCAGAAGAAATAATAATTATTGCCTATACCACAGGGCTGTCTGCTAGGGCCAGGACCCGCTGACCTAAGCACGCAAAATACAGGCAAACCCCACAACCTTAAGCCCTAACAGCTCACAATTCTGCACGATAAAGGGACTGTGAAGAAGAGTTAGGTGGCTACTTCTCCTTGTTTCAGCTGCAATCCATTACTACAGGTGCCAGTTTACTCTCTTGAAGCCGGATCGCTAAACACTGCCAGAATTACTCCGTGATGCACCCTTCACACTGGGCTGGTACCTTGCCCCCTGCTCTCTCTGCCGATGAATGAGACCTCTACGGCCTCAGAGGGACTCTGCCTGTTTAGTCATAAACACAGGGAAAGTTCACCTGTCTACAGGGCAAATCTTAAGTTCTTCTCCTATATGTCCTAGCTGATGAATTTTGGAAAAACTTTTTAACAGTTATGGTTTTGTATCCACAGAGCACAAACCAGAGAAGGACAAAGCAGGAAGTACTTGGATGAAAAGATGAAGTTATACACACCCAGCTATTTCAGGATCAAAGCTGGAGCCCTTTCTACTCTTTCCACGTTACTTATTTCTCTTTAAGAGGAAGTTAATTTTGTTTATTACGAGGTCATGAGGAATCCTTTTAGCTCTGAAATTTCTGATGGATATTCCAAGAAATTTCCATTGAATTTTGGTCCACACAATCCAGTAACCCCGATAAGCCAACAGAGGACCCAGCTGCTCCTGCTTGTGGTTCCTTTTATCCAGGAATGATGGTCACAGAGGCCACCCCAGAGACCTCTGCACAGCCAAACAGAACCCAGAGCAGTAGCTCATACCAGGAGATGCTGCAAAAAGCTTCCACAAGGACCACAGTGTCCGAGCAAGGCACAGAGAAGCAGAACTTGTTACTACTAATAAAACACAGGGAGAGGTGAGCTGCCCTCAAAAACCTAAGGTAATAGCTCAGGTTGGTACATCATTTGCCTGTAGGAGCTGCTTGAAATCAGAGTGGAGCGAATTTTAGGCACACCAGATGCATACACATGAAACACTTGACCTTGTCTTTAAAGCAATGGCTTTCCCTTTATATCTCTTTTCAAGTTAGGAACAGTTAATGTTGTATTGACAGTATATATATATATGTATATAAAAAATTATATATTTTAATTAAAAATAGCAATTCCATGCACAAATAAAAATGGATAATGTTATAGCATTATGGCTACGGTCAATTTAGGGATAATGTTTGTGACTCCAACCAGTATTTAAGAACTATGACACCGATCCCAAGTTCTCATCCTCACCCAAAACATTAATTTAGTATAATTTTAGAGAGCTCCTACATGCATTACTTTCTCAACTAAACTCGGGAAACACATTTGCACACAAAGAAAGATATAAATTGTTGCAATTATTACTTCTAATTTTTAACTGAGACCAGAAGTGGGTTGTTTAACTTTAAAATACATTATGCATTCCCATAAGATTACAAATTAAAAATAAATGACATAAATCAGGTGGGGAAGATAACAAGCTAATGGAAGAGCAGTCAGAGAAGAAAGACAGGGTAAACTCTGAAGTAACAGAGTAATTTAGAATGACTAAATGCAAAACATGGCAGAGTAATTTCTTTACAGAAACTAAATAAGTTGAGTAATTTCTCATCGATGATACAGAAGTAAGAACGCAAGCGGAATCTGAACAAAGTACACAGGATGACTATAAAATAGCTATTTGTAATTTAGAGAAAAGTTTACCCCACTTACGATATTGTTTGTATAACAAATCAAAATGTGTGTTTACAAAATTCAGCAAGCATATATGCAATTTTTAAGTGGAATTCGAAAGCTACATATATGCGGTCTGCTGTCTTTTCCCAGGAAAAGCTTAACATCATCTTTGCTGAGAGTGAAACGTGAATTATGTGCAATGTAAATTATGCTCCTTGGAACCAAGCCATGACTATTTAGCTGATACAGCAGGTTGTGACTGATATCGTGAGGTGACATTATCACCTTTTTCCTTCCTCTGCCTTCGAGCAGCTGAGCAGAAAAGACATTCCTGATTTCTTGTGAGAGGATTAGTAAGTAGGAATCCCCAGATGGTCTGTGCTTTGGCTGAAGTTGGTACACAGGGAGAGGGAAGACAACCTTTATTCACTACAAAGGCTCTTCTGTGACCATAAAGATATTTCAAAAGTGCCTCTCTCTCTAACTCACAGCCAAAGCAGTCATAGCACAGCACCGTCTAAGTAGTGGGGTGAGACAAGCTGCCATAGCAGGTGTATTTTGAAAGAGTGTCTCATGGAAACTAAACCCGCCAGGCCCTGCAGGCTGCTGTTGATGCCCAGGTCACCACACAAATGCTGTCAGAAACACCTCTGGGGAAAGAGGAACAGGTTGATTGTGTGGGGAAAAAAAAGGTGCCTGGGGGCTAGCAGAAATAGGCAGGACCCCCATCAGCCTAGACGAAGCCAGGACGTGTTGGGTATGGCTGGAAAGAGCCAGCAATGGCAGCAAGCAAAATCCTCCTCCTACTACTCCTAGGGCGAAGAAAATTGCTTTAATCAGACAGGTCATCTTCTGTTGGAAGAAATATTTTTTTCTGAACAACTGTAGGACTATTGAAAATAAGAAGCTCTCCATAATATGAGGATCCACACATTTTAGAGCAGGATTTGAAGAGATAAGAAACATTTATAATACTGCTTAAGCTATTAACACTGGTGCCTACTACTAATATCTGATTGCTGTCTTTGGTTGTCTCTTTTTACTTTTACTTCCACCACAGCGCAGCACGCCACTAGCAACCATTTAAATGATGATTTTCAGCAAGTTCCTGTTTCTACTCCATTCTTTCCTCTTGTAAAGCGAAGAGAAAAACAAACCCCAAACTATAAATAAAAATGTGGACCATATCATTATGTTCTTAATGTCATTTCCTTTCATATAGGAATAAAATCCCTCACTTAAAGGGATCACACCATCTGAAATGTGAAATGTAATAGTAGTTCTACAGAGTCCAAGAATATCAACATAATGATACATTTAGGACAAAGTAAAAGAAAATATTGTATTTAATAAAAATTGCTAGGATAATGCAATTACTTAAAATGAATGAATGTAATTTTTATTTCTCAGTGTGAAGACTTGAAAGATTCTTCATTCCTTCTGGTAACTTCAATTTTTTTAATAAGAAAAGTTGAGCAGGACATAAACAGGTCAAAGGAGGACAGTTCCAGAAACAGTGCTGGTTAACTTCTTTGGGGACATTGGGTCAGAACTGACTCAAAGGAATATTTTCTACCACATGAGTAACTTAATAACATGGTTCCAACTACTGTAGATTCGTTATTGCCCACAACTTAATGTAGTATACTAGTTTAGATTAGGTTTTGAGATACCATATATTCATAAAGTACTGGCTTCAGGACCAAAATTTTACTACTGTAGGTCAGCTTTACAAAATGTCTTTGATAAAATGCCAACAGAGAATGACATAGCATCCTGGCCCCATATTTTGATTAAAATCAATTGAAGTCACTAAGGAAGACATCTGAACTTCACGGTAGCATAAAGAAACTATTATACAAGAGAGGTACTAATTATCAATCAAACTTTGAGAGTCCACAAAATTATTTACGTGGCAACAAATTGCCCTTAGAACCATGGTGTTGATGCTGCCAGATGCTTTTCTGACAATGACTTGTAAATGAGTTACTGTGGGTCACTGTGGATGTGCTGCATGAGTGAAAAGCTTACATCTACTTCATATACTAGTTTTACCTACCAGAAGAAGACACAGAAAACTCCTGCCATTTGTACCTGAGCCCCCCCCAGCAGATGTGAAAGACCTACGGGGTATATTGGCTATGATGAAACACAGCAGCACCAACCTTCGCCAATAATAGTTGCTGCAGTGGGAAACCACGGCTCCAAAAGCAGCGATATGAAGATGAATTCTCAACTATTTATAAAAAAAAAACCCCACCACCCAAACCAAACTAAATAATCTCATTGGTGAGAAGTGGATACATTGGCACCATTCTGAAATATTATTGGTGTTCAGTTAAACGTATCCTCCCTAATCATGTTAGCACTTCTTAACATTCAAGAGGATTAATTTTTTCCCACTGAGGCTTGTGAAGCATTATCTACAGAAGATCATATTAGAAGGGACAGGAGTGAATTTAATGCACTGGATTTGAAGTAATTTACAAAACTCATTAAAATTCCAAAGATGCAAAATGGGTATTCTGTGATGGGCTTCTGCGAATCTGGAGAACCGATTCCCACCCCCCATGGGAATACTTTAAACACAAAGGAAATTCTGCAGTTAGAAGCAGAAAAGCTCCACGACTTAAATGAAAAATGTGCTCTGCAAATTGAAATATATCAGTAGTTTGTATTTTTCAACTGAAGCTTGCTAAATACACTCTGAGTGAGTATGGGAAAGCAGAAGAGAATGCTACATTTTATTTTAGCAGATGTTAGCTGCTCATGGGAATCACAAATGGAGTAGTAACTTCAAACAACTGTGGCAACAGCAATGCAGAATTAAGACAATAACGGGAGAGGATAGAAAAACACATTTTTTCTCTTCTCCGGGACAACTTAGACAATTCTTTTCCTCACAATTTACACTTAGATGCTTTCTTTACTGTGTAACCCATAAATGTTGCTAATGGACTAGTGAAGTTTCAATGAGAAATACTACCTTTTATTAAACCAGTACACAGAAATGGAAAAAGCGATGATATTTTGGGCCAACTGTCTATTCAGAAGAACTTGCCAAAGAAAGCCTTTTCTATTTTCTTTACCTACAGTCTCTTGATCAAATACAAGATATCACCTGTCCCCACACATCTTGATTATATTCAAAGATCATCGCAGCTATAACAGACTAGTCAATTTATTTCAGGGATATCCAAACTTTGCCCACATCCAGCCTTTCCTTTTGTTTTCAGAGATGCCTCCTATAAGCGCTACAAGTTTTGTCATGCAAGGCTTCATCCCAATCTGACAGACAAGATGGTTCAAAACGGTATGCCTCGTATTTTGGTCTATAACACAGCAGCCGTACCTCTTTAATATATGAAGATGGCATGCATTATACTGAAAAACTTTTAACCCTGTATCAGGGATTACAGAACCCAAGAGGTAAATAAAATGCTGACTCTAGGTGCGTAGAGGCTAGCAGGCTCTGCAGGGAATAGGAATATGTCAGGCTGTAGAGGCAAATGTATCCTCCATGTAGATAACAAGTGAGGAACAGAGCACATGCTGAATCAAACAAATGCATGAAGACAGGTACAAAGACAGAGATCAACTCTCCTGTACCATCTAGGCCCCGTTACAGGCATATTTATCTCCCGAGGTCTGCTCTTCTTTCTGAATTGTTAGACGTGCTTTTGTTGGCTTCCTGTAATTTGGCTGCTGAGCTGCTTTCTCCAATTTTTCTATCAAAATTCAGCCTTAAGTTGAAATTGCAAGGAAATGAGCTTAGACATCACAGGAGAAGAAAACCAGAGCTGAAGTGTTCAGGGTAGGCTCAAGATAGTGTGTTCACTGACCCACAAAACCACTTTTAAGTATACAGGCCTTAGACTAGTTTGTGTGCACACTGGATAGAGTTCAGTATAGACATATGAAAGCGAATAATTTAGTGAAGGAATTTGCCTTATAATCCAAAATCAGGGTCAAAAAGACAAAATTAGTCACATTTATTTCTGGTACAAGTTCCTTGCAGAAGTTCAACTAAAAAAAAATAAAGCATTCTGTAATGCAGGAATAAAATTAAAAAGTTGAAAAGGAATGAGAAAAAAGGGTTGTGGGAAATGATGAATTATAGTATGAAACCAAGAGATAAAAACTGCCAGTGAAGGGATTAAGGAAGGCAAGACATCACCAGAGCTGGGAGAAAGGAAGATGATTTCAGTAGCTGGATTATAGCTAGATTGACAGTCTCTTTAGAGACTTCATCAGACAAGCTGTTATTAAACCCTTTCAGTTCTGCGTTCCAAAACTCCTGGAAATATACTGTTGGACTTCTGAAATCACTGTGTTTGGGTGTACATAAGCATGGGCTTACTGCATCTGGCACACTGGGTCCGAATCTTGATTTAGGTATCCAGGTAAAGGGATAAGCAGAAAAAAATACTGGCAAAACATACTGTAACAGAAGGTAAGGACATTGTATTCATTTATGTAAAGTGACTCATAAAAATGTGCCAGTTAAAATATAAATGGTTAAAGTCATTAAAAAAAAATTTAAAATCCCTATGACTACATTAAGTTATAAAGAACAACTAAAATTTGTTAACAAGTAAAACACTAAAAAGCAGTACCTTCCAGTTTGATTTCCCATGAGTGTGTAGATGCATTGCCTTGAGTGCAGATAAAAGAGCAGATTAAATTCCATAATAAATATTAGATGGCAATGATTCAAAAAATTATTGACTCTTTCTGTCAGCTGAAGAGCGGATCTTTGCTACCTGTTTTCACCAGTTACAGAATGGTTTCCCAACATTTCGGTGTGGCACATCAGTAAGACCTACTTCAACAGTTCAGGCCCTTGTTTAGAGCTTCAGATCACAAACTCACCTGCTCCTGGGTCATCTTCTGCAGGTCCTTCTCCCAAGCTGCCCGGTCATCATCCAGGTGGTAGGAAGCAGGTGGGGTGAGTCCACGCAGAATCAGGGGGTCACGGTCATGGCAGAGGGCTGTCAGATGTCCGATGTACAACTTCAACTTGCTGCGGTTTTGATCAAGTTCTAAGAGGGGCTGAATTATCTGAAATAAGAGAACAGAGACAGTGAGGAACAGCCTGAGACTCAAGCAGTGGTGAAAGCAAAGATCAGCCTCTAAATTACAATCTTGTTCAGCATCATACTGGAAGAAACCTGAACACCTTCCCTTCCCGTCCCAGTACTCCTATCCCATAACCCATCAACCTTCCAGCTGTAGCAGAAAGAAGCCAAGTACAGTAGGGGAAGGGCATGGGGTGATGATAGCTGTCTGATTAATATCGGAAATGATGATGATATGGGTGAAAAATGAAACAGTATTAAATTGAATGTATTAACTCTTCAGTCAACTATTTCAACCCCCCGCTTTAAGAATTAGTTTCTGATAAAAGGTGTCTGTCCACAAGTAAGGCAACGGCAATGTAGAGTTTAACTCATTTTGCCAACAAACATTTCATTGCAATTAAAGTATGCGATAAACATGTTCTAAAGAGAACAGTTTCAAATGATGCCAAAATGTTTTTTAAGATGAAGATATATCTACTGTAGAAACTGGATAGAGATATATCTTAATCAAAAAGTTAAGATATAATTTTCTATAATCTTCTCTATAGTTAAGATATAGTCCTCCATAGTTTCGAAAAGACAATTACTTTCAGTTTTTATGCAAGCCAGACTATACAGTAGACTACAAAACTAAAATCAAAGGACTTTAATAAGTACTATTTTACTTCATTAGACTTTACCCAATCTGAATTTAATCCTTGTTCCTCAATGTAATCCAAACTGGAACCATTCAGTTCCCATAAAAAGTATTTGAAGAGCCATTTTTCATTTATTTTACGAAAATATAGAGCACCAGTGCATAAATATATGTATCAGGAATCCCTATGACCTCCCACAAGAATGCTGCCTCATATTTTGCTAGGTGTTTGTGGGCATATATTCAAATACAAAACTCGCAGCTGATGAAAAACCAAGATTTGGCCTTGGTGCCTCCACTCCATAAAACGAGGTGGCAAAGCTAGAGGCCCTGATGCACAGCAGCTAGGAGAGCTGGAAAGTCTTCCCACTGGCAACTTGTCTTCGTTTTCCCAGGCAGTGGCTGCACCTGCTGTTTGTTAGCGGGCCAGGGATATCTTTTCAATAGGACACCTCTGACCCTGCTAATGAATAAGGAGGGAGATAATCTCTGAGTCAACAGGAACAGGGTGCTGGCACTACTTTCAACAAAGACTCTGGCTTCGACCCCTTTTAATGAGGCTGTCAGGGCTCACTTCTTTTGCTTCTAACACTGTTCTACATGGATTAATTTCTGTAGAGTGAGACGATCTGAGAGCCATGGCTAAGCAGCTAACTAATGTCAGGCTCCTTGTCCCGCAGAGCGTAGCCACGCTCAGCAGCCTACACCAGAACATCAGGGTGGTAGCAGTGACGAAAAGTCACAGCGACACAGCAGCCGTGGTAGAGATGACGGACAGGAAACCTGCAAAGAGTGTGAGCGCACGTGCTTTATTAAAAATCCTACTGTTTATGTGCAGCCTTGGGACAACATCCGTTTGCAGATATAAACACACATATAAAAATAATGGTTTGATGTATCAAGACTGCAAACTGGAGCAGGGCAGAATACTCTGCTCTCCTGTACACAAGGCAATAAGAATGGATATTTTAGTAGCATCAACACTGTTACATTTCACTTCCATCACCAAGCACAACTGTATTTAGCCAACTGCATCCATTAGTTTGGGTGTAAGAATATTTAGCCAATTACATCCACCAGCTTCAGTTGTTTGCTGAATTTGTGCTATTTCCCCCACTTTCTTATAATTTGGGTTACCTAGATTATGATCTGAAAGTGTACTGCCCGTGCAGGTGAAAAAGGTGATGCTTCTAATTTAACACACAGAGGGTAGAGTGATGGAATATCACATATTAAAAAAAACACCGTTTGTTAAAAATGTGAAAATTAAGTAGTCAATGTCTAATAACTAGCTCTCCAGTCAACGTAGTAGCTGCCTTGTATTCTTTTCAGATACCGCAGTCTATTGAATATCCATCAGACATGCAGATTTCAGTCTGAAAAGAATCCAACTTGCCAACCTTCCCAGCCGTTCTTTGTGAACAGAAAGCAAGCAGAGCTATCTAGCAAGTAGCGACGGAAGATTTTCATACAACAGTCGAACTTGATTGCTTGGGGACAAGTCCCCTTTCGAAGCACATTCCTCCTGTACCCTTCCCCCTTACCTTGAGCTGGAAACAGGCCAAATGAGGCGTGTGAAAGTTCTTAACTAGCAGCCCTCCCAAAGCTGTTCGCAGAGCAATCATTCCTCTCACTTGGGATCCATTAAACCCTGCCAGTCAAGTAGGAAATGCCCTTATATCTGCGTTCCTGCCATATCTAATTTGAACTGGCCACTTAGCAAGAGGCACTGTGCTTCCCACACAGCAGAGCTGCCACTGCCTTATCTCAAGAGGGTGTAAGAGCATTTGCTAAGTGGAAAGGCAGAGCGGGGCTGGATTCATAAACCACATCGCGTTCTCATGATCAGCTCAGAGCTGTAGAACTTTCTAGGAAAACAACGGGGAAACAGACCAAACACGGGAATATCATCTAAAGCGGCTCTGATTCATTAATTGCCCTGATGGGTTTAGGCCATCCTCATCAATGCATGGAATGAAGTCTGCTTAATGTACCTTCAAGTTCAGAATATTGTTAATGGCCAGCTAAGTTTGACAATGTGTTTCACTAAAAAACGCAATCAATACAACTCTGAAGCAGAAACATGAAAAGCCTGACAAATCTCCGATACAAACCCAAACCACCTCTACCAATTGATAAAGACAGTTTGGAACATATTCCAAAACAAATTCAACTCAGATACAACACATTCAGGTTTTTTTTGAGATTTCACCGATTTTTTTTCTTTTTTTTTTATCTTTAAGCCTGACATATGTGAACCTAATTGTAGTTTTGCAAGTTTGGTGCAAAAAATGCTTTAGAATGAAATAATACTGCTTCTTCAGTGGTAGTCCTGCTATTGCTGTAACATGGTCAGCTGAAATATGAGTAGGTGTATTTAAAAGATTTTTATGATAAGAGTCTGCATTTAAATACGTATATATGATGAGAAAAGGTATTTGTAACTGAATGTTGTTGGAGAGACCTATCTAAATGTTTGGTCACTTCTGCTGTGAAAGATGAATACATCTCCCATACAGAGACTGTGGTGTCTAAAAGTTTGTCTCATCAGTGTCTAATGTAAATACACAAAGCCCATGTAGGTGGTTATATGAAAAAGAAAACCAGTGAATGGCTGGTACAAGTGCAGCAGTGTCGATCTGAGACAAATGCCATATTGACTACCCATAGACATCTGCAGAATAAAGTATGGTTTTAATCAATGTTTAATAGGACTCATTCACCACAACCACCAGCTTTAAATTATGGGTTCTCCAGGCAGAAGGACTAATGACCTGGTCACCTTTCTCCCTGCTAACATTCCTTTCTTCTCCAAAGGAAGCAACCACTTTTCTTTTTCAGAACCAAGCAATTAACTTCACTTAGTTAATTTCAGAGAATACCTTCTAAATTGACACTTAACAATAAATCTGCAGCTCCCATTTTGAAGAGAGCCTTATATGCACTCCTAAAAAGCTTGTCTCTTTTTCCAGCTCCATCAGTTGATCTTGTGAAAGTGATCTCCTTACACAGCTTGCCTTACTTATCAGAATCATGCACCAACATGCATGTTGATCGTGGATCAACAGCAGTAATCACTTTCTGACAGGTACATGCCTATGCTTTCTCTGAGCAAGCAAAAAAAAGGAGACAATGGCACCTTCTTGGCACAGCAATGCCAATATAAAGTGCCACACGTACACTTAGCACTCACCTATTAGCTTGACCACCCTACTTGCACATATGCTGCCTGTATATATTCTATGATTCACTACAGAATGCTAAAAGGCAGAGTAATGCATATAAGTGGTCTTCATTTTGCAATAAAATAATTCAGTAGATCTTTCTCAACTTACCCATAAATCTTTAAATATTTGAGAAAAATCCCTGGATGGACAGCTATATCAAGAAGAAAATAAAGTAGATTTGACAAGTAATCTCAGGGTCAAAGTAAATAACATGAGGTCAAAATTTCACTGTTTTTCATCAAAAGTGTTTCAAAGAAGTGTAGATGGAACTCATGTGAAAGATCCAAGGAATTAACTAATTTCAGAAATGCTCTAGCTTGCTAGCCTGGTCTATGGACCTTGAGTGTTCTTTGTAGATCCTGCAAAAAAAATAGGGAATTCTGAAAACAAAACCTACCCAAACCAACAAAACACCATCAAAGACCCTCTCAAAACTTCAGACTGGACATAACAAATATGCTTGGAAAAGAAGTTAAATGGAGGTAGCCTTTTATCTCCTATCAATCACATTTTTCATGTGAGCATGGGAAATTATTTTGAAACTTTGTTAAATACAGATGCAACTATGCTACACCATAAAACCTACTGCCCAAACTACTATTACACAGGAGAAGAAGGGCTTGAAGTCTGCGTAAATATATATGTTTGTTAAAAAGAAATTATTCCAAGGAAGACCTGAGAAATCTAACAGAAGATGGAGTGGATCATAGTGGGTCCTCTGATGCCTCCCTGTAGCTGTGTTTTATTATAGCTATTACCAGACAAGACAATTTTGCCTACAGAGCAAAATACTTATATTGAGAGATATGGAAATAAACTAAGATATTGAACGATACAGCCTGGAAGTATTTGCATGGCAAATTGAATTATGCCCTCTTGCTCAGACCATTTGTGTTTGTTTGGCAACAAACACAAGGGTTCAACTACAATCATTTTGTAACCATTGAATGCAATGGAGTTTTATGAGGCATGAATTTGGCTCAGAAAGTGCAAAGCTTTCCCAAATTCAGAACAATTTATCACTGATGTCTTCCCTTCATTATTTTAAATGGAAACAGAAGAAAGTTCTCAAAAAGACACAGCCTGACCTCAGTTCAGTTCAGCTCAGTTCACTGCTGCAGAGATCCTTGGTTTCTTTAGAAGACCATAAGACAAAAGCTCAGGGACAGGCTCAGTTTTCTTTAGATTTGTTTTAAAGACAAAAATGGATTTAAATCTAACCTTCATCATTTTCTCCTCATAAACCAAAACAAAACAACATGTGTGAGGAGCTGAAAGAGATTCTGGCTATTTTGACAGAGCTGTCTTACTCAGTTCATTTCTGACAGAATCAATTAGGAAATCATTTTTATATAGCAAATTATTTTTGAAATTTTTATACACCATGAACAAATCCCATGGATTAATGGTTTCCAGAGTTCACCCTCTTCACCTTGGGAAAAATCCAGACCAGAAGAAAAGACCAGAGAAAACACAAAACAGGGAAAGTAGTTTTGTCATTAGATCCCTCTGTTTAAACAAAATCTTTTCCCCATAATGGAGGTGAAGCAAAGAATTGCAGTGGGTTGGTCGGATTCCTTAAGCACTGAAAATAAGCAAGTAGTTAAAAAATATTTTTATACATAACAAATCCAGAAGTGCTTTTTCATGACACTGGCAACTTTTGCTTACATGGGCTGTGGAGCAAAAGCTTGCGGGGAACCACGTGCGGAATAGCAGGGACTACTGTACATCAGAACTAAAATACACTGGTGGGACTGGGAGAATCTTGTAGCTGGACCATAGGGGAATATGCACGTTCAGGAATGAGGTTCCTTGGCACAGCTGAAGGGAGTGTCTACATACAGCTTGAATTTTACCTGTTTTGTCAATCCCCTACTTTCAAAAGCAAGAGCATTCACCCAAACCCTCACCCCTAAACATAACTAATTGCACTGTGTGCACGTTGAATCTCTTTCTTTTGTAACAGCCCATACGCCTCTTTCCTAGCTGAGGCAGAGAAAAGAAATCTGCGGGTTAACTTCAAGATGAGATCAGAACATACAAATTGGAACGCTGTTTTAGTTTCCTAAGTTTTCTTTTGTCTTTAAGATTTACTGGGAATCCAGCAACCAAGCAGCTTAGTTCTGGAGCAAAACAGGACAGGCAAAGTAGGGTGCAACCTACAGAAAACCTCAAGTCTTTCAGTTCAATATATTAAAATCTCCTTCATTTGAGAACCTTGTTCCTGTGCATTGTGTTAGTTTTCAGGTTAAAATTTTGAATAACAAATTAAATTATAGAAAGCTGTGAAACAGGGTGGTCAGACTTATGATATTGACAATTAGAATATCATCAAGAAAAAAACCAACCATATCCCTACAGCAAGTGAAAATCATGTAACAACTGTTTGCAGCTTGTACATGACACTATGGATTTAAACAGCATTCCCCTGATCAAACTTTTGTAGGTGTAATTAGTCAAGTTTTAATTTCACAGAATCCATTAGATTTTATGCCGGTTCCTTCTCTAAAAGAACATAGAAGCTTGAGAACAAGAACAACCTGCTTATATTTTTAATCCAGTCAAGCCTTCTAGCATTTGTTATCTATATAATGGCGAACAAGAAAGCACACACATTCCTATCTGTACTGCATTTTGTCTATTGCTTCTTCCTATTACAAGGGATAAAAGGAAACAGTGGCTAATACGCTTTTGTTTGAATGCAGAACATTGCAGCACATACACCGGGAGAGCGCGTCCATGGGAATGCTTGTGTATCAGTGACTGCATTCTTCTGTCTCCCTGCTGTCTGTTCCATTGCTAATGGGAAACAGAAGGTATTTCCTAAGTAGTCTACCAGAGAACACAATCAGTGCTTTTCCTGTTCAGAGGAACTATAACCTCCCTGTCCGCAGGTGACAGGAATCTTTGTCTTGTCCTTCTCTAACGCTGCGTCTTCATTCTGCTGTTCCACCTCTCTACCTGCTACATGACTTTCAAAGCAAAGACTCATGAAGCCACCAAATGTCTGGTTTATCTGTCTATAGGAATTCTTCTTAGAGTGTTTGTTCTACATTCAAATGCTAAAAAATAAATAAATACACCTACTTAGACAGATATATATAGTAATTCTTACCTATATGTTGCATTAAACAATCATATGTAGTTGGACTTCCCGTGGTGAGCCTAATATGAGTTGGAACTGTAAATCCCGACATCCCCATCAGTAATTATGAACTTTACCAGCCAGGAAAATATAGCGTCTAGATTGGCTACGTGCCCTTATCAGTTTTTATTTTAGTCATATTTCTCTTGATCTTATTTTCATAGTTAATATGTTGTAAAACAGGTTTGGGCTTGGTTCTTCCTCTAGTATTGTTCATTTCCCCATTCCTTCAGTTTCTTTCCTCCTAACTGACAGCTAAAAGGCGCTGGCAGCGACACCCCCAGCCTGGCTGCAGCTGTTCCTCTTCTGTCCTTATCCTCTCTATGAGTGCTAGGCCTCAGCTCCTCTCTCCTTTATGCCACCAACAGCATATCCATAATTTTCAGAAGCTTCTGGCCTTGCATGATTGCTTTCTGGGGTGTGGACAAGTGCCATAAGAAATCTAAATGGCAGAGTAATTGGGAGACAGTACAGACTATCACACAAGCTGTAAGCAACAACCCTCCTGGAACTGGCCAGGAACAAAAATGTTTGAGTCCAGAACTCCTACTTGCTACAAAGACAAAGTCACTAGTAGAAGATCATATTCAGCTGCAAATCAAAAAAGAAAATAAGACACAGACCTGGAATAATCCCATTTGGTAGAAATGAATGATGGCCTTTTTGTAATTGTTTTGCTGAAAAGCACAAATCTCTACAAAAAGAAACCAGCCATCTGTTTTGAATGTTTTAGAATATAAGTATCTACTTGTGTCCTTCTTTGATCTGTAAGAATAATAGGAAGACAGTGATACAATCCAGTTACACCTCTGTTGTGAGTGCTTAATTCATCCCAGAGCTGCAGATTACAAAATTCCATCTGGAAATCTTAGTCTTATCATTCTGGGATCAGAAAGAAGATGAAGAGTGTATGAAGATCAGTTCTTTTGTGCTCATAGATATAATGTTCTTAGATAGAGAATATACTCTTCAAACATAAAATAGTTATTAAGATAGCAAAATAATAAAGATTTTTTAAAAAACAAGCTAGCAAAAGAACTGTTCCCAGAAACAGGGAAAGGACCAGGATCAGAAGCTGACATAATTCTAAGGGCAGCATTCTTCTTTAGGCTGGCCCATCCCAGTCTAACAGTACTTACTGGGTAAAAGATTACATGCCAGTATGGTTATAGAACAAGAGAGAAGGCAAAAAGGTGCAGTTTCCAATCTGTAATGGTAGAAGATTAATCATAAGAGAAAATATTAAGCATTACTTAAGTTGTTCACTCCACCATAACAGGGTTGTTACACTAAAGTGAGAAGGTCACAACAAAAGGCTCTCTCTTATTCAGAGTTACCACAGCCAAAGGAGGAAAGGTTATTCTCTGAAAACAGGCAAAGCTTGAAAAGGCTTGAAAAGAAGAGATAATTATGTGATAGCTAAACCAGGATTCTGAATTGTACTTCCTCAGAGCAATAATCGTCAGTCCATGAACTCGTTACGCCTCCTTGCCTGAACTTGGTGGCACAGCTGTCTTTCAGTTTCATAATTAACGCCGCTGCCCACATAAGCGGGGCTTCAGAAAAGCAGGGATGGAAAGCAGGTCCTGTGATTAACCGGGACACTGTATTCAAAGCGCTGCCCTCGTAACAATTAATTAGTTACATCACCTTATTTGAGTGCATCACATTAGGGTTTTTACTAAAGGGTTGCCCATCTGGAAAGTGGGAGTGAGGAGCCCTGGCTGTCACTGGTTTGACAAAACAAATCGGGCATCTTATCTCTCAGTCAGGCCAAGTGATAATGTTTAAGTAAAGTAAGATTCCTTTATGTAGCTGCCTTCAAATTTTGCACAGGGTATGTTTCTAAGGCAAGCGTAAGACACGTTCTTACACTGTGTTTTTACATATATGAATGAAGAAATGTAATGTTATTATACACTACACAATTAGTTTGTAGATTTTTAGAGAGGGGAAGAAATGAACCTTCAGAGGACAGAAGATGACAATGAAGAAGGAGAGGCAGTGGTCTAAAGAGCTTTGTTCATCATGCTGGAACGGCAGCTCCTTGAAACATTTAACATATGGGTTATTTTCCCTTTTTTGGGAAGGAATAGGATCTTGGAAGGAAAAATAAGAAGTACGAATAAATTGAGTCAAATACAAATCTAACATAATTTTGGGAACAAATTCAAAATGAGTTATTAGAATCACCATCATATCACTGTAACAACACTATTTTAGAATATTGTGTAATAATATTACACTAGCACTTATACAGCACTTTTCCCAAGCAGAACTTCCACTTCACAAAAACTTCAGCTCATTTTACAGTTGGAGAATTTGAGACAGGGAGAAAGAGAACAAGTGAGTGATTGGAGATGATGCCAGGAGAGAATTTATCTTCTGAATCGTGGTCTAGTACTGTGTCCAGTAAATTACATTGTAATATGAGTCAGGCACGAAAGCTTGGTGGTTTTGACCATTCTGCATGATCTAACAGTTAAAAAGACCATATTGAAAATAAATTTATTTAAAAGGTTTATGAAGTCACAGTATAATACATGACAATACTGAGAACTTAAAAGAAGTGTGACAGTAGGATGAGCAGCTCTCTACATGATGCAAGCATAAAATGTGTCTCATGGAGAGAAAGGTCACATTTATGCAGTGAATGAATGCCTGTGTAATCATTTGAAAATGGAACTCACCATGAATAAGGTATTTACTTTGCTAAAAGAAATCAGTACATGAATCCAAGCACCAAATAATGTAGAAAAAAAAATCAATATTCCTCTCAAACTTCCCAAAGTATAGACGTTTTTAGTTCTGTAGTGATCTCAATGAAAAGTTCATGGGGTTTGACAGCTGCTGCAAAAGTTAAATTGAGTCCTGAGGTGTCCTGCCCTCAGTGTCACTGTTTCTCCCCCTCTTACCCTACCACCACAGTAGTTAGGGTTCTTCAGACTGTTTGTTGCCTGTCACCTGCTTCTGCCACTCTCCTCTGAAGCTGTTTGAATAGCTATGTATGCTGGCTGACTAGGTGTCCACTCGTTGTGCGTTTCCCTTTAGCTATAAAATGGAATAATAAATATCCCCTCGAGAAGAAAAACGAAACTGTGATTGCTCATCCTGGGCATTCCTAGGGGTGAGACAAAACTGCTTGGCAGATACAAGTCAGAAACATATCGTTTACAACCTTGAGCATTCAGTTGGTTTTTGCATACGTCTACAAGTATCAGCTTCTCTGTGAGCTTTAACTGCTTCTATCAATCTTATTGTAATCCTTTTTAATACCTTTGTACTAATAAAAGTAATACAGAGATGTCATTCAAGCTCTAATACTTCTTAATAATCAAAAATGGCTATTTAAACTGAGACTGGTTTTGGAAATAATATATTCATTAAAGAGGTCCTTTAGAATATTATAAGCTCTTGATTAAAAACAATAGTTAAAAAAATCAAACTGAATTCATGAAACATTCTCCATATTGATGACTTCCCCCCTGTTTCGGTTCTTAGGTATAAATGACTCATCTACAGAAAAACTCTTGGCAAAGTCAAATTAAAACATTAAAATGAAGCCTTTGGTACACAATGCATACTTGTAATCTGTTGATGTTGCAAATTATAATTTATACTGGTTTTGACAAGGAATCTATGAATTTTATTTGAACTGATTGTTTTCCAGTTCTTAAAAATGATTCAAATATTCTCCTGTTCTGATGTACCCACTCTGTCCAGCACAGATATTACACCTCTAAAATCTTGAGATGTGTTAAATCATGCTAGTGCCTTCAGCAGCCAACTCACAATACTTACTGCTTCTGTGTTAAAATTTCTCAAACTCAAGCATTAAAGAAAAATGTCATAAATAAGAGGCTTTTTGTCTTGCATTTTTTTTATGGCAATAGGAACTTGCTAATATTTTCATCATCTTGAAAGACCCCCATTTTCATGCACTCCAGTTCAATGCTACCTCTTTGACCATTCCACTGTTACTCTAATGAGCATGAAATTAATTTTCAGACTTTGTTCCTGGAATTCAAGCAGAGCAAAACCAAATGTTTTTGCTCCTTAGCAGGCAGATCCGTGACTTCAGGACTTGCTGGCAACTGTTAATAGAAAATGCTTCCACTGAATGAGTTCAAAAAGCTTGTATAGTGACAGCATCTACTAGGCTCCAACTCCTAGTTCAAGCCAGAGCCGTGGAAGATGGGAAGAACATGCTCTACAACAGCATGCATACTTAATAATGAACATAAAGTATGTATAAATTAAATACCAGGATAAATCTCTCGGTTCTGAGAGTTTCAGTTTTGCTTTTCCTCTGCGCTTGCCCTTCTACTCTGTCCTCGCTTTCACCTGTTTCCTTTACTTGGATTGCCTTTCACTCTTCCACCAGGTTTTTGTGATCCTATGCCCACTCCACCCACTCAACAGAAACTGTTCTCCTCCTTTCTGATGGGCAGAGGTGACACAAGCAGTTTTCTGAGCCACATCCCCACTTTCTCACATCATAGGTAGTATGGCTGTGCTTCACAAGAGAACTAGATGAATTAAGCAGCTTGGGAAGTTTATGAACGGACGCTTTGCTGCTTCTTTCCCCCATATAGCACATACATGGTACGTATTTACAAGAAGATACACATGCATATACATACATACTTTTGTATTTATTAGATATCATAAAGTGTAAATTCATATTATTCTTTATAAAAGTGAATAATAACTAATTAATCCTTCGGCCAGGCCATTTTACACCTTGAGAAAGACAAAGGGGCATCCTCAAGAGAAAGCACATTGGAATATGCTTAGATATAGAGGAGGATAGAGCTCCATCTCGGGAACAAAAGGATTCATAAGAAATTCAGACAGCAAGGGAACGAGCCTAGAGAAAAAGGCTAGGAAAGACTACTTCAGGATGAAAGATGGTATTTACTTTGAACTGTAAACTGAAATGTAAACTATCATTCTCTGAAACTACATGAGGGCACATACGTTTAGAAACAGTGCTCCGTTTCAGGGGAGCTGTTAATGCTGTCATGTGCAGAACTGGCATAATTAAATATTAAATTCAGTCAGTTCCAGAAAGCTGGAGGGGAAAAGCCTTGAACACCTAAATAAAAAAAAATACAATAATGTAGTTTGCTTTTTTACATATTTTGATGGTCTCCATTCTATCTTCAGTATTGACCAAAGGTAATTACAACCTCAGACCTAAAGGAACTGTAAAACCAAAGTAATTGCCAAGTCCTATACTATCAGTCACTTTTTTCTCATTGTAATACATACATTTAAATTAATACATGCATGTTAGGGACTCTGATAAGGACGTTTTTTTTAATGCACATGGACTATCATGGTAAAAACACATACTTTGTTGGGAATAACTGGCTTGGGAGGCATCAATCACCTTTTTACTTTCCCTGTTGATGCATGCAAGACAATCATCAGGCTGACATGTTTCTCAGATGAGACGCATGTAAGGCAAGGATGCTGGCTGCCTCATTATTTTGGCTAGAATATTCTGTAACATGCTTTCCTGAGGATAATGCCTCAAGTAGAGAGTGGAGAGATATGCCGTATTTAATGTGAACCACTCATTAATTCCGTAAACTAAGAGAAACCATACCCTTAGCCCAGTTGCATTCATAAATATACCAGCAGATGGGAGAGGAAAAGAGAAAGATCTTTCTGTCAGTGTTTTCTACACAGCCTCTATGTTTGCTCTAGAATGAAAATCAGAATTACTCCTACCTTCATAGTGAATGTCTTCTTCCTTTTCATCATTTACTTACCTGATCTTTCCTGTTTAATCGCTGGGCATCAGCAGATCTTTACAAGCATTATCTCTAAAACTTTTAACATCATATACTAACGCACAACCATTGCAAGAGCGGTGATTCAAAAAGAATGTGAAATCAACAGCGAGTGTAAATTAATGAAGCACTTTATCAATTTTTCCACTAAAGAGATTTTCTCTGTTCAAACCCCAAGGCATGAAATTCAAGTTTGACACTGCCACAGTTGGATTAAATTTTTCAGATGGTTGACTTGAAAAGAGAGATCTGAGCTATAAAGTCAGACAGACATGTAAGTCTGCACTTAATTGAGCAAGCACAAGGAGATGAGAGAAGCTTATTTTTTCATGAATGCTTTATAAATCTAATATAAAGTAACAATTTTCAGAAATGCAAGGGTCCAAAATTTCCACAGAAATTTTCAGAAGAGTTTCATTTCAAATAATTGATATGGAAAAATTAAAATCTGAAAAAAACTGCAAAGAAGCTTAAATTTCTTAAAAGGGTAAGTGAAGAAAAAGTTTCATATAAATTTTTAAACTATTGTCATGGCATCTCAAGCCTTTAAAATACTTCAAGTACTTAAATTAATTTATTCTGCTTTAAAACTGATACTACATGCATAAACGAATCCTATGTACTGTAGCTGAATAATTGGTATTTGACTTTTGTAGTTCTGTATCAAGGCTTATGGTCAATAAAGGATGTTTTCTTCTTTGCTAGAGAACAGGCATGAGGAGAAGGGCTCTGTCCTGTGTACTGCTCTCTTTTCTGGAAATGGGGGTTGTTGTGGAGACTATTTGACAGCAGAAAAGGGAAAATTGTGGATGCAGACACAGAGAAACAAAATGCACTTTAAATGACAAATAGCTACCAAATTCTCCCCCATTGTTTTGAGAGAATGAGGGAGATGGGAGAGGGGAAGGCTAAGGGGATATTCCTCTTTGCCTTCACATTTACAGAAAATTTATATTCCTAGTCCGTATCAAGAATCATCTACTCTGAGCTGATAAGTATCTGTGACTAGTTAGGTCAGCATGCATGGCAGCAATCTTGGCAACAGATCTTAACATGCTTAAAATCTTCAGGAGGAACATTATCTTCAGGAGGAACATTATCTCTGAGCAAATTCTTTACTAACCAGAATCGAAAAAGCATACATAGATTTGGCTACAGTGCAAACTGCTTTGAAAAAGAATCCGACTGAAAACATTTCCTCCATGAAGTCAATGATAAATGATATGAGAGACATTTCCTGTTCTCTCGTACGCATTAAGAGTTTGCTTTGCATAGAAACTCAATTACATGCCCTGCAAAGTTCTCCCCACAACATCACGAAACAACGACATGGTGACTAGAAGAAGAAAATCACAAACTACACAGAAACACATAGGAAACACCCATGCAGAGACTGCGCAAGCAACGGGGAAGGAGCACAACAAGGTTTCACAAAGCACATGGGAGCAAGATGCAAGAGTGACTGCCGGAAACTTTTCTATTGGCAAGAAAAGTTGATTCTCACCGTTCTGAACAAAATGGCTGAACTAAGAGCATCTGACTGGTTATGCCCAAATACCCTCCTCCTCATCCTAGCGGTGCAGAGGTGGCAATGGGAAGAAAGCCCCAGAGCAGCATGGGAATGAAACAAAGAGTTGGTTAGTATTTAAAGTACACATGTAAGTACAAATAGTTGCACAAAGGGTCTAATTCCTTATGCAATATACTGACCCACCTTGAGTGACAGCTTTCTTTGCTCTCTTGTAGGCTTTGTCAGCTTTTAAAATGCCCCTCAGCGAAGGGAAAGTGCAATCAGACCCTCCTCCCACCCCCATCTCCCTATTGCGCTCCCCTGTGAGGTCTTTGCAAGAATCACCTTAAATGTTAAATTTTTATCTTTTCTTTCCATTTTATCTTTTAATTTTGTCCGTGAATGCTATGCTGCACTCATTTGCAAGCATGTACTACAGTTACATTCTGGAAATAGCTTTTCACTGTAGACTCACAGTGCAGAAACAACAGATACTCCAACATTTTCTCCATTTTAAGATTAGGAAAGCTATCTAATTTGCAGTATTTGCACTCTCCCGAAGAAGATAAGACCAATATTCTGCAAAAACATGCAGAAAATTCAAGCCAGTCAATTTACAGTTCTTTATCATCTATGAAGGGTATTAAAACAAGATACCAAAGGAGGTTGCTCTGAAAATATGAAATTTTTGGCTTTATATATACCCCTCATTGTCTTCTGATATAGACATGAAAAGAGATTTTTAAAGATCTGCTTTTGCAAGGTGAATACCTAATTGGCTTTTGCCATCTTCTCTTGTACCTTGTGCATATCACTAGATTGGTGTTTAAACATCTAGATTGAGATGCCTTCCTTCAAATCTCAACAATTTCTAGATGAGCCAGAGGGCAAAGAGGAGCGCCAAACATTCCTTCACTTTGTCAAGGCAGTGATTAATGATCGCTAATATTTTAATTAAACTGGAATGGATGAGATTACAACATGGGATATGCAATTATGTTGGCATTTTCTGTGCTACCCAAGGGATAGGTAATCTCTCTGATAGTTATCAAGCACACGGCTGTGCTTTGTAAATGACAGGAGGCTCCTCGCTGCCTTGGAGATGCTAAATTGATTTTCCTTCAGTTCACGGCCCATTGAGTTTGCGAGGGAGCAGTCTGTGCTCATTTGGCACAGAGGCCAGGATTTCCTCATGGGAAGTGAAGGGAACTGCTCATATGCAATCCATAGATCAGAAAGCTGATCCTGGAGCATGATTTCCTGCTACTGAAGACGAGAAACAGTCCTGGACACTTCACACACTCAGGCAGTAAACCTGAGTTACTAAAGTCTGAATACGCCAGACAGGTCTCCAGTCTTGCATTTTAAGAGAGTAATGTTTCTTTCTTCCCTTTCATTGTCTGCCCCGTCTTCTCCACCCACTTAATAACAGCTTGGTACCGGGAACTGTTTGTTCACATTTCAGGAGTTTTCAAGGAAGCCGACAAAACAGCAACATCCATTCTGGTTTTATAACTGCACTCTGGAATGCTATTTTTGTTCCAAGGTACTGCAAGCATGTCAGGAAAAATGACATACAACTCAAAATAATCAGCCCCCATGGTAAAGACTACTTTAAAAGAAAAAAGAGAAACACATTACCTGGTCAGGGGAGGGCTTGTGGTTGGTTTGGTTGGAATGGGATGAGGATTTGAGGTGGTCATCCTCATAGTTGTCAGCCATCAGCTTCATACGGTTCTGAGTCTATTAAAAAAAACAACAGAAGAACCTCAGTCTACCTTCTAATGTGATGATAAGGACTAAAGGGAATAGGGTATTTATGCTATCCTGTATATCCAAAATCCATACATGGAAAAAAAAAGACACATCCATAAAGCATTAGTAGATACTACTGTGGAGAATTGGTAAAAACTGGGAGACACGTTCCAACTACTTCACTCTGAGGCTAAGTTACTTCTGCAATTAAGTGTCTCATCTGACTTATATCTACTCAACCGTGTGCTGTACATGTGTGTACGAAGAAACTAATTTCTTCTTACAGAACCTTGGGATTAAGGTTCAAAAACCAATTTGGAGAACAATTTAATGAAAACATCAGTTAGATGTGCCTAAGTCAGTTAAAACAAACAACAACAACAACAACAAAAAAGAGTACAGCTTTAAAAAAAAAGAGTAAACAAGCTGAAAATAGGAATGCTGAACATAGCTTATTACTTAAGAAGTCCACCCAGTTTCAGTATGCAAAACAGTTTTCAATCGATATACCAAAGAGTAGGAAAATCCTGAGACTGGTCAGAAAAAAAATGTGAATTATAGAAAAGCCTTCCTGTAAGGAAATTAAAAAGTTAATAAATAAGTCTTTGGGAAGAAAAGATGACATAATAAAGATGTATAAAAATATGAACCCCATAGAATCAAGCAAAGAATTAACAAAATATGAAACAAGTTTCTTAGCTTGTTCTTAGCTTTTCTTCCACTTCTCAGGAAATTTCAAGATCCAGAGGATACATAATTTTTTAAAACATAAAATATCAAATAAATTGTGTAAGAATAAATGGTATACCTTAACGTAACGTAATTCTAGGTAAGCAATTGCAATGAACATCAAAATATATTACATGAATGTCTGCATAGGACAGTGTCAGTGAGATAAGGCCCTTTTAAAGTACTCTCCTGAAATGAGGTCCCCAAGCACCTACAAACACAGGCACACAAACAAGGAAAGAAATCCACCTGGGCAAAACGTCCCACCCACCCACCGGGGCTCACAAGGACCATTCAGGCAGCAATGACATTCTGGGAATAGCCTAGAGGGGACTGCGATAGAGAGCTGGGTCTAGGGTCTTGCCAAGCGAACTGCCGTCCCTGTGTCAGCTGCTTCACCTCGAGTTCTCTGGGTGCCACTGTCACTGGGCACTGGCACCTGGAGCAGACCCAAAATGGAGCGATGGCATCTCTCCTCCCAGCTCGTAAGGTAGACAAAGCCCCATTTTGAGCTTTGTGAAATCCTCATATTCCAAAAAAATAAAGAGGCCAGCCAGACCTACGTTAGATATGATACACAGTAAATTATGTATAGCTAGACATATTAAATCATCATAGATGCACCAAAATTAAATGTCTTAAATGAAAGCTCAAAGCTCTCTGTAAAACTGCCAGTTGTTGATTCAATCCCTTCATAACTGCGTGGTTTTTCCCTGAAAACTCTAATTTTAATGAGCATCTCGAGGCTAAAGAATGCAGATTCTACTTGACTGCACTCAGATCATTCTAGAGAAGGTCCAGGGTTTGAATCTGGATTTGATTTTAGTTTGGATTAATTTAACAAAAGCTAGTAGTAAATTGAGCTTAAGCAATAAGCAATTTAATCATGCAAAATCTTTATATTGTTTGCTCTGTTTTGTCAGACAAGTTTTGAATTCCAAGTCTGACTCATCATTCATAAATCACTACTTGAAACATGCTACGTTAATATTTAAACAACCAGTTTGTTGTAAAGGCGCTTTCTCCATATTTATTATTTATTATATTTAAGGTTGGCTCTTTAACAATTTCTTCTTTGCAATGAGACCTACTGATTTTAAATGATTTCACATTTCTCTGTAAATTCTGTGTTTTGATAATAAATAACTTTTTACATGACTTTCAGTGTGTATGTGGAAAAAAATCTATTAAAAAAGCAGAAGTTTAGCAGAATGTTAGTACAGCACATTAACTTTTCTGAGAGAAAAAGTAGCTCTTCCCAGAGAGAGGCAGCATGTTTTATGATATTGCATGAAAAAAACCCTATGTTCACGCTAATACAGGAAGAGAAGAATATAAAGATCTAAACATTTACAGCACAGTATCCCCCCCAGAAGATTCTGAAGAGGAACTGAAGAGGTTGCACACTCCTGTCACTTAACTTCAAGTAGAATAACCCACTATTAATACTCGGCAGGATGTATGAGAAGGGGCTGAAAGAATTGGGCTGGTTTAGCCTGAAAAAAGAGGAGGCTTCTTTAATTACTTGATAGGAGGAAACAGAGAACATGAAGCCACACTCTTCCTGGAGGTGTTGGGACAAGAGACAATGGGTGCACGGAGAATTCTCGTTGGAGAGCAGGGAAATTCTTTTGGTAACAAGGCTGATCAAACAGCGGAACAGCTGCCAAGGGGCTGTGGCACCTCCATCCTTGCAGATACTGAAAATGCGACTGGGCAAGGCCTGGACCAAGCTGCTCTAGTTAGTGATGCTCTCAGCAGGTGGTTGGATACAGAGGTCCACTCCAATCTAAAACATGCTGCAATTTTTATTACTTGGGCTTTTCATCTTCTGATAATTTTATAGCTGTCGAGGCTGGAGTTTTCAAGAGAAGAGGCTAAGTTCCAAAATTGCTCCTAGGTGCTAAATATGATTTATCTGCTTAGCTCCATTGCAGCCCTTTGAACATTTTAACCCAGAACTATCTCCGCAACATCCCGATGATGACATTCATCCAGGATTAGTTCACCTAGAGGACATTTTCTACGCTCCCCTTTTGATCCAACCTGAACTTCCACTGCTTCTGCTGTTAATCTAAGAGTGCATTTCCATGATATACAAGTCTTGGCAGGAAAAGGCAAAAATCAGTATTGTGATTTCATGACAGGAACTAATTTAAACGTGTACCATTGGAATTAGGCAAAAACCAAAAGATGGAAGAAAAGCAGTTTGTTTCTTGATGGATACCACTAAAAATTACTATCCAACATTAAAATTCCAAGCAGTGTTGCAAATATAATATATAATACTATATAATCATATTTTTCTAGTTCTCTTTATGACTAACACGGAAACAAAAAGCTTCTGCTTAGGACTGGAATACTAATTGGCAATTTAGAAAATAACTGGAAACACATGAACTCAGTTCCTCTCCTACTGCTCGTCTCCAGAAAAAAGGTTCAAAAGGATGGAAATTTCTAGAACACATGGCTGTTGCAATGATTTAAAAACAAACTGTTTACTTTACTGTGGGGAACCACTCCAACATCCTGCAGTCCTGAACTGCTTTGTCATGGCGCTATTATACAATCCTCTCCCACCTTATGAGGTTATGGCTCAGATCCTAGGGCAAACATTTCTACATCACTGTAAAAAGTATGAACAACAAAGTGGTTTAACCACCATGTCCTGTGAGAAAATAAATGAGCAGTGCAGACAAATCGTTTGTGTCAGGAGTGCTTTTGTCTGAAACCTCCAGAGCTTGTAAGCAGAACTAGTGATGATAAGAACTGGATGTCAGATCCAAATTTTGCTTAAAAAATACCATGCCACATTACAGGTACCTTCTTCATCCATACGCAGATAAATTGCTAGAAAGAAAAAAACAGGACAAAAGTCCACAATTCAATGGGTTTCTTAATTTTTTTTCCAGAAGGTTTCTTTCTATTTTTTTTTTGACAGATTTCCTAACCTTAGTGCTTGCCCTCCAATCACACCTCCCTCTCCGAAAATCCCACACTTTGGCAAAGCCTTGTAAACGCTCTTTAGTCTCCCAATAATCAGCATACAAAAGAACAGTTCCAAACCCTTTAGTCTAGAGTCAATCTTCAAAATTACTAAAGAGCCATCGCACCCTCTCAAGCTCCTAACTGAAGGCCAGTAATGGCAGTGGAGAACTTGCCAGAAGAGGTCTGCAGACCAGAGTCTGTGAACTGCAGGCCTAAAGCACAACAATTGCAAGGGCATCGTCTCTAAAAACCCCTCCACTGCCTCTGGTTATATATTAGACTATAGTACTGTCAGATCCTGCCCATCCTTCCTTTCCCCCCCTGCCCCGAACTTCTGCAATTGTCCTTTTGCCTCTCTGTTACAATTATTCTTGATGCCCTTCTAGCTTCTCATCATTATTAAACCCTGGCCTCAGCCCTGTCCCTTTCTGCAGCAGGCAGTTATATTAAAAGAAAAAAGAACCAGGAGAAAATACGATATAAACTTCTTTTAATCATAAATACGAATGGGTCAGCATCAGCTCTTCTTTTAAACGTGCTCTCTTTTCTTACGTTGTTTTGTGGTCCTGCAGGGATTTCACTATATTTTTCACCACGCTTTTTCTGGTTATCATATAGGTTCCTTCTGCCTGTATTCTATAATCACTAAATGTTTGGGTAAACAAGGAAATTACCATGGAGTAGACTATTTCTAATGCAGCCAACACCTGAAAACTTTAATTCCAAACAGCACATGTACGATATTTTAGCTGCCAAAACTGTTGCCATGGTGAATTTTGTTTCAGAATCACTAAGTTCCTCCTTCATGGATGTACTGCTTCAAAGCACACTCTCACCTGTAGGTTCCAAAGAGTAAGTTATTTTATGTTCACTGCAGGCTACACTGGTAGCTTGTTTGTGCACCTCCACCCTACAGGCCAAATTAATAGATTTTATCACAGTGAAATTATTAGATGAGAAAAACCAGAACTGATGCTGATCCACAAAGTGTAGGGTAAAGTCAGAGGTATATTCTGGAATATAGCTGGTAAAACCTAAAGGAGTCCTGCCCAGGTCTGACAAACTCTTTATAGTGGAATTCCACATATAAATTTGAAATCCACAGATTTAACTCCAGACATTGTTTATAATATATTTTAGAGAATGTTTTTATTTGAAAGCTTGCACTAAGTTGCATGTTATAATGAGAATACATACCTTTCTTAAGCATTTCTGCAGGACAGCTAGTGTTCTTGCCAGGGTAATGGTTACCAGTTTTTGAAACCAAAGTTTACTTGTAGGAATTACACATTTCTGTACCTCTAGACAAGACGTCTAATAAACAGCAGATACTAGCTGTGCATTCTTTATATTAAACTAGTCTGCTTCATACTCTCACTGCAGTAACTTATTCAAGGAGTTCACATCAAATCTGTTTCTCCACCATTCAACGCAGCAGAAGCCATGACATCAGTGACTACTTCCTCGTTTTTTGTAAAATATTTGAGTAGGGTAATTTCTGGCTTTGCTAACCAGTCTAAACAAGCTTTATTAATCCTTTAATGTAGAGTTTAAAAATCCCCACATTAAGTAAACGTTAATATAATGACTGTACTGGTGACAAATGGATATGTGGTGGAAACAGTGTGTCACTGAGTTAAAGGAGTCATCTCACTTCAATCCAAGTTGAATGTTTCACTGGAAGCACACACATGCAAAAGCAATGGTTTAGAAACATTTTTACCACTTTAATACCATAGAAATATGATGGAGAAAATCAGGCTTTTTTTTTTTCCGAAGTTGTGTGCTAAATTCAGTATCTCTGAAAACTATGTTCTTGTAAAGACTTTCAGATAGTTCTTTTCTATTTGCTGAAAACACGCAGTGAGCCATACTCCCTGTAAATATCCAACCAGCTCCCGGTTATTTTTGTTTGTAATGGTTAAAAGACACATTGCTAGTTAGGTTTGGCTTTCCTTTTGGCTATGTTTAAGATTAGCAACTGAGATTCCTCTGTTAGCAGCAAACGAACACAGTGTTCAGCTGCATACGAATGAAACCCGTTCCCATCATTACAGTTCTGTACATCCTGGAGCCCGTGCTTTTGTGAGCCCAACAAAGAGCACGTGCAGCTGCTGGGGTTTGTCAAAGTTTGCAGGATTTATCACAGATTCTACCGGAGATACCAGCTTCTGCATCAACTGTTGGCTATGTTACAGCAATGTTACATTATAAAGTGAAAGACTTTATCAGCCCTGTTAATTTCTGTTTTTAATTATTTCATTTTTCTCTTCATCTCCCCACATGTGAGAATTACAGAGAAACTTCATTCTGGAGAATTCATATTCAAAAGCCTTTGAACTAAACTAAAGGAGGCAGATCATTTAGATATGGAGCTCTCTCTGAGGCTTGACACATGTAGATATATGTGGATGGCTTGAAAAAACAAACTTTGAGCTGAAATTTTCCGTGTACAGGAATGCATCTCTTGGAGCTTTATTAGCTCCTTAGGAGATGAACACATAACTACCTATGGGTTTGCCTGGTGAAGAGTTTATTGACATCTATTGGTCTGAATCCTGTATAGACAAAACCAGTGACATAAAATACGAACCAAACCAGACCCTGTGTTTGGGATTCCTTGTTGTGTTATGCCACATGAACATTATAGTGTACGCGCCTTTAGCTCTCTTGTACTCTTTAAAAATACCTCCGTGGTAATAGAACTGCCTTTCTCAATTATTTCATTCACAAGAGCTGGAATCTGTTCAGTCCCAGGTTTAAAAGGAAACAAACAAAAAATCTCTCCTTCTCTCATGCTTAACTTCTCAGGAGCAAACCAAGTATGTTAATTCTTTGGCATCTTTCCACTCCATGTAAGGGTCTTAGGCACAAATATCATTAAGGTGTGTTTTCCTGTATCTCAAAGATAACTGAGCAAGGGTTGGAGTCTGAGAATGTTTACCACCATATTGTAAACCTAATTTATACTGACTGGGTGGCCTATGCATCAAAAAACTTTCAGTCAGGATCAAAAGGACAAATGGTATCCTGTGACAACATCCTCAAAGAATCCTGGATCCCTCACACTACACAAAACCAAAGAAATTATTTACTGAAATTGATCAGAAGACAGCAACAACAAGCAAAATGAGCTGCTGTTTTAATTCTTAACATGAAGGAAGTGAACTGGTTACATTCACGTTCCAGCAGTGAGCATATAAACCCCTCTATACTCGAGGTTTAAAGTAAGTATTTTTTCGTGTTACGAGCCTGCCCTATGGTGAAGTTAGGGCAAGTCTGATCTCGGTTCCACGCCAGGGCAGAGGAGAAGGGCTCTACTGCAGAATTCCCTGCCAGAGAATATAAGATCAGTATCCTTTGCTGTCACATGCCCTGAAAGCAGAAAAGATTCATTTGTTTAAATTAGCTTAACAGCAACTGCTTTTTGCTAGATCATGCTGCTACATCCATTCTCCATCTATTGTGCCGTCCTCATTACTTCTTTCATCAGTTAAGAACTGATGTCTTTTGCAGACAGCATGGCTACCCTTGAAGAGCATAGGAGTCCACTTTATTATCCATTTTACGCATGTTAATGAAATCTGCATGCTTTGGATTTGTATCCTACATCTTCTAAGCGTGGCCTTCAACCCTATAATAATCTCTTTCTCTAGCCTGCCTCTCCCATGGTGTCTCCAGGCAAGAGTCAGCTGGGACCAGTGTGAAAGTATGTGTGTTCTGAATGGCCAGTGTATGCTACAGCCAAACAAAATATATCACGGCTCAATTCTTCTTGCCTTTCCCTGTGTGGGAGCACTACTTTGGGCTTTTTTTCTCCTCTACCCAGCTGTGGATGTTAATTAAGTTCCTATAAGTTACATGATCTTTGAGACTTCTTTGCCTCAAATTTGGTTGAAAATGGTCAATAAATTGAAGTTACTTGGTGGGAACCACAGTTCAGTTAAGCAGATGGATAGAGCTGTCATTTAAACTCCTCGAAGAGGAGGAGGATTTTAGGATAAAAGCTGGTGCAAAGTAGCATGTTTTGTCCAAGTTAAGAGTTTGGATGTAGTTTCTCAATATATCCTTGAATTAGATGTTGCACATAAGCGGAGTTTACTGATAC
Source organism: Rhinoptilus africanus (assembly GCA_013400135.1). Classification (NCBI taxonomy): domain Eukaryota; kingdom Metazoa; phylum Chordata; class Aves; order Charadriiformes; family Glareolidae; genus Rhinoptilus; species Rhinoptilus africanus. Next base: position 372,996 of record VXBO01014151.1, read on the forward strand.
CATGCTCCGTGCCTTTCTTTAAGATTTTGGGAGGCCAAATCACTAAAAATTCTCAGCTGAAGTATAGCAAGCACTTCATGTTTAGTTCATCTGTCTGCTGAATATTAATATATACAGTTTATTCAGTCTCTTTAACCTTTGATACACACCACCAAGGACAACCCACTGGAACTAAAAAGTGAAATGCTACTTCTATAATAATGTGAAAGGAACTACCAGTCTTTGTCATGGCCCTCATTACTCAAACTGTTGAAAACTCCTGATTATACTTCTCCCCTTGCTCATTTTTCCCCTATCACAGCATGTTTGTCGATCCAAAATAAAAATTTCATCTTATATTTTATTGAGACAAAAGCAAAGAAAAAAAAAAAGCGCTGAGAAAAACAAGGTGAGGCGCACTTTGGAGCATAAACACTCCTAACAACTTTGATAGGTTTGTGAGAAATATATTTTATGAAGTAAAATGTAAAAGATGTCTCAGGTATGGTAAGATTGGACATGCATTCCAACATTATAAGGATCCTGTGATTATATTAAACTTGTGCAATTTAAGCATCAATGTTAAGCACCACCGATAAGGTTAGTCTTACAAAATCTATAAATATCTCAAGGCAAGCCTCCTAAATTACCTACATAGTATCCCATAAAACAGGCAAGTATTTCTACCAAAAATAGAAAAAGCTTTTTTTGACATAGTTGACAGGTCTCCTGTTTTGTTATGACTATTTACTTGAAAACTCTCCTTCCCATTTCACGTCAGCTTCACTCCACACCCTGCTCATCTTACTACCTTCTACCATACTCTGCCCCTCTTTCCTTCATTATTCTATTTGGTTCTCCATTCCAAAGTAAACCCACTTGCTTATGCTCAATTAACAAATCTGCCTGTATAACATAACTGCATTAGTCACTCTGCTTTTGTCTCTTAGTCTTTCTCCTAGTCTGAAATCAGAAAGTTTCTCAGTCCAGCAATATTTATAAGAACTGATTGGCAAAATCTCATCTAGGAATTTATATACAAGATGAATCCTACTGTAAAATCTCAAAACCTAGTCATGATCCCCTGCTTCGACAAAATCAATTGTAGGCCATCTGCTCACTTATATCTACATACAACTTTCCTAGTGGGTATAATCTGTAAGTTTTCAAATCTTTGTCTATCGTGACTGTGCCTTTACAATAAATATAGTAAAAGCATTCTTTTATCCAGGTATTTTTATATTTGGAATGTATATATCTGTGTTTTTACCTCTTTAAGGCTTACATATGTTTTATTGTTATATGACTCACCACTTCAATTGCATTTGCCCGCAGCTTCAAAGAGCTGTTAATAACAACCCTCCTCTATACATGCTGTTCTTGGCAAAAAAAAGAGGTTATGTACAGATACAAATTCCTGGATGCTAAAGTGATGTGAGCTGCTCAGTATCATCTCAACACAGACGGTCTGTAACTGCCCAGAGCCCAGCTCTGGGTGTACACACGAATGTGTCTGTGTCTACATGATATAAACAGTGTTGATAGCAACTTTTAAAAAAACACCCAAAACCTCAAGACTATTTATGCTTGTTCTGAAATTAATTTTAAAAGCTGTTGCGTACAAAAGAAAATGAAAACCAATATTATTCTTTTTCTGCCTCACTTTCATCTTTGAATCTAGGCAAAATCCTCCACGGTAACTGCTGGAGGGAAGAGTTGAAAGGGCATTTCCTTTGACAACCAACAGAGCTTTGCTACCCCAAACTAAATTAAAGCTAAGAATTTACCCTGTATGGCCAATTATTAGGGTTGACATCCGCGTAGAAGGGCCCTGCCTCATAAGATCCTTACAAACACCCAGACATTACATTCCTGTCTGTCCACACCATCTGTGCGTGTGGTCTGCAGACACAGGATTCCTGTCCATCCACACTGTCCCTGTGTTTGGTCCACAGAGGCAGGATTCCTGCCCGAGCACACAGCAGCACATGTGCAGTACAGAGCTGGACAGATGAGTCCTATCTATTTGCCTGCTCTTGCACGCAGTACACAAAAGCAAGGGGAATCACAATAAACTGATTTTTTTTTTCCTTTTTCTTCCTGCAGAGGTTGATTTTTCTTATGCAGTCTGTATCAAAGCTTAGATAACAGTACTACCTGGAAAGATGAAACAAACATTCAGCTTTTCTACTGTATTTGTGCCAAAATTATTCTTACCAAGGAAATAAGTTGTCTTCCTTTCCACAATATTCATGGCACACAATATGTAGAGATGTGCCAGTTTGAATTCCTCTAAGGTGTCTGCATTTCAGACAGTGTTCCCGTCATTGCCTGCTCTATTCCCAGTCTGTTGTCTTTCTGCGATTTACATTATATTATGCCATCACACATGAGCAGAGGTCCACCCGATGGGCACCATAAAGCAGACTGTAAAGCTTAGAAAAAAAATATCTTAGAAAATTCTGTTTCTGCTATAGAAACATTAAAAGAAATAAGTCTTTGTAACATCATGGAAAAACAGCCAGCCATACTTCTGGTGTTTTTCCCTTACCAATCCTTTTACTGCAAAGTCATTAAACTTAGATAGGTGATGCCACATGTTAAAGAACCCTGATAAAGCAGAGGAAGAAGTGGAGATGAATGAATAGAAGGACAGGGGCAACTTCAGCTGATTTATTTGCAACTAGAAGACCTAGGAGGAAACAAGGAAGCCTTCATATTTTTTTAATCTGTCATTGTATCATAAAAAAGATTGCTAGCTGACAATGGAGAAGGACCAGGCAGTTTTGTTAATCGGAAAGGGGAGAGAGAGGAGGAAATCTTTTCGCCATCTGATAGTGATGAAAAGGATAGAGATGTAAAATAAGGAACTAGTTTTAGTCTGTGTTTCCCCACATCATCCAATCAGTGGATCCTTCTTTTCCCACTCCAGGAAAACACACACCTTGCCTATCTCTTTGTGAGATATGGAAGAGACTGGAAAGGCACATAAAATGAAGATCTGTGTGTATAACTAAGTATATTTCCCCTACAAAAAAAAAAAAAAAAAGAAAAAAAAATAGAATGAGAAGGTACTGTACTTATTACTTAAACAGAGCAAATAAACCCATGCAGTCTTCCAAGTTTTAAATAACTTATGTATGTGTGTGTTCTTAAGGATCACTATATTCCTTTTATTATTTTTTTCAACACCATTAATGTCAGCAGTTGGCAGAAGCTTGAGTTCCTAGCTGTAATAAAGGAGGTGAAGCCAAGGTTATATCTACTAGTGTTTTGGAGATGGAGGGTACATTGGCTTGGTATCAGAAACTACAGTTACGTTTCAGGTTAATGTGAAAAAAGTGTGAAGAGTAATTCCTTAAACTATTAAAGGGATTAAGTGTGGTACAATGGTGAAATTGAATGTTTAAAAAAGTTAAGTTTCCCCCAAATAAAAATCCCGCTGTAAAAACAAGAGATACCTAGGTTATCCAGATCCTAAGAAGAACTTGGCTGGAGTCAGCTGTGAGACCTCCATTTATTTGTTGTTTTTCTCAACTACAGGAAATATTTATATTCACACTAGGAAAGACAGGAATTGGTGGTAAACAGAAAGAAAGAGAACAAAAGACTAAGTTCTGTGACTAAAGTTGTGCTCAAACAACGAGAACAAAACCTCTAATAAAATGGCTGCCGCTTAACCAGGGCTGTATTCAAGATAAAAGACCATTACTTTCCCCAGGCACCAGTACTGCAATCAGAGTTTAATATATATCTGGAGACTAAAGCTTTACCTAAGTTGAGAGGCTACTGACAACCTAAAATTGTGCAAAATGTTACTGCAAAGGTAAATTTACTTATATTTGAAACTGACAGTTCTTGACTGCCTCATTGATCTTATATCAATACGATAAATGTTTGGTTATGCCAAGTAAAATCAGACAGCAATCCTTCAATATCTGTGTTTGAGACTTATTTTGCCTTTATGCACAATCTTGGACTAATCCCCAAAAGCATTTCTTGGTACTGAAAAGACTAACCTTTGGAACCATCATTTAAGGCAAAGAAGGGGAGACAGAAACTATTCCTTTATTTTGTGTTCAATACAGGTCTGCTCAGAGACAGCAGAGCACAAATGCCTTAAAGATGATCTGTCGAAATCACTACCTCGTATTTGACAGCATCGTCTGCATTGAAGGGAGGGACTGGAAGCAGGATATCCATCAGTATCAACTTTGTCACCTTTATCTTTCAGGATTGGCAGCTATTACCAGAATCCTCACAGCTGCCCAAGTTAGCAGCCAGCAGAAAAATTGTCATCCTCTCCCTACACATGTTCACAAATGTCAAGTGGCAAAAATTTTACCTCTAGGGAAAAACTACACACGTTTTCTTTGGTCATGAATATTTTTTAATCTTAGAAAAGGGGTGTAGAGAACAGAATATACTTACTAAAGAGTGAAATGAATAACTTATTCATCAAGAAAACATAAATCATAATTTTTTTTAAGACTTGGATTCTTTAGAACATAACATCATGACTTTAACAGAACTGAGGGGAGTCTGCAGCCATCAGCACCCATCCATTTGCAGAAACCATCCAAACTGATGCCTAATTTCATAAATCTATGATTTAATAAACCTGAAACACTATCCTATCAATTTCCACAACTTGGTACGTAAATTAGTGAAGGGTTAGTATCAAGAAACTAGTCCTAATTGACAGCATATACCTTAGATCTCCAATTGCAACATGAAACTTCTATTTTGCCCTGCATTACCTATTCATTAGCCTGAGATATGGTGCACTGGACTAGGCTCAATCAGATAGATTCAAAAAGGGAAATTATTTTCAGAATTCTAAGGATCTTAATACAGTAGATGAGAAAAAAAAATTCTCTAGACTGAGAGGTGTTTCAGTGCATAAGCTCAAAAATACTTAAGACCACTGATCATCAACAGCTGATTATTCACTAGAACTCAAGTTCATTCTGTACAGTGAAAAACTTAATTTTTCATTATAATTTTTTAAGACAGAGGGGATTAAAATTCTCTGTTGCAGACTATGTATTTTTCCCTACTCAAGCAAAAAAAGCACCGATTATGTTACTCCCCTGATAACACAGTAAAATCCCAAACACGCAATATATTCTATCATATAGATCATTAATTTTCACTATACATTTCTAGGTGCACAATTCTTTCCACCATTCCTCCTTCAAGTAAAGAACACATTACTGACATATTAAGTCATACAACTGTTAATCTGTAATATACTTGAAACCTACATATTTAGTTCATGAAACCCATCAGTCACCTCGCATCTCTGACTTCATCTTCACCTTGCACATTTCTGGAACACGCCTTGCATCATCTATCACCTCACCAGTTAGAGATCTTACACAAATTAAAACCAATACTAAAGCTGGTAAAACACTTTTCAGCTGTCTGCCACTACCTTTTTACCGACTATCAATACATGATTTGCTTTTTATATGACAGTGTTTAAAGTCACAGATTCATTAGGCTTTTCATCCAAAGAGAATTAACCCCAAATAAAAACGTGCTTTATAGCTTTAGTGTGAAATTGTTCAGTGTGTTTTGTGTTCTCTGGAGAATAATTCCAACAAATGTAGGAAGAGATAAGCATAATGTACCAAGTTAGCACATTTTGAATGGAGATGAGGTAAAAGGATCGCATGCCTTCTAGACGATTGCCATTGCCAGGTAAAACAGCCCAAATGAACAGAAATAATTTGTATTGAAAAAGCTGCATCCAATCAATGAAGTATCAGTACAAATGGTTACAAACTCATCTTGAAAAATCACTGTATTTTTACTGAGTTCAAACAAGTCACTCAAAATCTTCCTCTATCTGAAAGTTCAGTATAAAAATCCTGTTTCTTCACAAAAAATATATTCACATATTTATCTCATCAAGATTATTTACATGGTTAAGTGGAATCCTCTCTGTCACTAAAACTTCAGAGTTCCCTAAACAATGTGTCTGACAAGATTTAAGTGTAATCATAAACTCACTGTATTTTCCGGTCAGCCTTCAAACATCATCAATTCAAATACCAAAAGAGTGATGCCAAACCAACCCAGCCACAAGAACCAATTGTCGGAAAGTCTCAAATATTTTACCCTTGAGGCACATCCTGCCACTGGACAACAAACAGGGAGTAGTCGTGTACAGATACTTCCCAACTACCCCGCAAACTGTTCAGCAAAAGATGTTCCCATAATTTTATTTCTTGAATGATCAACTATTGGCAGTCTTGAGCTCTTCTAAACCACTCTTTCTGAGCTTTTTCATCTATCTATATCAGCTAACACAACGACTGTCGGAAACTGAGGGATGGTAACAGTTCTCAGCATAACATTTGGAGCATAAACGTCTCACAGAAATAAATACGTGAATGCTTGTTGGATATATGTATTAAATAGACCTGTTCTAATAATCTGTTCTCTTTATTTAACTGAAAAACAGTGCCTATCAGATCAGTGGTTTGTGCCACAGTAACTACAGAAAACCACCATATGGTACAACTGCGATGAGAAATGACAGCAACTATATTTACATTGCAATAATGTCCAGAAATACTATTCATAGACTAAGGAATTATTTTTTTTTAAGCCGAAAATTAGATTTCCTAGTGCAGTCTTCTGGAGAAACCAAGCTCCCCCAGTTTTCTGACTCATTTAATACCACTAACAAACCTGGTCCTCCCAGTGTAGGCTTAACAATTTTAACTGACATCAAACACCAGCAGGTTGGTTGTCACTTAGAAATGGGATATAGGGTGTCTCAACTGTTAACCTACACTTGTCCAGCAATCCTGATTTTCTAGTCAGGGTTAGTGTTGCTTAAATTACTTGGTATAGGAGTTCATAATCCTTGAATGAGACATACTGTAAATGTGGCAGTAGATGCTGTCAGCAACTATCCAAATAATTTACATTTATTTGGGAAAAGTTTTAGTGAATCTAAAAGCTGCAAAACTATAGTAGGAAAATCTTAATGTAATCAATAAATGGAGGAATATTTCTAATAGACTGAAACAGGTTTTTGAAAACTTGGGAAATATTAGTCCATAGAGTACTTTTTAAAATGTTATGAATGTCTAAAAAGAAAGGGTAGCAAGTACTGTATTGCCATCTGAGTTACAAAGCAACTTTATGAACCTTAAAGATCAATCTCTCAGCGAGGCAGAGAACCTTCCCCTTCAAGCAAACCAACAAAGCCACCCTTGCGCTGCTCTAGAAACCACTGGCTGAGACACGAGTGAAAGCACAAACAGAAAGCAGACGTGGCTGTTTACAGCGGGGCCAACAGCAGTTCCCTTCTCTGGCAGTGTGAAGTCAGTGACAGCAAGGAGCTCGCTTGAATATACATTATTGTTTAGTAATACAAGAAGCAGAGGGTAAAGGTAAAAGGAGGAGGGAGAGAGGAACTAGAGTATATGTAATGCCACGGGAAGATGAAATGGTGCCCCAGAAAAGACTGCTGACGCTGCACTGGCTGCTGTTACTGTGGTAACCGATGATTAAAAATGATAGGAAAAAAGTCTGGAGCACACGGCAGGGAGAAGGTGCTTTCTTTTAATCTGCGAGGACTTCTTGAGCTGTGCTTCAGGAAGCGGTGTTCAAGGGCATGACAAAGCCTCCCTTTCTGTGCCTGCTCGGCTGCTGTCAGGGTGCTGGGGTCTGCTCCTGGCAGAGATCCCCCTTGACAGAAACAATTACTGAGGAGCAAAGCCTGGCAAAGCAAGCGGCGCTGTGATTGATAATCTGGGTGGATTACAGGCCTTCGACAAAAGCCATGATGCTTAAATTTGACAGCTGGCAATGCTTGATGAGAGCCAATTAGCGGATATATATTCCCTTCAGCCAGAAGTTTCTTCTGTTTCTAGTCCAATAGCTTCCTGAGAAGGAAGTGCACAGAGTGATTTCCCCCACTTCTGCCTGCTCACATGTATGCCAGCTACACTGTCAGTACAGCTAAAAATATACTATAAAAAGTACATGTTTTGGCATTTTTGTATATTAAAGCCAGTAGACCCACATTTTGTAAAGCTGCATTTGACCCTACAGATAGTGGCGGTAGAAGAACATGAAAAAAGGTAGCTTATTATTATTACTATTTACACTGACCACATACCACGTAGTGTGTAAACACGGCTGCAACTGCACTATTTAGGTACCAAGTCCACTACAACTGACAACAGTTATCAAAATGCTTCATTATTCCCTGAAATTTTCTTGGCACAGTACATTAATCTGTCTGTTGCTGTTTCGGATAGCTTAACCTGGCATTCGGAGAGTACCACAATTCACAGAGTACCTTTTGTTCTGCCCAACATGTGCAGGAACCTCTGACATGCAAGTCCCATTCAAACTCATCTGTCTTTTCTTAACTTTCTGATCACGTAGGTTTTATTTCCCCACTTTTGCATCCGTTTCCACTCTTGCTAGTGCAAGTGGTGGAGAGAGCAATAAAAATAGATGGATCCAAGTGCCCTGAATCTCATCGCTCATTTCCAACATTAACTTCTACGTTGTTTTCTCAGCCATAAAGAAACCAACACCACTGCACTAGGACAACTTAAGTACATCTTCAAAGACTTCTTAAGTTCCCTTCTGACAGTGGTTTCAGAGGTACCTACATTCACTAAACTTCAGCGGGCACCATCGCACTGCCAGGACCTCTCAGATGCTCTTGGAAAAGAATGGTAGTTCTGCCAAAGAAACATCACTGCATGTAGCAGTTACCTGCAGTGATTGTATCCATGTCACCTGAAGGCTAAATTCATTTGGTAATACGGTAATCACTCTCATCAGACATCGTTTCAAATCAAGGCCGCTAAGGCAAAGCAAAGACTAACTGCATGCCTCACAGAAACTCTATTATTTCATCAGATAGGGTGGTAATAAAAACTGCCAGGAGTGTGGTCATGCTGATACAGCTCCACGGCAGTGAGAGGAAAATGCCTGCCTGTCAGTCTCCTTTGACCTGTTTTACATTCTCCTGTTACAAAGAGAAATGACTCCAACCAGTGGAACTTCACTTGGAAAAGTTCAGAGCAGAGGAGTGTCAGGTGTCAGTGTGCAGGGTTTCCAGGGAAACAAGTAACAGTGGAAAACCAGCATATCTGGGGGAGAGAAGCTATTCTGGAATCTAAAATTCTTTCCTTTTCCTCATGATCCTATCAACCACATTTACTTGAGAAACAAATCTTTGCAGTACCTTGGCCTCACAAGGAAAGTCAGCCAAAATCTTTGCAGGGAAGAAGCACAAAGTAGCACAGAAAAAACAGCTTTGGGACTTCCATGGCTAGATGAAATATACATTAAATTTTGCATACACGCTAACTATTAATACTACTAGTCATCGCCAAATAATTCCCCTCAATTTATGGGAATGGTAAATAACAACCCTTCAACCGATGCTGGGAACGACACGAATTATAGATAACTCTGGCAAGGAGGCTGACTCTATAACCCATAATTGCAATAGCATGAGGTTTCTTATCTCCCTTCACTAAAATAGAAAGCAGCTCTTTTCACTTAGTTGAGCATAAGTGAACAGCAAGAGTGTATACAGGAAAAACAGGAAAGGCGAGGGACCAGATGAAATGAAAGTACTAAGGGAGAAAAAGTAGACACTACTGATGTACATTAGAATGAAGAGGAAGTCGAAGACAAAGGTTGATCTCAGTCAAAAGTGAAAGTCATCAAAAAACAAAGCCAAAAATCTCAAAGTGCTCATGCCTTTTCTTACCAGTATTCACTAAAAACTGTGCTGAAGTGACTAACAAAGTTTATTTCAATACTCAGAGACTATAATTTTAGATCAGAAAAGGAAAAGAAAAAATTAGATGATACTAAAAAATCAGATGTCTTCAAATTTTCCATCTCTGACTATACTATATTAGAAAAGAGTTTATCTAATATAACGAAAGCTATTAATGGTTATTTTGGGGAACCTGTGGGAACTGGTAGGTTTGGAAAGACTCCATTAAGGTTTCTGACACTGTCCCACATGACATGTTCGTGAACAAGTTCAGCTAAGGAAAGGTCTCATTTTTAGCTTTGTCCAGTTTCAGATACCACACTTAAAGAAAGAAAAAGAAAAATCAAATAAAACCTAAGAAAGAACAATAAGAATGATCAGATATCTAGAAAACAAGACACATGAAAATTGGAAGAACTGAGACTGCCCGGTTTAGAAAAAAACCCAGAGGAGAGATCATCATAAACCAAAAGGACTGCTAAAAAGCACAAAGACATTGACTTTTTTTCTATGCTCATAATAAAAAGAAAAAGCAGTAAGGGGCTTAAACTGCAGTAAGGGATGCACAATGACACTATAATGATAAAGTCAGATGAGCACAGAAAAGACTTCCCAAGACCGAAGGTTTCCTTCACTAATACTCTTTCAGAACAGATTACAGGTATAATTAGTTCTGCTTTGAAGTGAGATTAATTTTTTATTACTGAAATACAAAAATGTAGGTACAAAATTGTTTGGGAAATTATACTCCATAGTAGTTATCAACTGTTCACTAACAAAATGGATGAATAAACCAAGCATGTTACACAGAGCTCTGTCCTGAGCCTAATACCATTAATATTTGTCATTATCCATCTGTATGACAGAAGAAAATACACGTTTTTGAAATATGTGGAGGAAGCTCATCTGAGTGGTTCTGCAAGGATGCTAAAATACAGGATCAAAACTCAATGTGTTCTTAAAAGACTGAGGAACTAACCTGAAAGTTACTTTAATTTAAGAAAAGGCAGGATAATGAAAACATAACCAGTATTAACTTAACCTGGAGTCACACCACTTAAAATGAAAATTTTGAGATCTCATCATCAATAACACTGAATCATGCTAGTTCCTGGGAATGTCTGCTATAGTATACTATAAAAGAATCGGGAATAATTATGAAACATTATATAATAATACAAGTGAATGCAGTGATTTACAAACAATTCAACTGAATGTTACTTCATGCTCTCAGAAAACAGACACTGATACAGTTCACAGCCTCCTAAAAATTTCATCACTATTACTTAACATTTATGGCATAGTAGTGCCTAGAGATGTTGGTCAAGCCAGGCTCCCACTGTGCTAGACACTGTACAAACAAAGAAAATGACAATCTTCGCTCCAAACAGCTCCTCGTAGAAACCCCTGAATGTTTAAGACTCAAAGGCCGCAGACAGGAAAACCTCAGCCCATTCAAGATATGCCTTTCAGTTACAACTCAAAGCCGCAGGGTAGCGCTTCGCCCTGTTACAATAAATATATCCTGATGGTTACAACTTCGCTTGACATGGAAAGGAATAAATGGCAAACAGGCTACTTTCTAACAGAGGAGTGGTGGACGTGCCACCACAAAGCAGGCCAAAGCTCCTTGGGTCTCCCTCAATTCCAGTGTGACACATGTCGCGGGGGCTTGTATGTGGCGTATAACCCGAGCACACTGGCTGGCACTTGCCACCTTACATCTGGACTTTGTTAGACAAACCTTCAACTCTTGCATCAGCCCTGGCCCCCTCTGGTGAGGCAGCTTCCCAACCACCGCTTCTCCATGAGCCGCTCACGGCGACGAAGTATTTCGGGAGGAGGTAAATTGGGACCACATTAGCCGGTGACCCTCGCCCTGCAATTGGCCTGCCTTTCCGATGATAGAGGAAATCCCTCATACAAACTGACAACCAATATGAAACAGGCAGCTCCATTTACTAGAAAGCCTGGTCAATGCTGAATGCCTCATTAGGAAATGGTCTCTATATTGAGGCACATTCCTGTAATTCAGAGCCTCGAAACTCTAAATTAAAACAACATTGATGCCATATCCTCTTTCCAAAATGCTTCTCTTCATCCCAACTTTAATACACATACTTAAAGAAATTAAAGAACCAAAATGTCTTTGGCAGGACTCCTTCCCTCTCTTTCACAGCAATACCCTTCCCACGCGAGCAACCAGGAACGTGACACAGTGTTGGGAAAGGAGAGAGGAGACTTAAAGCAAGGAATAATTGCAGAATCCTCCAGAATCTGTGCAACCTTCACTTAATGAATCTATGCGTCTTCACCAATATTTTTAAATTAATAAAAATCACCTAAAATTGCAGGGCTGAAGAAGTTTGAATTTTTTTTAAGAAGTAAATTGAGGCTCATCAGCAGAATGCGTTTTTGTTTTGGGAGACAGTTGTATCTTTCTACGCTCTAAGAAAGGTCAATTAACAGTAAGGCAGACTGATAACAGCGGTAGCTATTGTAGCAACTCACTGGTAACCAGCACAAGTAATGAACAGGCACAATCTGAATCCTATCATACACACTTGGATCCATTCATGCTTGCTATTGCAGCACAGCCAGAAAATCACTTTTCTAAAGCATTATCTCTGTCAGAAGCTCTTTCCAGTTTGCAGTGAGATTCAGAAATCAGGCCGACGGTACCTACCACAGCATGCCTAACTCTTCACACAAACCACCCCCTTCCAATATTGCTCAGCATTTCTATTTGTACATATGTACACGGAAACGGGAATCTTTTAGTCAACTGGGCCCGCCAGCCAACTGAAAGAGCTGCTTTCCCACCACAAAGTCTAAGCATTTCCTAGAAATAGGATGGACTGAAATACCAAATACTTCTCAGGGAGCTCAACAGCTCTGAAACAATGTTAAAGGCAGAAGGAAGGAATTACTGAGCTCAGGATCCCAGCTCTGAATCTCAAGGGCTGAATGAACTTTTTAGGCTCCAGAACTGCTTTTCAAAGTCTTCCAGAAGATCTTGATTAACTGGCATCACTTGCCTTTCTTGAACAGCTGTGTTCAATACTTGTGCAAATCTGAAAGATTTTTCATTCACAATTTCTACTGTAAATTTAGGAACTACAGCTAAACTTTTAGGAAGTTCCTGAAATGCTATATAGTCCTGTGGAACTGCTAACACAGATGGACCTTTGTTCTCAAGATGTAGAAAAAGGGTCCATGTAGAGAAAGCTTAAACTGATGAAGAAGCATAGTAGTTTTGTTAGAAGATATGAAGCTGGTGACCTGTAGTAACTGAAAAGGACCACAATGGCCAAGTACACAGATGATTTGCAAAGCATGTGGAAAAATGAGATTCCCTTTGACTAGATCCATAACGAGGATCCTGTAAAACCTCATAGCCTTCTCTTCTGACTCATCTCCTATTTCTGGAGCTGTCAAAGTTGTCATGATTTGAATTGATGACCTCAATGCAGAAAAAGTACATACTAAAACTATTGGTACTGAAAATAACTAGTTATAGTGCTTGAGCCTCAAGATGCTTACACCATTTCTGCGATGTCAGGTCCTCTGCAATTTACAGAGGCAGTATTGCTATCCCATGATAAGTAACTTTCTAAGTAGTTTTTCTTTCAATAGTACTGAAGGCCACACAGAAAAAAGAATAAAAGATGACATATCCTTAATACATAGGATAGATTCTAGAGAAGATGTGTCAAATCTCTGTTAGATCAAATAAATGTGCCTCAGGTATGGCTTAAATATAATCTACAAAAACATATATTCTGCCTCGAGGATTTGGGATGCACGGGAGAATACTTTGCAGCCCCATTATCTGTGTTTTAATATTTGTATTTGTACTACTTATACATATAGTATTTATACTACTTTTATATATCTTGTATTTATACTATTTATAGTACAGATGTGTAGAGGAGATTACCTTCTGTTTTATTCTTTTTTTTTTTAAGACGACAATCTTGAAAAATCTTAAACAATGTTGCGTCTTTATGGCAGTTTTGGAACTAGAAACTTCAAAGGCATTTGGATATTTTTTAAATTTTTTGGAAAAGGACGATTGCTCCAAAATCAGCACAGAATTGGTCTCACTTCATAGCAAGAAGATGGTGAAATTAATCTCCTTTGCAATTTTAGTTTATTTGGAAAATTAAGTACCTCACACCTACACTGAAAAGCACTTTGGATGGGCACTCTTAGGGGAAATGGCCATGTCTTTTTAGGAACAGCATATGATATTGTATGACTTATCATCGCTAAAAACTAATTATATGAACCACAACAACGTTTAAAAAATCACCTGAAACCTAAGTCATTACAGATAATCAAACTCATTACATAAATTAAATATACACAAATTTCCAGTAGAAAATAAAACCCAGAAAAACCTAAAGATTGCTCTAGGTATCCAACAAATGATAATTAGAAGGAAACTGGGAAGGGCAAGGGGCATGAAAGTGCTAGAATTTAAACTTAGGACAATGAGAACTGACAATAAAGTTCCAGTTTCTCTTGGAATGGGTGAGAACATATGTTAAGGCTGCTACACCTACAGACAATTACACGAGGAAAACAAGTACTTTACTTTGCTGTGACCATTTCTGAATCCTCTCCTAGTAGCAGGTCATCTGGCTAACAAGTGAAAGTAATTACAAATGTTGCTCAAAAGTAAGTAATACAAGACTGTAAACTATACTTCTTGCTCATTTTGAAGCTAGTATAACAATCAAAATTACTGTTCTTAAATTAAACCTTAAATAATTGTTAACTTAAAAATACATGGCCAATAATCTACTTGTGTTTCCTAAGGAAGAAGCAGAGAAATCCCTTATCAGAAAGCAGACTGAGTTTTGCCTTACTGTCTTTGACAGCAACAGAAATCATCTGGTTGACAGATGAAATGTTGCACATAAAACTTTATGAAGATGGAAACGGTGGCACTGGAGAAGTTGATACTGGATTGGCAGCAACATATGTGCTATTACAGGATGTGCAAGGGAATAACTCAGAAAACCCCACCAGAAGTGCTGAACTGAAAAATCTACATGGATCTTTCAGCTTCTAAATCTCTCCTTGCCAGGGGTGCCTTTTGGCTTCCTCTGTTTTTGACTGGAAATGTTTTTTTCACTTTGCATTTAATACTGAAACACAATATTAAATGCTGGAATAGAAACACAGTTTTTTGATTGTTACGCCAACACAAAAAGATCTTAGAAATGAGAGAGGCCAGCAATAGGAAAGGGCCAACCTCCTCACATGCACAAGACCTCCCAAATTCCACTCTAGTAGCTGTCATTCCCATATGGTGCTCCTGTCCCAGATTAGAAATCACGGTAGAGACTGTGTGTTGGAATACATTCATATTTGAGCTTTACAGCAAGGAGAATTTTCTTCCATGTATGCTTCTTCCCTGACAAGGCGAATACAGATCAGCAAAAGAAGTATCGCTACATTTCCCTGAATCTGTGGTTATCTGTGCCTGTAGAAGATGGTAACCAACGTCCTTCCCATTCAGTTTCCTACTCATTCTATCACACATTTAACACTCAGGCAGTGACACAAAGAAACTTCCCACGACGTTGATACTTCTTTCCCCACCATGGTTTATGGGCTTAATGACCAGTAGCTAGTTTGAAATCATTATTTACGCACTTTCTATCCCCACATGCAACAGGATTACACGTGATTAGGTCCGTAAATCAAGATAATAATGTCACACCAGTTTATTAATTGTTTTCTTTTCTAGACTTTCTCTACCCACCTGCTGCTTGAGCTGTTGCACAAGACGGTCTTTCTCTCGTTTCAGTGCAGCCACTTCATCTTGGGTCTTCTTCTTAGAGGATGAAAGTTCTAGCAGAGCAATATTGGCATCTTTTTCACTAATGGCAGCAAGAAGGGCTTCTTGTCTGAAAAAAACAAACAAATACATTATTATCCTGCAAAACTTAGAGGAAGCCTCTATAAAGAGTTGAACATACAAATGCTGTAGCAGCGTGCAACTCTGAGAAGCAGTGATACATATGTTTGTCATAGTTATATGTCTGTTGGTGGAACAGGAAGTCAAGACCCACCCCTCTCCCCCAAAATGACTGTGCTGATATCAAATTATTGCTTATAGAATAAGAAAAACATATAATAATATGTTATTATTCTGCATTCAGCTTCTCCGTTTTTAATAACTACCATTTATTATTACTGTGGTTGAACGTTTTCATTCTTTATACTGTTCTAAACATTTCCAGAACAGATCTTGAGAATACATGCACAAATACTGGACTAATCACAAGATTTCTGTGTTAAATTATATTAGGTTACACTGCCTATTCATGCAGCTGTTTTGGAAGGAAGGTGGCATGTGACAAGTTTACTGACATCACTTGAACAATACAGTGTGTTCCCAGAAGGAAATGATGACACAGACACTTTTGTGCTAGATGACAGAGGTTGAAATAGATGCCTTCAAGGATGCTTGAGCTATTCTTTGGCTTTTCTTTTGAGTAACCAATATAACGAGCTTGTTGGATGCATGTCCTGAGTAATGAAGTCAAAAGGTAGGCCTGCCCTCATCACAAACCTTTTGTAGCCTCCCAGAAATGGTGTAACCATCTTGAGGGTCAAGCACTATAACTAGATATAGAAACACAACCGTGCCACATACTTTCCCAATAGCAAAAAAATTCTTACAGAGTTCAGAAACATTTGATAGATAATAGAAAGAGAGGAGACAAAGGCAATAGCCTGGCTTATAAAACAGCATTTCTCAAATGAACTCAAAAGGTTGCCCTATGTTAGGGAAAACAGCTATTTCTTTCTTTTGACCTTAATTCTCACCTTTAGCTGGTGCGGCCAAATCAGGATGTGCAACAGAACATAAAAGAAAACTCTGGCCTTACTGCCCAGTAGGGGTGGGTTGCCCCAGCTCTCAACACTTTGCAAAGAAGGAATAAAATGAGGTCCTAACCATTTCTGGTGGTGTGAAAGCTGGCATCATGCAGGAGTGATGATGAAAACCAAACTCTGCGTGCTACAGATCTCCTATCTACTTTTCATCTAAAAGTTCAGTTGCAAATGCAGTTAAAATAGTAAAAATTCCAAATTATCAAATAATAAAAATCTTCACCCACTCTAGCATATTAATATTCCTAATTTCAGAGAATGTTTTTTTTAAAAATAATCAAATGTGTTAAAACTATTCTGTTAATCCTGCCAATAGCAATTATTATGCTAATAACATTGCCATAATGCTTAGTCTTATATTAAAGATGTAAGAAAAGTTACAGAAGCTTAATGCAAGCTATTAAGATTGCTTTTATTATAGCAATATATCTTTCTGTTTGTTGTCAAGACCTTTTTTAATGAAGACACATCACAATCTGGTGACTTAGGATCACACTGACAAACTGGTGAGGGTAGCAGTAACACAAAGTTTGCTTTTTCTAATTCACCTGTTACCACTCCTTGAGCAGACTTGATTTGTAGTAAAATAGCTTTCTCTTTTCCTTCCTGTATCTTCTTTCTAAACAACTGAATGTAATCTTAGTTAGGAATTTGGAATTGTGGCTAAACCAAAAATATTTGCTCCAAAAAGTATGCATTGAGATCCATGTGAAAAAATACCTGACCAAGAAAATTTGACAGGAACAGGTCAAACGGACAGTGCTTTTATTTAATATTGAGGTTTTGAACATATGCACCTAATATATTGGACTTTTAAACTGAGGGCTTGAAAAGGGAAAGGAGTGGTACTACCTGAGTACAGAAATTTTTACTTGTTAAAATGCTGCAAACTTCACAAATGTTATGACCTTGGTGAGCATGAAAATATGTGTTTAATATTGTAATGTTTCTGAGGATGGAGAGTGAAATAACTTCACCAGGTACTTCAGTGCTTAGATCAAGGGGGCAGGGAGATGCATACCTAAATATGTAGAATGGAGTCAGATAGCTTGCATTGGCTGCAGCTCAGCTGGACAAAGGACTTACTGTCCTGGAGACACACTTAGTAATTCCTTCTCCAATCTGTGAGAATAACTGCGTATATATTTGCTTCTTGACCTTGTTCTAGAAAGTCTGAGCAATATTGCTTTGCCTCTTAAAAAAACCCCTTCAACCCAATATTTTAATAGAACGGGAGCAGGAAGCAACTACACGTGCAGTCCTGCTGATGGACCTGAGAAGAGGGTATCCTCTGAGAAGCAGCTCAGGGCTACAACCTTTTCACCCAGCTTGGCGGAAGCCAGCACAGCACTTTTGCCCACAGGGTTATGTGAAAGGCACGCTGACTTCAGAGCCCCAGAGCAGAAGTGTCCAGGTTCTGTGGTCATTTCTCATTGAGCGTTATATTTAAAAAGCTCTTGTTGTTTTTTACAGGTGGAAAAAACCCACTCTTACTTGAAAGGCATGAAGTTTTGCTAAATCAATGGCTGAAAATTGACTCACAGATGAGAAAGTCCATGACTGCTTTCAGATGAGTGACAGCTGGAGATGGAAGAACATCTTTTTCCTTACACATTACAGGTTTACGCATTACATAGGTGAGAAAAGAGTGATGATGTATGACCTGGCTTCCTTCTGATCCCAGTCAGTGACCGAAATACTTATGCCAGTGAAAGCTTAAGACCTCTATCACTGCACAGCAGAAGAAACTAGAGCACAAAAAAGCCACTGCAAAGATGTGATCTCTGTTCATGCCCTCAGTCACTCCAATGATTGCCAGAGTTTTGCTGAAGCTACCCCATACACAGAAGTTTGCTATTATCAGGATCTCAACGGAAGCCATATATCCTGTACCAAAAAATGTGAAAGAACCATGTATTTCAAGAGGAAAAGGTGTGTTTCAACAGACAAAATTTTTCACCATCTGACAGCAGAATGGACTTACACAATGGAGTTTCTGTGGGTGGAATTTATCTCTGGATTTATACAGGTGTTTCCTGTACACGCTAAGAGAATAAGCTTGCTTTAAGCGGACTACCAGCATATAAAAAACCTTAAAGATCCAGTTTAGAGAATACTTGGATCCTGCCTAGATCATATTTAGAAAAAAAGCCCAAACCTTAAATTATCCCTTGTCTTTCAAGACACAATACCACAAAGTTAGGCAATTTTTTTAGATGCTTTAGGATAATAAAAAGATACTCTAAATAAATTTATTTGACGAAGAAATACAAATATTCTGAGGACCTAATGCAGATGAAGAGTAAAGCAAAAGGTGCACATCAGATTCCCAGTTGTAGCGTTAAGATTGTAGATGTGGGAACAACTGATAATGGGTGCATTATTATTGCCACTTTGTTTCTGTTGCTTTTGCTTTATGGAAAAGTATCCAGTTTTGGATGTCTGCCTGAAACATGAAAAATATCAATAGAGAGAAGTGACAGAACATGATCCATGACCTCTGCTTTTTTCTAGCTATCGGTACCCTGGGAAAGACAGGCTGCCTTGGAGCTCTGGTCATTTTCACTTTCTTTAGAGTAATCTGGTTTGATTCTAAAGAAACACTTATTCTTTTAATAGTAATCCCACAATCCTTGCTGATGATTCAGGACCAGAGCCAAGAATATCTCTGTAACAGTATCTATATAGCCATTACTCTGGTATGGAAATTGGAGGTGCCTCAAATAGCATGTAAAGCATACCTTCTGCAATCAAATCCTTTGTTGCCCATCTCTACTTCTTACAAGAAAAGTCCATGACCAGGACAAGAAGACATGGATATCAGCCTATTACTTATTTTTTGCTGAATAATCTTTGCCACTACGCCTGAGGAAAAAAACCATCCTATCGGCCAAAGCTTCAGTGCTATATCATGTGTGAGACAGGGGTGCTGGTCAAGAAGTGGGGTGAAAGGCACTGTGGATTTCTGTTTTCTGGAACTGAAACAAGATGACATCTGAATGAAACTAAGAAAAATATCCCGTGATGTGATACATGCATTGCAGCTGCATTTTGAATTCTGCAAGCTAAACGTATAGTGTTTCACGTGGGAGAAACACAGGTGTCACTGTCAGCTCTGCTGAAAGGAGACATGTCTGTAATGGCGCGCTACTGTTCTCAGCAGAGTTTGGAGTTGCTAAAATGATACTACAAAACCACAGAAAGCAAATATCATCAAGCAAAAGACAAGGTTTGTGATTGAAGAGCACTACAAAACCGACTTGTTTCCCTTCTTGAGATCTGTTATGCCCAGGGAGAGCAGAAGAACCTGCTGTAAGACGGGCAAGGTGGCAAGAAGGAGAAAATGGACTGCCGTGTGAATGGTGCTAATAGCACATGAATAAACCCATCCGTCAGGAGTGCTGGAGTCAGTCACACAGGCTCAGCTTCAGTTTAGGTAACAAACAGTGGTACAAGCTTAACTTCTTCAGCAAAGCAAGTGTCTTCAGTTCCCAACATCGGAGATCTTGAAATGTCCTAACAGGCAGGCAGAGCATCTACTTGCTGCCCAACCCAACATGGTTGATTTTTTAAAATGCTACCTAATGCCAGAGTCACCACAGCTCACATAAACACAGCTCACATAAGTTAGTTTGGGTATTTCACATAGGGCTAGTAGTTTAGCTGTGGCAGCAGTAACTCAGCAGAGGTGAAACTGGCTATTTATCTCTCCATTTTGGGCAAGTTCTGTAGCCTGTACCAAGCTGTACAGCAGCTCACAAGAGGTAAGCAGACTTTAAAACAGCCTGAGTATTACCGAGGGAAACCTGCAATGTCCATAGTGTAGAAAATCTAGTGAAAAGAGGTTTAGGATTAACTCTGAGTTGGACAAAAGGAAGTACAGAGAAGAGGATTTTTTCCTCCCTTTAGGCTGAAGCCTTTCACTGAATGTAGACTATGATGACCACAGACTGGAATGGTACCAAGACCAGTTGGTTCAATTCTTAAAAGATAGTGATAGAGATACTCTGAAGATCAGTATCAACATTATTTGCTCTGTTTGCAGTCTTAAAAAAACATACAAAGAAAGATGGGGTTTCTATTTTTTAAAATAGATGACTACATAGTAGTTATATGGCAGTACAGCTGCCTCTGGAGTCATTCTGATTCATCCACGGTCTCTCTGTTCTATTTGCAGTTCAGATGGGACTGAGGGTTCTTATACCTGATGCCAAAGATGCAGCAATAATGAATGACTCCAGCTCTGAGATACAGGCAGATCCAGAGGACTGAAATGTCTTATGGAAGGCAGCAATGACTGTAGAGGAGAGAAACCACTGAAAATTACCATGACTGCTGAAAATGACCATGATTCTTCTGATGCCAAATATCATGAGTCCTTAAAGCGCTCCTGATGAGGTTGTCCTGTTGCATTTACTGGCCAGCCTAATACTTTTGTCAACACACAACAAAGAATAGCGTGCAAAGGCACACCTCCTTCAGACCTGGAATGGAAGTGCCTGATTTTGGGAAGATAACTGGGCAAGAGGGCAACAGTTTAAATTGCAGCTTGGTTTTCAGTACCTACCTTGAATCAAGACAAAGCTTAAAGAATGTCCCTCAAACACAGAAACAGTTTCTTTTTTGAATGAAAGCTTAAAAATTAGAACAATGTCCTATTATACTACTACACATTACTAATACTACAAACTGTAGAAGGCATTCAGCAAAGCAGTATTTTCTAATTCTCTCCGTAGCAGAGAAGAAAGGAGTTGAGTTGTATACCACTTAACTTCAGATGCTGAAAAATATTTTTCCTAGAGAACACTTGCGCTGCAGTGACTTTAGAAAAATGGCAGCTGCTAGCATCACATACACATGCTCACAGAGGCCCTACGAAAAGACATACACAGCACAGATGAGATTTCTTGTATGGGTTTGGGTGAAGATAAATAAGCGATCTGGTAGTTTGAGGGACCAAGTATTTAAATGAACCTAGAAGATAAGGAACTACAGCTCACACAGATTCAGTTACAAAGTCCCATTAGCACCACAACACCTTAGTGTACAGTGTAGCCAAAACCGTAACACATCTCCTGAAGCACTGCAGACACCAGTTTTGTTTCATTCCTCTTTTTCCTCTTTGGTGAACCACAGCATATTTTTGCAAATGGGGGCATGAGACTTTCTAGCTAGTCAGTAACCCTCAGCACTGCAGGGCTAATATCCTATATTCCTGGATAATAAGCTGTAGCAGAGTAAGTCCAATAAGGAGTAATAAAAAAAGTTCATCCACAACAGTAAAAACGTTTTAACTACTAGGGTAGCCAAGTTTGTCCTCTGGCTTACAAATACTAATAGAATCAAGATGTCTTTAAATGGCTCTCTACAGCACTTGGTTTCAGGAGACTATGTAATTCCTTTACAGCTCCTTCCTAGTAAAGGAGATGAATCCTTTTGGTAAAACATAACAGAAAGCGAACTTTTAAAAGCAGTTTTGTACTTTGCAGCACAGTTCTCAGGGTCATAAGGCTGGAATATTTATTCGCTGCATAATTAGAAAGAATAACAGGCTGCAACTAGTGCTGAATTAATGATGCTTCAAAAGACAAAAACTATACATATTTATTAAAATAATATGCTTATATATGTCAGAGAGAACACAAATTCCATACAGAAGTGTTATAAATACATTGTTCTATATAATTTTATTTTAAATTATGAGATTTCTTCCTATGTGGAGTATTTCTGAAAGTGTGGATCAGATAATATAAAAATAATACTGACATCAGCAGCAGCTTTGATTTTAATGTCACTGAGGAACTGGGATAATTCCATCAGGTCTAGTTTCATTATAGGGATCAAATCTGTTTTCCTTCTGGCAGGGAATACACTACAACATTTATGTATCTGACACAAATTTGGAGAGATCAGGTAGCTACGAGCTCACAGCAATCCAGTTCCTTCAACGCAGACTGCTGCTCTTCTGTGAGGGACGACTGACCTGCCAGAGTTTTCAACCTTGCATATTACATTAAACTGTAATTATGGCTGTTGTGCCTTTAATACAGTAGGCTTCAAACCGGAAAGGTTCTGCTGTTTCCTAACCTGTTTATTCACTCCAGCGGTAAGGACATCAGTTGCTACAGAAGCAAAGAGCTGCAACTTGGGCAGTACTTGCTTCAGTTGTCTGATTTTTGTCCATGGCATTTACTCAAAGCCTACAGAAAATGCTGGTAAGAGCTTTTAATGTTTTTCTATCACAGATATTTGTAAGACTTACCATGGTCCATCACAATTATTACATGAGCTGTTATATTTGCATATGAATTAAAAAAACTCTCCCATGAAGTGACAACAACATGAAGAACTAGCAGGCAAAGAGATTCAGATACAGTATTGGAGTATTACGAGAGCTAGACAGACATGTAGGTGACAGCTTAGAATATAAAAATGTTAGGACACGATATTTAGTAATTTCATGAGTTTGGTAGAATGACAGTGTTTGGGTGGGTCACACTTGATAAACTCTTAAAAAGTAATTAGTAAGACAACACACCAAACAGATGATTTGACGGGACAGATCTCCTGGTGCTAACTTCATCCTTTTCATCATAAACTCTGTCAACAAATCTACAGTGGTAGTTCCAAACTTAACATTTTTTTCCTACTTTTTTTTTTTTTTTCTGGTTATAGAACACCTTCAGAAAACTAAGAAAATCCAACTGCTCTGAACCACATGGAGGGTAAATGCCATTTTCTAACACCCTGAGAACCCGTCAATGAACAGCCACCATCCCATCAGTGCGGCCACTGAACCTGCAGTACCTCGCAGGGAGGCGGCAGTCCTCACAAAGCTCTGGGTATCAGAATTTGGTTCTTAAAAATAATCTTGAAAAATCCTGGCAGTCAGGCCAGAGAACATCATTGCAAGATGCTAAGAGACCGGTACCTTACTTCATACACAAGTTGCCAAATTCTGCACCAGCTACTATTTCTGCAGTATTTAAGATGCAGCTATATGAAAAGCACAAAGTACCCCAAAGTGAGCAAAACATTTATCCAAAAGAAACAGTAGCAACCTCTTGCTGCAAGAAGGTGGGAAGAAATGTAACTTGGCAGTATGCAGTACCTGCTCTTCTAATTACAGCTGTGAATAATGAAACCTCATGCTGCAAATTAATTTCCCAAACACGGCCTTACACCCTCAGTCAAAAGGGGTAATAGCACACTCCTTCCATTCCTGTACTTGTTTCCTGAACCAGCAAGTTACCTTTGCCTTGTCTGGATGGCATGTCAGCAGTCTGTCTCACCCCTGATCTACACACTCACAGCTACCAAAAAAGGAATGGTGAATTCAAGCAAACCAAGTGAGAAGAAAATAAAAAAGTTGTTTGTCATCAGCAAATTGAAGCCTCTTGAATTTACACCTTTTTACTGTTCTTTCCAATGTCATTACATAGAAGTGACCACAACTGGAAAACAAGAGATAGAAATATAAATTCTTTGTGAAGAGAGTTGTGTGGTCACAAAAGAGATGCCCCTTTAATTTTCCATTGTATGAATGGTGTGATAATAAATCAATGTTAATTTTAGACACAGGGAGCATTACCACTTTTGCTATCCTTATTAAAAAAAAAAAACAAACACAAAAAACTGAGAACATATTTAGACTTTGCTATACACATTTTCTTTAACATCCTAAACATCTAGAATCACAGAAACATCATTCCTTACTAGGATTGATAAGCGATGCTTTTCAAAGTCCTTTCCCTCAATATATGCAGAAGTAAACCTATAAATATTTTATATTACTTTTCCCACCAATGATTTAGCCCTTCTTTTACTGAAGCTTTCCACCCTAATTTTACCACTTTGGCACCTGAGGCAAAGCTTTGCAATTGCTAGTTCTGCTCACGTCTCCCCACTGAGAGCTCAGAATTGCAGTGCAGCTCTAGACTGTGCCACCAGCATGCCCAGAAAAAAAAATCTACAGCTTTCACAGAAGGGTTTTCCAACTTGCTACTAAGCTCCTGAACTATTTTTATTGATTAATTCCTCCAGTGAAAAAGAGGCTATTGCTGAAAAAGATGGTTCTGCTCTCCCATTTTCAGGTTCCTGCCCCCTCCCTGGTGTCAGCACCACTGATTGTGTATCCCTGCAGCCTGGAGATCCTGTTAAAACCTAGCCTTGAATAAACAGGAAGAACCCAAACCTCACCACAGGTTCCTTATCCCTGGAGGAACCGTAGTTCTTCAAGATGCTGTGATAGCATCAAACCCTTAGTTGCCAAAGCCAGGGCTGCCATAAATAACATAAGAATGGGAAGTGAATTGTGGAATTCATATTGATTACAACATATCAAACAACCACAATAACTAGAGTGAAAACAATTGTTCTCTAATTATGTCTTTGTGAATTAGACCCCAGGTGAAAGATGACAGAAAGAAATTTCAGCTACCTCAGTCAAAAAACGACAGCAATACTGCAGTCTTAGTGTGGTTTCTGATCACGTGAAAAACCCAAGTCATGACTTATAACATAGTTGTTTTAAGAAAACTATCCAACCTTTAGTCTTGAATCAAAGATGCAAACTGATAGAGAATCCATCTCCTTATTAAATGACTATCATGACTGTTATTTCTGCTTAGTATAATTCATCTCACTTGTTTCTGCATTTGTCTTGTTTCTATGCTTGACATCCTGATAGCTCATCAAACTTTCCTTTCTTTGTACTTTATCTTTCTGCTCATTGGAAACCAAGACCAAGGCATTCATTTAATTTTGGGACCATATGCATACTATCAAAAACCCATGCACTGTCTTCAGTGCTTTGTGGTTCCACTTCTTTCCCCAATCTTTTTATATCTGTGGCTATAGAATGCTTTATTATTTGTCTTGATTTCCTTTGGAAGATCTATTTCAGCATGAGTTTTGACAAGTTTCACTTTACTCCTGTAATTTCTGCCTCCCAGAAATGTCTCTCTCTCTTGACCAATTTTCAAAGCTGTTGCTCACTCCCTTTTGGATGCAGACACATAGCCATTCGGTTTGTAACTCATCCCTCTTTGTTTGGGATGCGAAGACACCATAGTTTTGGACTTTTGATTGAAATAAATTCCCTGCTTCTCCTCAATCAAATCTCTGAGTCCTTCTGTCGAATCCCCTTGCTACCTCATATTCTTTATTTTTCTGCTTACTACTTTGAAATCGAAAACTTTACTTGTTCAGCATATTTTTTTTTATTTAAATATAAGTGTACTCCATTCACGGTCACTAGAGCTGAAGCTCGTTATGTTGATGATTTCTTCCCTATTTTCAACAATTTATTACAATCCTGAAGTCTCAAACCAAAATTACCTCTTGGTGATCTAGGAAATACTGAGTTAAGAAGTCCAGCAGTTTCTCTGATTTCTATCCCATAAATAGACATCTCCCATAAAAACACATTTCTCCATTGTTATTTACATCTACCACAACTCTACACCTAAAATACTCTCTTTTTGTACAACTTCTTTTACAGTCCTTACATTATTTTGACTCAAAGTAATGGTATTTAATTTATGCTATCACTTTTTTATATCCTCAGAATCTTTAATTTAGTATCATTAATATATGCCACCTGCACTTTTATTTCTAGCTTTCCTGAACAACTTGTACCCGCATTACAGCTATGAATATCATTCTATTTCCCATTAATTGCCATTATCCCTGTGACATCTGGTTTCATGTTACATACCAGAGGTATACAGCTACTTCATTTTGTTATTCTTTTACAAACATCTCAATTTTCCTCTGCATTTCAACAAATTTTCTTGCTAGAGTTACAAATTGCTTTCATTATCTATCTATCTGACTACCAACCTGGATGCGTGTCACCTAACTTCCTTCTCCCTCTTCTCTGAGGGTTCTTTTCTGTGATATTCCAAGCCTTTCCTTCCAGAACCACCTTGTCTGATTTTTAAAAAGATATATTTCCTATAAAGTCAGACACAGTATATGGAACTGCTTCATTCAGCACTGAGGCATCACTTTGCCTCCTGCTCCTGGTTGCTTCAATGACCGCTGCTTAAGTAGTGCCAAAAAAGTGTTTCTAAGCAAACAGTAGTTGTTGAAAGGGCTGAGGACAGGAATGGAGCAGGTGTCAGTGGTTAGGGAAAAAATTTGGATATATTTAGTTCCATAATTGCAGCAGAAGGGGCCTGAGAGGTTTCATTTAATTTCCTTTTTCAGATCCAGGTCTGAATGTAGGTGTAGCTACTTGCAGTCTCTTAGTGTAGAAGATTTGTTTGAATTGGCACTACAGTATATTCTGATGAGCTCTAAAGATAAACAACTTTCCAGATGCTTAAAGCAACCGGTGTTTTAGTGTAAGTAGGGAGCATCCTACCGTCATCTTTTCTGTTTTTATCTCTATCCAGTCCCTTTTCTTCATGGGGAAGAATGAGAACCTGGAGCTGCATGATGTAAAAACATTTTAGGAGAATGAACATGTGTACTCTGCTCCAGAACCAGCACCATTAAGCTTGATCTAAACCATGGAAACAGACCATTGACAACCCTTTATTATCACATCTCTGCTGAACATAATGATACGCTTTGTTACACAAGGCTTTTTTTCATGTACAGATTTAAAGGAGTTTCATAAAAAAAAATTAATGAAGCTCAACCATCTCAAAGTAAGCTGTTATTGTCTATGTTTTGTAATGAGACACAAGTCCAGGAAACTTAACCAGCATGTTGAAAGCAAGAGCGCAAGTCATTCATATACAAAGGAATTGGAAAAATGTCATTTGAGCATATTCCAGCTACTAACACCTTTTTAACTGAACAAATTTGAAGCTGTGTTTATCCTGTAGTTTAAACAAAACTCCCATGAAAATCACCTTAGTGAGGAAATATTACCACATGTAAATTTACAGATATAACTCCATTATCTTAGAAAAAGTAAAAAACTCCAATTTCAAGGATATGAAATAGAAGAAACAATATTAAACCTGTTTGTATCACAGAGAGAGACTGGCTCTTGTGAAAATTTGTCTAAATAATAGATAAATGGAATTTCCTATACCTTCTTGTAAGTAACCTTGTTTTGTTCCTTGTTTTGATATAGTTGCCCTTTAATTAGTTGTACCATTGCTAAGGAGTATAATTTGGCATCTACTTAGGTATTGAGACTTGCGACTATGCTAATTTTTTAAAAAGAAAATTTCTTGCTAAATTTCAAGATGTTTAAATGTTATGTATTTTATGGAAAAATTGGCATATTTTCCAAGGCTGACTGTAGGGTGAGATGGCTAAGGCAGAAATTTGAGCATGTTGCAAGGACTAGGACTGCTTTACAGGTTACAATTTCTTAATTCTAACAGTATTATTTACAAAATATTAGAGGAAAAATGGCTCTTTCTGTCAGCTCCCCATAGCATCTCAACTATTTAAAATGGTTAGATTAAAACAGAAAAAATCATGGCAAGAACAAGTGGAGATTTACACTTAGTTGTATGGAGATACACAGTGGACAGGGACAGAAAATAACCAAAAGGCAGGGTGAACATGAGTATATTGGACAACTTTTAACCCTGAAACTATGCTTAAGAAATGGGTATTTTGTACAATATCAGGAAAAAATATGAACGTTTTCTGAAGTATACGGACCAGTGAATTATAGGAAAATATAAGGATGCTTCATGCAGAATGAATCCTTAAAAAAATTGAGATTGAAAGACCACCAACAAAGAAAAGTGTGAGCTTTTTAAAACTAACAACTGCTAACTGCAAAACATGTAAACAAACATAGCCAATTGAAAGAGAAACATGGATTAGTGGAGCTGAGAGTCGAGATCTATTCTTCATGCCTGTCACTTGTGGCTTGACTAAGAGCACATCATTTAAATACCTCTGTAAATGCAAATACTACTATTTACTTAAGAGAAGGATTGTAAGAGTACATCTGGCAACGTCTGTAACAGTGACATCCTGACCTGAAAACAGTCAGGTCTCTTTTCTTTTAAAGTATTCTTAGCTTAAAGGAAAAAGGGGATCACCAAAATCTTGCACACTTCAAGGTGCCTTATTTTTGCTAAGAGTACCATGATTGCACTGAGATTTTCACTTCTTCACACAAGAAACTTAAGGAGCTACAAGGCCACAAAACTACGAAGGAAACACCTGAGAAGCAAGAGGATTCCCCTACCATCAAACCCTGAGCATACACGCAGCAGAGAGCTCTTGGGCAAGACAAGTGAAACTGCCAGCTTGGAGCAAACCTGCCTTTATGGATTTATGGCAGCCTCCCAGTTACAGGCCCATCTGGGTTGTAGTGAGGGGGGGAGGCTGGGAAGACCATGCGCCGGTTACATTTTTGCCATTCCTGCTGCGGTATGGCGTGAATAAATCACAGGGCTGAGGTCAGAACAGCCAGCCCATAAAGTGATTCATGGGCCCAGCAGCACATTCCCCCAGGACTATGTACTTTATTACAGTAAACCTCAGAACAAGATACAATTTCCTGTCTCAAGAAGCAGCCTTTAAATCAGGACACCTGGACAGCCCTGCAACCACTTACAGAAACAATAGGTCTCAGCCCCACCGCTGCCTCTCCTTGCTGGCCAGCGCTGCGTCTAACGCTAAACACCACCTATAGAAACCACCTCCTTCTGCAACAGATTACTGTGGTGACAAGACTGTGGAGTCAACGTACTGATATAATCCTATTCTTCAGCCATAGCTCCCCACCCAAGAAATAAATATGCTCCATCTGTTGTTTTTCTTTCCATTTTAGCTTTTCGGTCTCTTCTGCACTGTAAGAATTTGACCCCAAATGTTAAGGCAACAAAGGAACTGAAAGGTAACTCGTTGGTGTCTCTGTTAGATCCTTCACCAAGAGGGGCCATTTTTTTTTTTTTTTGGCAAGCCAAAGAACCTGCCGTGCAATTTAGGATGAATTATGAATGTTCTCACTGTGATCAAGGACTATGATCTGAATTTTGCGTTTGGCACCTGGAAAGAAATTGAGGTGGTGACAGAGATGACGGTACTGTTGGACTCCTGAAAACTCTCCCTCTCAACTGAGTAATCTCGCTCTTAGTCCACAGGTTGCATTTTCAGGAGAAAGAACAACAGAAAACTCATTTTAAGCCATGAAACAAAGCAGTGGGTATTGCCTGGTCTAAGTAACCCGGGGAGCCTTATCTCTAAACACTTAAATCTCTTAGGTCTTCTGGGCTGTCCAGGAACAACCTGCCATGACTGACTTGTACTCTAGTTGTCCCTCAGATAAAGGTGAGGCATGTGCTGGACTGTACTTCTGCTGTTCTCCTTGGAAGCAACAGGACAGTCTTCTAATAGCAGCTTCCCATGTTCACACAAGGTGGGACAGAAGAAAAACTTGCTTTGCCTCCTTCAGATCCATAACGGATCATCAGAACAAGAGTTTCACTCAGGTGTATTTTTTCACTTTGCATCATTCAACATTGAGGAGCATGAATAAGAACAGGGAAGGAAGCTTCCCTTCAAGCATTTCTTGGCAAAAGGTAAGACTTTCCCATACCTTTGCTGACAGTAAGTCATTCTGTAGAATCACTCTGCAAACAGTGGAAGAGATCCTGATTACTTTCAATCTTCAAAGTTCTTTTAAATCTTTAAACTATAGACATAACAATGTAATGTGTCCCTGGGAAGCTGCTTCATGGAAAACACAGCTAGTAATAAGAAGCTTACATACACTGAGACACACCTGAAAGGCCTTCAGAGGACAAGAATGTAAGAGAAAGTGGTAGAGGAGGGGAAGTTTAGGGGAAATCTAGGGGAGAATTCATCAAACACTGAAAGTTAAGAATGTTATTGAGATGGTCAAAGTGGAAAAAAAAAAAATCTAGATAAAGAGGAAAAGAGAAGAACTGATAAAACAGATGTATGTAATGCTAAACCCATCAGATTCATCCAAGACTGAACCCCTCTAAAGCTATTTGTTTCATGATTACTTTTCCTCCGAGCAAAAAAATTTGTGTGGAAAACTACTTCTTACACCTCCTTATTTTATTTTGCTGTATCCTACTTAGCAGATCTCCTTCACTTTTGTGGATTGTTTCAGAGCTTACAGTATGCAGAATCAAGGCTTATTCATTGATTTTATCCAGTCTGATTTCCTGTACAGAACAAATACTTATATTGTATCCAGTTGCTCCCATTGAAGCCAATAAATTATTCTGAGGGGGTAGGAAAAGGACATCTCCTCTTGTGACTGAAAGCCATGAGGAACTTGTTGCTGCCCTTGTGAGTTTATCCTAGGGGTTAATAATTTTCGCTGTCAGAAAGTCATGTGTCTTTCTAATCCTAATTTTTTCTGTCCTCAGTTTCTAGATAATGGTCCTTGTTTTGACTGTCTCTACTGGAATAAACAGTGTTTTAATATCACTATTATTTAATTTTCTAGATATTGGAACTATACAGAGTATTGTGACAACTGTATCAACTACCCTATAAAATAGAAGTAAAATCCTCATTCTATTTGTACTCATTAATCCTACTTCTATGTAGCCAAAGTCCTTCTGCCACCAACGTCACAGTGTTTTCTTCCATTACATTGCTACATCTTTTCCAAGTAATTCCTCTCAAAATAGTGTACAATAGTCTCCATATTGTTCTAATTTATAGGCTTAATGCTCAGATGCATGTTTTGTAAATGAGTTCACATTAAGAAGCAATTTAAATTGCCCCACATGTCTGTTCTCACCATCAGGTAACCCTATGCTATATTCTTTATCACCTGCAGGTTCCATTGACTGTCATTTTATACTCCAGCTCGCTGATAAAATGATTATTAGCATCAAGCCTAGTAACAAAACCTATGAAGCTTGAATATAAATATCACTGTTCAGTCTTAATTGTAATTGGCAAATGCTGACAGATAATGCTCACTGTAAGCATATTGTCTATACAGCGTTAATATGTAATATTGCAAACTGGTCATTTACATAAGTCTAATTATATTTAATGCAAAAAGTTATTTCAATTAAACAAGTTGATTTCTTTTTTAAACCAAAGTTGGAGATGATCAAGGAATCATATCACCTTTTTTTGACATTACACATCTTATACAAATCAAGTTGACTGGTATTAATTAAAAGCCTATTCTTTGATTCTTTAAATTACCAGAATCTTTCATCAGCATATTCATTACTTTGATCACAAATTTTAACAGTTAATCAATTCACAGCAAGTTAGCCATCCTGCCTGCTATTCTGCAACACTTCCAGAACTTCAGCATTTCCATAACTTCTAGAATTTCACCAGGATTTCAATATTTATTAAACATTCAAAGAGCCAAAATTCCCTTCAGCCAACTTCTCTTAGTGTTCTTAGATACCAGAAATCTTGGTGTGCCACCCCCAACTCATGTATAACATCTTCAGCAGTTCCGTATATTGAAAAGAAAAAGATTTGGAATGCCACAGTGCCTTTCTAAGGTGAGAGGCAAAAACATTTCTGTTCAATTCCTGCGTGATCCAAATGAATAATAAAGGATGTCACAAATCATTAAAATAATATTTTAGCAATAATACAAATACCTCAAATGGTACCGAAGAAAAAACAGGAATAGATCTTTTTTCCCCCCAGTAGATCTAAAAATTCAAATTTTTATATTGGAACATGTTTTTAATAATTTGAATGCTGGCATTAAGAAAAAACAGTGGTCATTTCATCATCACAGCAACTATGAATGGTGTTCTCTCTGAAACCAAAGACAAAATTCCCACTGACTTCATATAGTAAGAGCTGTATTAAGGGACTGGATTCTATCTGCCTTCTAAATGGCTTTAAATATTCATTAAATATTCCTGAAAAACTTTCAGCATTCCATCTATCTGTTTAAAAATACACATAAAATCATATTTAATAAAGAAACACTTTGCAAAGTGAAATTTGCAGAGGTTGCGAAATGTAATTGTAATCTACTTGTGGGGATGCCTTGTGCTGTTTTAGTCTTTTATTAAATGAACATATATAGGTTTGACCAAAGAACCTATACCTCGTATCCTATTGAAAAGCTTATTTACCCATGAGAGTAATAAACTCAGGGACTATGGCAGGAGAGCACCTTAAGCTGCTTAGCAAAATCATCTTCAGATAAAATAGAAATCAGCACCGGCAGCTCCATAAGAATTTTCCAGCTAATCATTTGCTGCAAAGTGCTTAACTGTGACATACAGAATGCCTTCAAGGGTGGAGTGAAAAAGTAAGTTTTGATTTTTAGGTTTTATGTAGAATGCGTAATCCCCAATCCTATTTTCAGAAACTGTCACAAATAATGTTTAATTATTAACATGATTTCAATGCAAAACAAAGTAGAAAAGCAAAAGGAAATATAAGCTTTTCTTTTTTCCCCCTCACATCTTGCTTTTTTACTTACTGGTGTGATTGCATCCAAGGGAAGATACTGGTAACTAAGTAAAATAAATGGTAGAAATGAGAATGACCTCCTCTCTCCTCTCAAATTGATGGCAGTACTCTATATAAATGCAACTCTATTCAAATGCAACGCTATCACATCTGTGTCAATGAAGGCATCCATTCACGGTGTGTAGACCCAAGAGCTCGTTTGTGCAACAATAGCAAACATGCCAGGGACGCCATGAAAAGCTCAGTAATGTGCCAAACTCTCTAGCTTTTCCGTGTGATTTTTTTAGGCAAATACCAAGGGAACTTTTTTTTCCCCTTCCCTCCAGACGAGCGTGTCCTATGAAAGCGTTACCCGTGGCGTAGTGTGGTAACCAAAGTCTACCACAAGCCAGAGCGAGGGGATTAACACCGCGAACTTTCATGTGGCTCCAGAGCTGTTGCTGCGCTCCTCGGAGAGATCAGTGCCTTTTCGTCTGGCTGCAAAGGGAACAGTGTGTTCAGGGATGTATGAAAGCCCCTCTTCCCCATCAAGATGCGGAGAGAGGCCACTACATGTTCATAGCAGAGGTCACTCTGAGGGGAGGAAAGCAATAACGACCTGCCTGGAACAGACACCTTCTTCACAGAAAAGTCAGTCATTTATGTTTTCAGTCTTGTACACCTCACTGCAAAAGATTTTGAAGTAGTTCATTTAAAAATAGAGCAGGGAGTCTGCTCTCGAAGCAGAAATAAAGTACACACGCTAAATATATCCTATTCCAGCCTGTAGAAAATACTGGTGAGAGTAATGTCCCGAAAGACTCTCTGGGAAAAAGAATGTTTTAGAACAACGAGGCTATCACACTGTAACTGCTTTACAACATTAAAGTTAATGGCAGCTTTTCATTAATATGGCTAGTAAATATTATTTTGTTTAAATTAGCATTTTACCATTTTTTGATGTCTCGAGTTAGCTACCCAACTGTAGACATTTTCTTTTCCGTTTCCTCTAGTAGAGACTACTGAAAAGAGTGAAAGAATGCTACCTACAGGAGAATTTTTAGTTTCTATTAAATCCTTTCAGAGCAAGAAGCGATGTAGGCATAAACCAAAATGAAAGAAAAAAACGGCAGCTGAGAAGAGACCCCAGGTTCTCCAAGACAGGCTCGAATGGGTAGCAGAGGACTGTGCGACCTCAAACAGTGTATTGCTTCCTCTCAAAAAAAAATGCAACTTATGACCAATGAGTAATTCAACCATGAGAAACAAGATCAGACAATCTGCCTCCCCAAAAGACACAGACAAAAGCTGTGTTTATATTAATTGACATCCTCTCCTTAATTTTCTGCGCAGTTGAATCACTCTAAGCCCTCATACATTCTGTGGAGTTCTCACAATCACAAAAAAACAAATTAAAATCAAACAGTGTAAAATGAGTGTGTATGACACCCAACCCACGCATGTATGGGACTCAAACAAGCACATCCGAATAAGACAGTAACTCTCCCTAATTCTAAACAGCATTTTCTTACAAAGTCTGAGAACGTTTTCAGATTCAGAATAGGTAAAGGAAGAAGGTCCGTGCTACTCAGTAACTCTGGGAGGGGAAGGTGTGGGTAGAGAAGAAGGGGGTTTTTCAGCGCAATTTGGTTACAAAGCCTGTTTGCACAGGGCTGTGCTGGCCTCATGGTGACTATTCATAAAAGATCCCCAGAAGAGCTGTAAAGTCTGCCTATAGCCCAGGTGCTATAATTGCTGTCTGTCAAAACAGAGCTGTTTTCTCAGCAAACATTTCAGAATGCCCAACGCCAAGTTGATTAGTTTGGGGTTTTCTGGGGAGGAGTATCAGGATGATGACTGAGAGACAGAGTAAAACCAGTGACTCTGAAACAAAACTTTGATTTCATTAAAACACTCCAGAGAGCGTTTAATTTCTCGGTTAAAAGAATTCCCGTGCTTGGAAGGGAAGGAAAGCCAGCAGTAGGAAGGAGTTATTACCAATAATGTCCAATTCCTACTGTACAAAACATGAATCTGTTCAAGAACCAAACAGGGAGGTGTTATCAGTACAGAAACTGGCTCAGCTGCCCCTTGAGCATAGTTGTTCATACAGCGAAATGATTCCCAGGTGGCAGAGATGCCTGCCTCCCTCCCAGTACACCCTGCACCCAGCACCAAGAGGTCTCTTTCTCGGCCAGTTTCTGAGGCTTCTTCTGTGCACAAGAGCTTTGAGAACCTCCACCTTCACAGCAAGCCTATTTCGAGCCCAGCCTGCTCCGTGCTGGTAATGTGGAAAGACAGACCCGTCTCCTTCAGGTGCTGGCAGCAGCGCTGACCACACAGAGCCCATTCAAACCACATCATGAGATCATCTACCGGATTTGTACACAGGCTGAGCCTGTGCAGGTCCCAGACACCTGAGTATGTGAACTCTATAAAAAAAACACAAACCCACTTCTTGCACGAAGCCGCACACAGAAATATCAGGGCTGGGAGAGGGGGACAGCAGGCGGAGTTGCCACGAGGGAAAACGGAAGGAAATTAGGAGCATATAACAGAGCGAGGCTTCAGCCATCTTTTGCAATTAAAGAAACTCTTCACAGACCCTTAAAGTGGCAGAAGGCATTAGTTGTACATTTAGGTTGTGACTTACAACTTCCTACCTCTATAGCATGGTTCAGACAGGCCATGCAGATATAAGTCATTGGCAACCATAGCAGCCCCTTACAAACCCCTTTAGGAAGGACTTGGTGAAGCAAATTCATAATGGCTCTTCCTGCACATTATCTGCACTTCTGTATTTTCCATCAGTAATCATTGCTCCTGAACATCCACAGTATTAAAGCAACTTCATTTGTACTGATCAGGTTACATCAATGTCAACGCTTACTTGAAATCCCAAGGTTTTAG
Source organism: Rhinoptilus africanus (assembly GCA_013400135.1). Classification (NCBI taxonomy): domain Eukaryota; kingdom Metazoa; phylum Chordata; class Aves; order Charadriiformes; family Glareolidae; genus Rhinoptilus; species Rhinoptilus africanus. Next base: position 408,931 of record VXBO01014151.1, read on the forward strand.
GGGTTTGGAGTTTTGCCATCAAAACTCACTCCAGGCTGAAACGTGGCAAAGCGGGGCTCTGCCCCTCCTCATTTCCCAGGCATATAAGGATTTCATACAAGGATTTTTACAAAAAACCCTCTGCAAGCATTTAAGATCTTTTTGTTTTTCTCAAGCTAGAAATGTCTTCAATTACTACTATTATTATATTTAACAAAGGTTAATTGTGAAGTCTCAAAATGTACATTAAAAGATTTAATTAAAAACAAACATTTCATTAAATCCAGTGCAGCCTATGCTCCTACTAGAGTGCACCTCCTTATTTTAGCAATAGTTGATACATCTAAAGAGTACAGAGGGCATGACAATGGGTAATTAAAGGGTACCTCAAATATTACAGGCAAGAAATAACAGCATTTTATGATTATTTAGAAAAAATATTGAATGTGCACCAATGTTTAGACCAGTAATTTTAATAAAAATCCTAATAATTCAATGGATTGATTTAACAATTTCTGAGATTTAATATTGATTAACTAATTTAATGATTTTTAACAGCACCTTGAGAAATACTAAGCTAATTTTATTACCAGGTTTTTTTCAAGCTGATGGTCATTATACAGCACTCTGGAAATGCACCTGTGAAGCAGGCATCAAGACAAAGGCTTTCACCAAGCTCTCTGCCCTACTTAAAAAGGCATTTATTTATGGTATCACTCTCAGCATTGCCTCAATCCAGGCACTTGCTTCACAAGTAGAATTCACCACCCAAAATCACATGCACAGGTTCCCTTCGCAGCTAATGAGGAAAGTCACATATCTCATAGTGGAATTAATGTCAGGCAACAAAACAGAGGAACATTTTAATCAGCAGGAGAGAGACAGAACTTGTTTCGTTCCTAGCTTTAGGAATTGAAACTATTGCGATGGGAGGATCTGTCTATAAAAGTGGCATACATAGCCCACAACTGCTCCTGAGAATACATGTCTAAACCAGGCATTCGCACACAACTGACTGCATCAACTTCTTTTACAGCATGTAAGTGAGAACTGAATGATGACAGAGGAAAGACACGGTAGTTGACTACCTTATCTACAGCAATTTGTTTGTTAGAACACTGCCCAGAAACCGTGAAATTCTCAGTCTCAAAGTTCAAACCCAGTAGGTCAGCTACTGGAGTAACCAGGCTACACAAGGTATTCTAGGATGATTTTTCATTTCCTGTGCAGAAGGAAATACAAAACTGGGGATCTTTACTGGCAATACTCAAGAAGGTTCCTCACTTCGTATTAAGCTGTTTTAAATGGTATTTTATTTTTTTATTCTTTTGATGGTGCACATATGATCTTTATGTTGTTAAACAAGCTCATACCAGGTAAACAGAGCGTCCTCTTTAAGAAACTGTAGAAGATAGTTTTGCATTATGGAATATTAAAAGCACAGGTGGACTCTGCAAAGTCTCCTTTTCATATCCAACTAAAAGTGAAGTCTGAAAGTTAGTCCTCTGCATGCATCAGATCTAAGGAATTACCACTGGAAATATGCTGTTCCTTGGGGTTGTTTTCTAGATTAAATACTGTTTTATTGACTAATTCTTAAGGATTAAGCCTTCAGCTTCTCCCCTATGCTTCAAATCATAGTGATCACAATTCCCTAACAAAAACTGTTCCACCCAGCTCCAGAAGGATCATGAACGGCCTCTGAAGTACCACATAGGTGAGTCTGGACTGCTGTGACGTAGCAAACCAAGCACTGACAAAAGTGAAGAGCCAATCCCACTAAAAAGATGGAAGACCTGAAGAGCAGTCAAGTTATCAGCCACTGTGTAGTGGACTTTATAAATGCCAAAGAACATTTTTGCAACAGGACAGAAGAGTCTGTACTGCAAATATAACTCAAAAGAAAAAACAGATCCAGTTATAAATAAAGAATTGTATTAGGTAGATTCTAGCAAGTTCTGAAGAGCAAGTCTAACATGCTGTTTTCCATTCTAGAATCTGGGTTTTTTTGAGCTAACTTGCATGCAAACATTTCTCTTTTTGAATCAAGGGGCAACCACACCAGTGAAAATGTATCATTCTGCCTCCTTTTATATAAAGGTCCAAAATCAACCAAAGTCTCCAGGGCAGCATCATTTGCAGTTGTATAAGCAATGGTAATACCACTATGTCTGAAATGGAAAGCCTACAACTGATTCCCGAACTGGCCCAGGACCTGAGGACTACCGGTTTAACATAGCAATATCCCATCATCAAATACATTTATATGATGTAGGGAAAGTGTTAAACAGATCAATACTTTATATTACATGCTAAGAAGCTACAGTATTCATGATTTTTGTGTGTCTCGAAAGAAACCAATAACACACACTTCATGTGGCTCTCTATGGATACCGTTTGTCTAATTCACAGGTTAGTGCATAAAAAGGAGGACCACATAAATGTTTGAACTAATGTCTTATCATCTAAATGGCTGCCACCCACATTGATTTTTCAGTCTATTCCTATTTTAGTAAGTTCACCAAGTTCATTCCTTTGCCTACACAGACAACCATACCATATAATCACTTTTAAGTGCAGTACAATTTCCTCTTCAGCCCACTATGGCTATCAGAAGACTTCCAGAAATGACATTTGTCTGCTGTCTAAGACAAGAGAATTCTAACTAGAACCAGACTGGGGCCCATAGCTTGAATGGGAAAAGATTTTCTGAAGCTTGATGCAAAGATGGAGAGGTTTAGCATTCAGAACTATTCTCTCCAAGTTTGTTTATGATTAGGAAGGATATTTCTAGTTAGAGTCACATTATACCGCAAGTTGTGGTAGCACAATACATAACAAGAGGAACAGCAGGTAGAAAAATTTTTCTTATGAAGTTCCCTTAATAATGTAGGTTCATATGCAAGTGGAGAGGTAACGCTCCTCAAATACTTCAGAACTCTTAAACGGCGAGCAAATAGCGATTACTCAATATGTTCAACAACTTCCAGTGAAAATTACACAGCTCAAAACATTGTATACAAGAATCTGAAATACTGGCTGCAGCACCATTAATTTTAAGTACTAAAATTGAATGAATCCAGGGTTGGGCTCCAGTCAACTCTGTAGCTCCTCCAGGATCATCTATCTAAATTCTCATGTTCTTACACTTCAGCAGATCAAAGCACGTCTGTGATAACCTCTTCCGCCCTAAAGATGCTTCTTTTAGATAAAACTCACATTGCGTTTTGTATACAGGTTAACAGTATCGAATGGGGTACGGTGGGTAAAGTTCACCCTGCAAATGCCTCATTGCTGCAGCCACAAGACAATAAAAGAGATTGGTTGAGATTTTTACAAGGTCTGATGGCCAATTCCACTACTGCTGGCTGGCTCATAGGATCTAAATATCTGCATCTCAAGTTTTATAACTTGCCTCCCTAAGGAATTACTAAGCTTCTTTCCAGAGTCTGTTTAGAAGGGAAACCATTCACTTCGGAAAAGACAGGACTAATGCCCTTACTCTGGGGGCTCTGGTTTTGGCTTAGTCCCCTCTGTTCCCTGTCAGACACAACAAGAGTGAACCTGATTGCTGTGAGTCAACAATTCTAATCCATAAAATTCAAACATCAGGATGCCAAGGACCAGGCTTCACTCAGAAGCATTACCATGTCAGGCTCTTATTTCCTGAAATTAATGGAAAAATCTGAGGTAAAGCAAGATAAAGTTACAATAAGGAGGAATGAAAACAGTGATTGCAACTGTAGCAAAAGGGAATCAGATATTTCCATTACAGAGAAACCTAAAGCAAACACCATTTTTAGGTTAAAATACTGCGATCAAACTGCTTAAAATGTAATTGTAGGCACTTCTGAAGAAACTCTAAATCTGCTTCCTCCAATCATGTCTTGATGTTTCTATTAATGAACAGGGTAATTGAAGCGATCTCAACTCCATCTAACCACTGATACGCTTTGACACTTGGTAATATACAGAGGCATTGTAGAAAGTGCCATTCTTAAGAGAAAAAGCCATGAGACAAAAAGATCCGCAGATTTTTAGTGTTATACCACACCCAGCTATGGTAGAAATAGAATTCTGCCACAAAGCCCCATGATTTCCTCAGCATCTTCCTTCTACCATGCCACTGATTCCAAATTCATTTGGGCTCAATGTTGTTTCCTTAATTTCAGTGCCTACATGGATCTACTCCACCTTCCTGTGAATTTGGTCTCTTTCTATTTGTTAACTTCACATGAGATAACATAAACTCTTTCGCAGTCTAAACCTATTGTTCTGACTAATATTCGTCCTGCTCCTTAAACAGAGGACTCTTCCCTCATTGCCTGGATCTCCGCTTCTCTTCCCATTTGCTATTTACCTCTTTAGATCTTTTTGGCATTCTTTGTATTGGCATTAGTTAATCTGGGTACCAAAAAGAGAAACACATACAATGATTATATTTTTTTTACACAATCTTTTAAAATCCTTCAGTGTTCTCCATAATACCTTTCAGACCTCACTGTTGTGCTTTTCTCTCGGTTACACTTTTTCAGTTGTAATAAAATCTAGAACACAGCCTATTGGTCTATTCACCTCGTGTTCTGCCAACACTGAGCATTAGAGTATTAAGGATACTATAGAGCACATCCCCATCTAATATCTTTCTAATATTCACTTATGGACCTACTGTCCATGAATCTGCCTAAGCCTTGTTTGATCCTGATGACACAGTGTCTATAGCACTCTGTGGCCACAAAGCCTCACCACCTGCTGCATAAAGAAATGCTTTTACGTGTTTTAAAACAATTTCTAGTTTCACTGATTAGAGCCCAATTCTATTGCAATGATCTGTAGCGTCAGCCCAGGAAAAAGATCATCTGAGATGGAAACAGACAATGCTCACCTTCACCTCAGTCCTCCACTTAGCAGAGAACAGCCTCCCCGAGGTAGCCCTGTCCTCCTGTACAAGCAGCCTTGTCTACATCTGTGCAAGGGTTAAAGCTCAATGTCATAAATAAATTCCTCCATCCCATGAAGAAAACATTCTTTTTCACTCAGCAAGTGGCACAGTACTGCATTAGTAAGTATTATTATACTGTCATAACTAGCCCTATAAATAAAATATTAAAAATCCCTTGACACTCAACTGGGTGTTTGTGGCAAGGTGTTGGCAGTGGGGGGATTGCAGGAGCCTCTGTGAGGAGAGACTGGGGCTGCTCTGTGCTGGACACAGCCAGTTCCTGATGGCTCCAGTGGACCCACTGCAGGGCACAGCTCAGCCTCTCAGCCAAGTCGGTGGCACCTCTGGGAAAACATAGTTTAGAAAGGGAAAACCCATCACACAGGCGAAGGAAGGGGATAGTGGTGGGGGGACAGAATCAGAAATAGCAGTGGGAAGACCTCCCCCCTCCGAGAAGAAAGAGGAAGAAGACGTGCTCCAGGTGCCAAAGCATGGATCTGCTGCAGCCTGTGGACAGTCCATGCTGGAGCAGATAACCACTGCAGTCCTCACGGAGCCCACGCCAGAGCAGATTTTTTTCCCCGAAGGATTGCAGCCCTGTGATGAGAGCCCACGCTGGAGTAGGGGAAAAGTGTGAAGGGGAAGGAGCAGCAGAGAGAAACTACGTGCTGACCATACCCAGCCCATCCTTTCCTGCACCACTCATAGAGGTGGGTAGAGGAGTCTGGAGCAATGGAGTGAAGTTAAGCATGTGAAATGGGGGAGAAAAGGTGTTGTTTTATTGTTTGTCTTTGTTTCTCACTACCCAAATCTATTTTAATTGGCAATAAATTAATTTTCCCTAAGCAGAGTTTGTTTTGCCAGTGACAGTAACCAGTAAGCAACCCCCCTGTCTTTATCATGACACTTGAGCCTTCTCATCCCATCTTCTCCCACTGTTGTGTTGAGTAGGGGGAGTGAGCAAGCACCTGGATGGGAGTTTGGCCCTTAGCCAAAGTTAATCCCCCACAGACACATTTTTATGTTCAAACACTAGCTTAGAAACATAACTTTTAACATGAGAAGGTAAAGTCTCATTGGAAGTAAGCATGTGCATTCACATTCCAGAGGCGGCTTTAAGCTGTAGGTAAAGTTCTGGCTATGAATTGGGGCCCACAAGCAGACGTGCTAAACTTTTCAGGTTGGAGGAGAAAAAGATCAGCTCTTATAAAAAAGAGGTTGGTTGCAGTCACAGGTATCACGGAATGTGAAGAAACGTAAGAACTGTCACCATGAACCCTGGCACAGAAAGAAAACTGCATTGGAACAAGCAAGATGCAGCTGAGCCAGTGGAAAGAATGGGGGCACCTGCTCTCCAAAATGAAATTCCCAAGAAGTAATGAACCACAGCAGGGAAGTGTACTCAGTTTACTTTTCACCCTGTCTATGCTATGTATTCAGCAAGGAAACAATATTCTTTAAACGCTGCCTCATCCAGCACCTCTGCCATGAAATATACTAAAAATTATGGCATTAAAAAAATCAGTTTAATTTCTAATATAATAAAAAAGATACGACAATGAACTTCTCACTGTTAACAAGTACTCCATTTGGGGTTTTTTTGCCAAAACCATTTTCATGCTTTTTTCCTTCTCAGCCAAAAGCAACAGCAATTTTGGCTCTACGCCATCACTATAATCAGCGATACCAAGAAACTTAATCACGATGGCAGCAATGTCAATAAAGCCCTGGAAGAAGCCAAAGAACTTTCTACAAGCCTTATTCAAAAGCAAGTGTTTCCTAGGCTAAAGTGCTTCTCTTTAGCGCTATACAATGCAATGAAACACGCCCTCACGCTATTCACACATTTCCTATGGACAAGCAGACATCTTGGTTTCTGACAACAATCTTCCAGAAGGAAAGAAACATTTATTAAATGTTAGTAAGAAACTAGGGCAAATTATAATGGTTACTGGGCAGCATCAGCCACTCTGACACACTCTGACTTACAAGTATAGTCAACAAAATAAAAGAAGGGGGGGAAAAGAAGAAAAAAGAAAAAAGAGGAGCGAATGAAAAATGATTTCTGGGTAGATAATTACTTGGTATTTTCTCACCCATAATCAAGTTTAAAAACAGTGCACTCTGGTTTCCTTGAGAGAAAAGATATGGGAAGCTAAATATGAATGGGCTGTGAAAGTTCGGCAATATTCATCAATATAAGTTGCTACCTAGAGCACTAAGAAATACTTTTAATCAAGATACATCTGCTTTTCTACTTAATTTTTTGTTATAACATATAGCTCTCCTAATTCCCTCAAGAGTTAAAAGCCCATATCCAGAGGCTAAACCCACAAAATACTGAAAACAGAGAGAGACATGAGACAGAAGATCAAGGTGATTGCCTTTATGCCAAAGTCTTGCGTAGAAGAAATCTGGATAAGAATTTCAACGTTTTATGCAGCGTTTCCATTTTCCAGAGTCTGCTTCCCCACAGACCTTGTACAAAGAGAGGGGAAGGAGAAGAGAAGACTCATGAAGATAATGCAATCAACAGGACATCAGTGTCATTCTGAAGTGTACACAGAATCGTCTAGATTGGAAGGGACCTTTAAGATCATTGAGTCCAACCATTAACCTAATACTGCCAAAACCACCACTAAAGCATGTTCCTCAGCACCATGTCTACCCGTCTTTTAAATACCTCCAGGCATGGTGATCCAACCACTTCCCTGAGCAGCCTGTTCCAATGCTTGACAACCCTTTCTGTGAAGAAATTTTCCCTAATATCCATCCTAAACCTCCCTTGGCACAACTTGAGGCCATTCTCTCTTGTCCTAAATAGCTATTTTTCCATAACAAAAATTTCATTTGTGTTCTCCATATCAAAATGGTTTACATTTTAGACATGAATAACAGGCACATACCACAAATGAGTGAATGGTCATAATACAAAATAAATCATCAGTAATATATCCTTACTATGTAATTACAGAATTGATGAGAAAATTTTAATTCTGTTGGGACAAGCACATTTCAACTTGTTACTCTAAATTATTTTGGGAGAAATTCTGACAAAACTGATCTGACCAAAACATTTTGATGCATCAAATGAACATCCTGCCATTTGATAACTTTCCATCCATTCTATCAGGAGAAACATTTAAAGATGGTATGGCTAGAAGACTATTAGCAACTCTACTCAGCACCACTACTGGCTTTATTTGGGCAGTTATCAACCACATCTCATTTATCCTAAATGGCGTAGCTTTTGAACAAATACCCTGCCCCTCCAAAATAAAAGAATGAGAAAACAGATATTTTAATTTTAATTCATTTGAAAACTATGAGCTACAACCATAACATGTGTAAAAGCGACTGGTTTTTGCTAGTCATAAATAACAGTCCATGAAGCTAACTCCTTGCTACCTCTTCCGAATATATCAGGCTAAGAATAATTCCTTCCTCTTCTGAATCACAACATTCACATTACAAATGAGGCATCGTGAAAAGAGGTGTTCCTTTGGCAGTGATGAAAGTTGTTAGAGCCCTGACTGTATACCATATGATGTGCACTGGTACAGCTAACGAAGCAGAATAGCTCACCAGCTAAGAAAGGGCAGATCTAACCTGAAAGCGGTTAGTTACTTTGACTGCATAGGCAGGACTATTCGCAACCCCATGTTTTCCTAACGTTGCTAAAGGTCTATGTGAACGAGGCTGATGAAGTAAGAATTTCTGAAGTTCCTGAATTTCTTTCTGTGAATGAAGGGACATATACAGAAATTAAAAAAAAAATGTATGAAAATATTTGCTTCAATCTGCCTGACTGCTAACAATTAAACAAGCAAACGAAGTTTATATAAAGTCTTTACATGTTTCCCAATGTCCCTCACATCCAGTCCCAGCCATTAGAGTTGTTATCTTTTCTCAAGGCTGAAGTTACTAATTTTTCCTTTTTGGACCGGTTTGTACCTATAAAACATATCACTGCAACTGACATATGAAACCCCATGAATGCAGACATTGTTATACAGACATACTTATGCAGAGACGGTTTGGGCCTATGGGCTTAGGAAAAGAAGCTGTATCAATTTAAGTCATATTTATAATGACAAAATTGCACACAGTCTAAGGGTCGTACTAACGATTGTGCTGAGTTAGCCCTTTCTGTTAGGACCAGAAGGGGGGTCGGGGTAGAAACACCTTTTACCAAAATAGTTAAAATGCTATAAAAAAGTCTGTGTATGTAGCCCAGGTCTTATAAGGAAGTGTTCTTAAACATTTATTTCTTGAAACACAAGGTTTCAATCAACAGCCACTGGAGACTCTGGGGTCATGATCTTCCCTGTACACAACCCCCTCAATGTTCTGCATAAAGGTCAGAGAGGTTTACCCTCTATGAATGAAGCTGCCTTCCAAACACTTTGACTACGGAATAAACAATTTCTAACCCAGCTTGCAAAACTCTCAGCATTGTTTTCTAAGAAAAAGACAAACTCGTACTAAGAGATTTCATATTCATACCCTCTGTAGACTCTTTACAAATTAAAAGCCTGTAAAATCTTGAACCTTTATTAAGTCTGTCAGCAACAAGTAAGTTGAGAAGAACACCACATGCTAATTTAAGAAGCCCATTGAGTGCCCACATTGTACTCCTCAGCTATCCGACTGGCTTAAAGTGCTTCTTACACCTTGATATGCTAGTATATTCATACTGTGTTAGCAGATACAAATAATGAACACTCATGCTTGGCATCAGCTGAACTAGTGTCAAAAGTAAAATATTGTGAGGTTATGGGGAATTTGGAATATGTTCTGACGAAAGACAGAGGTTTAAAGAAGTAAGAAAAATAATGCTTTGTAGCACCTAAAGCAATGAGGGAAAACACAAAACAATGCCTTTAGGATGTATCTGCAAATCCTGTTTTGAATACTATAAGGATTAATTGTTAGGGTCAAGAAATGTTAGTAAGTGCCACCCACAGTCAGAATTAAAATGGAAGAGTTATCTTCCGCAAAACTTCAGATGGTATTTTAAAAGAAGTTACATTTTATTTTGCAATTGATAAACATTCCTGCTTCTGCCACTGCTCCTATTTGACGGGGCTGTCTGATGCCTGAACCATACAGAGCTGCACAAGTAACACGATACATATTTCTTTCATATCCACCGTTGATAAGTTACATTACTGAAATTTGTCCAGGAAAGTATACCTGTTAATTTTGCTTTAGATGGGTTCTATTAAAATGTGAAAATCTTGGCAAGAACAGGGGTGAGACTTGCCCACTGTCTGGGTCCCCTTCCCACCCAGCCAACAGGGCAGACTTTTTAGTTCATTATCACCTCATCAGTGCTCCTGTCAGCTGCCAGCAGTGAGAAAGGACTAAGCACTCCCTAATTCCTGGCCTTCCTGCCTCCACTGAAGCAGCAGTAAATCCAGAACAGATGGATGCTCTTTAACCCTCTCAATCCAGACACCTACTTTAATCAGTCTAAACAACCCACTCAACTCAGAACAAGACATGACTGACAGACGCAGAATGACGGAGGGACCAAACTGCTGCAGCTCAGATCCTTCACAGCAAACGCCACTCCATCTCCAATGCTCCGCTGATAGTGGAGGCAGCTGGCCAAAGGCAGCAGGCCTACCAGGTCAAGAGTAGGACAGACCTTTTGGTGAAGGGGAGAAAGCAGAAGAGGAAGGGACTACGAAGCAGGAAAAGATTATTAAACATTAAGATCTTATCACAAGGATCTCATTGCATTACACAAGTTACGAATGAAGACCAGAAGTCATTTACTCCATGCAAAGGCAGCTTCTTGTTTTGCAACTGAAGTTGCAGTTCAAGCCAATCCGACAGCTTGCAATCCCAGTCTTTTCTTTCCCAGGACACAAGATGGGAGTTTCAAACCTTGCCTTGTGTTGTCTGAGACTTATCTAGCCATGGACTGCCATTTCAGTGCACTAAGCCAGCAGAAAAGTAACTTCAGAAAAATGTGAACTTTTTTTTTGCAAGTTTCGTGTGCTGAGTTAGTTCAGTGGATTTTCCCGAGTCCCAGATACAGCGTAAAGGAGGAACTGGGAGGGTGCAGGAGCAGATGGGACAGTACATCAAGCTGCTGTGCAGTTGGAACACAACTCCTCATGTTCCCCAAAACCACATTTTCAGCCTTTGCCTGTACACGGCAGGGCACAGCTTCATTCATACAATGAGGTAAAACCAGAAATGGCATGTGAAGTTTAAAATGCTTCTTAAAGGGGATTTTATGGGATCATAACATCAAGAGGAACTCTTCTGTTTATTTTCATACTCATGTATTTCAACAAGACCTAAAAAACCTGGGTGGAGAACATAGCCAACTAATGATAATATTCAGAGAGAAAGAATTCTATATGATTTTGTTTTCCCTGACTTACTGCAGAAGACATGAATAAAGAAACAGTATTACAGTGCTCTGGCATCTCAAATAGTTTTACATACTTACAGGCTTAAAGAAAACCTTCACTGAGTTATGAGAAAAATATATGAGAAAAAGTAGTTGTACATTCATTCTAGAATTTGGAAACTTTATAAAGTGACTGGGCTAAGGTCAAATTGCACACCTAGAAAAATTTATGAATGCCATTTAGAATGACTACATCTCAGTCTTGCCATTTGCGATCATTTTATTTATAAAAAAGAAAAGACAAACAGGAAGAAATTCAAAGAGTAGTAACAAAATGACAGCGTATTTGTATAACCAAAGTCTGAGCCTGGGAAAAATTCCAAAGTAAGTTTGGCCATGGACCAGGCCATACCCTGACATCTCACAGGTGCACAGCAGAGAAATGCTAGGTCAGCTCTACCTGGTGGCTCTGAATACAGATCAACACATGGCAGGAATTATTAGGAGCATCAACACAGCTTAATCATCCTTCTCTCAATCAGGCTGCTTTTCAACCTCAGAAGTCTTAATTGTGTGATTACAGCTTCTCTCTTTTGTACTTTTTCTACATGGATAAGGAATCCTGTTGTAAGGAGCAAGATAATAAAGAAAAGAAACTGAAGAGTCAGTTAACATCTTGCCCTGCATCATGTGTAAAATAGCTTGTGTTTACTTAAGGGCCTAACTGAAACCAGTTTCCTGAACCAGGAGAGGTTGATAAGCATGATTTGGAAAATAAAGCTTTTAAAAAAATAGTATTTAATTTCGCCACTTCTACAAACATTCTTGATTAAACAGTATAAAGACCATCCTGTACCTGCATCTTTGATAAGAAAACTGTGCCCTTCTCTTAGCATTTAAATCTTTTAATTATAAGCCATGCACTCAAATTTTAAGCTATATCTCTGTAAGTTTTTGCATTTACTTTTATAATTTACAAATTTAAAAGTTACAAATGAGAAGTATATATTATAACAGCCCATTTATTCACTAACACAATCCATTTAGTGCACATCCTGATCCACAAAACTGGCTTTCCACATATAATTTTTTAAAACTCATAATTTTACTCCTTAGCTAACACTGACCAAAATTTGCAGGATTAGAAGGTGGTTCTGGAATAATGGAACAGTCAGCCTTGTGTGAGCAGGAGAAAGACTGTTTCAGCAACTGGCCAATGAAACCAAAACTCACTCCCAAACACCTTTAAGGATAAATACAAAGAGTATTAGCTAAAGAAAAACTCATTCAAAGCTAGTTTTTTCTTACGCATGACTACACTAACAGTCAAAAAGACAAAAAGCATACAGAAGTTTATTGTAACTGTGAAATAGAGTGGGAAAATATTTCTGCATGTGTCTGTTATAATTCTGTGAATTTTCACTGAAGAGTTAACCAAGGACAGCAAAATCATCTAGCAAAACCAGAAAAAATGTTAGAATGACACTGAGAATATACTGTACTTTGTTAAATAATAATGTACTTAAATTATATAAGAACAAAATATAAATATGTTTTTAAAAAATAACAGTTCAGTCATAGAAAGAGCTATCATACATATTTTAGCATTCTCAAAGTAGAAGGTGAAAGTTAGCAGTCAGCTACTAACGATGTTTAGCAATAAATTATTCTTCCACAATATGAAAAAGAAACAATGCCATTAAAAGACCCTTTCGGCCTCAGTGGTTATGACTAACCTATGGCATGGAACTGGCTCAACTGCAAATGTTTTGGAACTAACCATTCCAAAGCTTTTAGGAAAGTATGTGATCTGAAATGTCATGAGAATACTGACTTCTAACCCCAATGAGTCTGGGAAGCACCGTATTCCTGACTAAGAAGCAGAGGACCTTGATTGAGAACACGGCTCCTTAAAGGGGCCAAAAGAGATGATGGAAGTTCAACTGAAAATATGAGATCTTGCAGCACAGAATGTTTATGATGTCAAATTTGTGGATATTAATACATTCAGTATCACTTCAAGACAATCTCTGTATTCAGAAGCTGTCTGACAAGACTATAGTCTTGTCTCTAACCAATGCTGATGGGAATAGTGATGATTCAGCCATTCTTGGTGCCAGTTCCAGGATTTTGTTGCACAAATCATGGTATCTAATGCCCCATTAGCTGTCCTAGGATATGAAAGACTCATGAGAGGCCACCAATGTGACACAGAACATATGGAATATCCATGCCTTTCTGAAGAGGCACTTGGAGGTCCAGTGGGATAATCTATTGCACCTGAACTGGCAATAGACTCCTGAGTTCAGACAATGCAGTGCTGTTCTCCTTAGAACCAACAAATAAGTCATCAACAGGTGTCTCCGAGATAGAAATGAGGTCCTTTCTTACCTAGTGTATATATTGTCTGTAGAGCGGTACAAGTCTTGAAAAATGTTTCTTGGAGTCACATGTAAATCAGAGATGGTCACTGGTAGGCAGAGAACAAGATTCTGAATACCAACCAACCAAAGAGGAGAAAGCGAAGACTTGAGAAACAGAAAAAATAAGAAAGAACTTAACTGCATATCTCTTGGTCTGTGTCCTATTAAAAAAAATTGTCCATCATGGACAAGAAAACTAATTTTAATATTGCCCTTTAAACAATAATAACTGTCCTTTATTAAGTCACAATGGAATATAAACTGTATTTATGGCAAAAAACCCCTCACTTCCTAGCAAATGAAATCTTATACTGGAGTGGCTAAATACATTTAAGTGACTTGAGTGTGGTCTGGAGGTCACTGCTACAAGCAACCCAGATGATTTTTCATGCGTAAAAATTTTTCTGTGCTGAGTTTTCCTTATCCCTAAATAAGATAAATACTGTTTAGGTTTTTTTTTCAGAGGAGTATTTTAAGAATTAACATGGCATTTGTAACTGCTTTAACATTCACGGATGAAAAGTGAAATGTCACAATGTGAAGTATAATAATCAGAACTGAATGCCACAGCATAAATTGAAATTATAGAAGGCTGCATAATTAAAAAAAATAATCTATTCCTATAAGTATTTTAAGGTCATGTGGAGAGAAGTTACTGTATCCCATTTTGGTCAGCAAACTCCTCTTGTTCATTAAAGGTGTAGGTGTGTGTTTCCAGGTGCCAGCAGACTGCCACTGAGCTCAGCTGGAAGGGCTGAGAAGTCAGGTAATGAAATACTTTCACTAGACTACAGTAAGTCTTACTTCAAAGCAAAACACAGTAAGTCAAACCAGAAAAATGTGTAAACACAGCGCACAAGTTGCAAAGAAGAATGTATTGGGTTTTGGGGTTTTTTTCCATCAGTTGATATTTTTAAAAGAATTTTTCTAAGACTTGTAGGATTTCCTTGGGAATAGGGAAACCAAAGAAGGTTTTGTCCTTCACAATCAATGTTCCAGACCAGCCACATCAGTATACAGAAGGGGGATGAGAGTTTAACTGAACATGTGTGACTGTTGGTCATGAGGAATCACATTTTCCACCTTACACAAGCAGGCCTTTCTGGACAAGAAACTTATGAGGCAAAAGTTCTGCTGACTTAGGTACAGCTGTGACTTGGCAGCAGGAACAGGGAGAAGAGCAACTCTGAAAGAGGAGTTGGGGATTTCATCTGCTGAGAAAGTTTTAGATCTTATCAGAATCTACAGAAAATGAACTATACTTATTTATAAAAATGATGCACACTGTAGGCAGGTCAAAGAAAAAAAATGCATTTCATTATTACAACTCACAGGTGTGAGTACAGCATATCCTACCCCACTTTTCACATATTAATTCCATATTGCTATTTTATCAGTCAGCAAAACAGAAAATGAAGCCAGAATGGACATGTATTAAAAGATAAGCATCTCTCACGTACGGGAATAAAGCTTTTTTGTCATTTCTATCACTGAGATGAAAACCAGATCATTGTCCAGCATAATTTCTGTCCCTCGAACTTATTTTCATTAAAGGTCTACAAGTTCTGTTTCAGAAATAGGTAACAAAAGAAGAATTTCTTACTCTTTGTTATATTTAAGTTGCACTGAAAGCATATTTGTCGATAAGGTGGAACAACAAATTTAATTCAGTATTTCTATAAATAAGGTACTTGAGACAATGGAGATGTATCCATACACATCACAAAGTCATCCGGAGCACTGTCTCCCCAAAGGCAGGGCACACTGTGTGTTTGCCAAGTTGTTTCATGCCTCATTTGTCACAAAACCTATGAAATTGTAGTCCAAAGCCAGCTTCATATTTTTCAAGGCAAGGCAAAAATGCATTTGTTTTTGCTTTAAATTAGCACCTTGCTAAATGCATCTAGTTTTTCAAACTTCAAACCAAACCCTCACTAACAATGAGAAACTAGGAAGCAAGACAAATCTGAAGTTCAGCTTAGAAAAAAAGAACAGATTTCTTCTCTCCAGCTACAGCACTAAAGTGGTAAGATAAGCGAACTCCATTTTAGGCACAGACATAATGAAGAAAAAATGAGGATGTAGAAAGGTTCTGTATGAGGACACGCTAGAAGAGAGAAATAAATGAAGAAGTATGTATCTTACATACACATTGCGTATTGAACATTTGTGTCTCAAACATTAAGGTATTTAAAAACCTACAAACCTTGTATCTTCAGACTTTAATTCCTGACATCATTGAAGTTCTGTAGCCATGGGTGAATGAATCACTTCATGTGACAGTTTACTCTTTTGAGGAACAACTACAGTATTTATCCATTTTTATACAAAGGAAGACTTTGATACGTAAGATCCTGCAATGAAAAGAACTAAACTGCAAAGTACTCTTATTAATAGTTGCATTATTAATATTTTTGAAGAAAACATGGCTAGCGGATTTCATAAAGGCTTTCTCCAAATATCAGAAGATAACCTTGGCATTCTTTACAACCTAACCAGACTGAACTTTGTCAGATTTCCTGCTTACTGAGGGCTTGAAAGGCAGCAAGGATTTTGCAGCTACCTTGAACAAACAAATTGAATGATGGTTACTTCTTCAAATAAAAAAAAAAAAAAAGAAAAGGTTTCCTTTGCATGAAGAATACTCAAAATAGATTACCTTCAAGGGCAAAATTTCTCTTTAGAAAATGAATCTGCAGGCCAAAGTCAGTATTGACAGAGAGAATCGAACCCACATACTATGTAGAATGAGCTCATACATATATATATAAATTTATATATATATAAACACACACATTTTTACAGGATGTATTTTTGGTTCTTACAAACATTCATTAAGGGAAGTATAAGATCTGCGCTCAAGAATCACAAAGACTGCAAGATAACACCCTCTCTGTCCTTAGTTTCATCTAGACTACCCCCAAAGCATATTCAACTATATTTAAGGTATTTGTGATATGTTGGTGTAATTTGTCTGTAAAAACCTCCAGAGAACAACATCCTATAGCGTTCTTAGAACCCCCTTCACTTTATCAAGATCATTTTGAATTCTCATCCTGTTCTCCAAAATGCTTGAACACCCACTTTGCCATTTTGGCAATACATATCCTTTGGTTTGTCATCTTTTGGTTCATGGCTTTCCTCTGGACTCGCTCCAACACGTCTATGTCCTTCTTATGTTGGGAAACCCAAAGAGGGATGCAGTACTCCAGGTAGGGTCTCACAAGAGTGGATTAGAGGGGCAGAACTGCCTCCCTGGACCTGCTGGCCACACTGCTTTTGACGCACCCCAGGATACAGTTGGCTTTCTGGGTTGCAAGTGCACATTGCCAGGTCATGTTGAGCTTCCCATCAACCAACACCCCCAAGTCCTTCTCCTCAGGGCTGCTCTCAATTAATCCTTCGCCCAACCTGCATTTGTGCTTGGGATTGTCCCAAACCACGTGCAGGACCTTGCACTTGGCCTTGTAGAACTTCATGAGGTTCACACAGTCCCACTTGTCAAGCCTGTCAAGGTCCCTCTGGATGGAGTTTAATCAAGAATATAATCCTTACTTTGTTAATGAGACGGTTCTGGGAGACAATGACAGAAGTCCTCCTGAGATCAAAATACATCACAACTACTGTATCACCAAAACTACAACCTGGCATATGAGGACATCTGGTTGCTTTGTCATGATTTAGTCCCAGCATACTTAAGTTATCTGTTACTTAATACTTTACTATTTTCTAAGCATTTACAAATAATCCATGAACTTTCTAGTAACAGAAGGTAGGCTGATTAAATACTTGTCTGCTCAAAGCTACTTGCAGTCATCACCTTTTCACAACAGTTGGTTGGCTTAAGTATTTATTCATGAAATTATATTAAATGATCAAAGTAGTTCATTCTTAGACTGTATAGCGAATACCAATTTGATCATTTAGTTTAACCTCTTACGTAAAGCTTGATTCCTAGATTACATAGTGGAAATAAATTAGGGTGATTCTTTAGCTTTCAACATTTTCTTGACATCAATTTTAAAGCTGTAAAATGCAAGTGGACTGAAAAAGAACTATAAGTTTTCCAAGAGTTATAGCTATATCTTCTTAGTGCTTGTGGAAGGCTTGTACAAAGGGTTTTAAGGAATATCAAACATGACGTTGTGTAAAATAATTTTTCTGTCTTCCCTACAATCCTGCATGTACTAGCTCCCAGTAGAAAGTGGAAAGGTAGTTCTCTATACTGTAATCTGCATAAACTATAACACCATATATTGGACTGGGGAGAAGTGACTCAATAGCAATGACAGCATTATAACTTAAAGACAGATACTTGTAGGGTGCTTTAGAAATCTTTTAGGATTTCTAAGTGAAGAGTTCTGGTAAATGTTCACATTTTTAACTCCTGATATATGTAGTTACTTGCACTGTACACAAGATACCAGCAAACTCCCAAATCCTTTCACTATGAAGTTTTCTCAGAAATTCCATAGGCTTGCAGATAGTGTTTTTTATTTTTCCTAAAAACTCAAACTAAATGAAAACCTCAAAACTAAAAACTGTTTGGGAAGAGACGAAAACAAAAAAATATACTAAATATTCCCATACAGTATAATGACAAAGATTGTAGGGACTGCCAAATACTTGAGTCATTTCTCCTATTTTTCTTACCTAACTCCCACTTGTTGTCCAGGCTGTAGGGAAGCAATTACTTCCTTCAGAGGTTATTTCTATAATTAAAGCAAACTGACCTGACTTTCAAAAAAGTAATTTCTGGTCAAGTCCAGAAAATAGTCAGAAGTGAGAATTTGCCTTACCTACACCCCGCAAAGCTACACTGTTATTTTAAAAACAATAAAAGAATGACGCATGCATGCACAGTGGCCTTATGAGCACATCAAACTATTGAGATTTCCCTCCTTGTATTTTGAACTATGTTGATGATGTCTGGATGGGATTTACAATGGCTCAAAGCTACTATTGTTCACAGTACATTAAATCTACAATATATGCAATGAGATAACATAATATTTTCACTCAGAACTTCTATTAACCCACAACTTGACTGTATTTAATGAAATATGTAGTGCTTACAGAGTTGATTTATATGAATCACTATTTACAGTGCATGTTTATAAAAGAGGAAAAAGCACCCTAAGGAACTCATGGTTCTTTTGACTTTAACAGAAAGCAAAAAGTGCCTGATTTGGTTTAGCTCAGTAACACCCCTGGAAGCCCCAAAATCTTATAGCTGGATTAGGGATGGTGACAGGAATCACCGATACAGCTGAAACAGCTAGCATAGGAAATGTACCATTGCTACCAATCCAGAGACGAAACATTGCTGCATATTTTATAACAAAAATCACAGTCATATTTATGTTTGTTGAGTATTCCAGTATACAGAAATAATAAAAAAGGCATGCTAAAGACCTTGAAATCTATTTCAGTCAGTGTTGCTCTAGAAAAAAGTGGAGTGGAGAATTCACACACCTAAGGGAAAATTACATAGATTCTCTTGAACAGATAAACCTTTACTTCTGACAGAACTTCAAAAAGTATTTAATTACATAAAGCATATGTTAGAATGCAGTAAAAGAGCAGTGTTTTGTACTGGAAACGGCATGCAGAATTACCTAGCAGAGCCGCCTTCTTAGTATACTGGTGCATTTGAGCTATTTTACAAGCAATATGTTTTATATGTTAGTCAAAATAAAACTGTTCCTCTTTCCATTTCTCTTCCAGTTTAACATTGAGTTAGCTGAGTAATTACTTCTCTAAAAAAGGATAATTCTTGTTATTCTTTTAGATAAGATGATATGCATGTAGATTATGGCAAAACCAAACTTTTCCCAAAGCAACGCCTTTTGGGCAGTAAAAACCATGGGGCACTAATGACTTCCAAGAAATTACCTTTTGCTGCACCTGCTCTCTAAGTGTTTTTGCAATAATGAACTAGCAAACTAAGAAGAGACAAGAAGGGTGTTCTTTCACTAGTGCTAGGATTGCGTAAGCCTAAAAAAAAAAGTATACATTTTAGTACTCAGTGTATGTATGCCAAGACCTCTACTGATGAGATCTTTCAGTAAGAATACTGTAATCAATTAATAGAAAAGAAAACTATCACAAAGCCTATGCATTCTTAACACTAAGGCTATATGCTATGTTTTTCACATTCTTCCTCGAAAGAGGTCTAATTTCCTTTCACCATCTAGAAAACTACGTTCCAAGAACTACCAAAGGGATCACTTACAGTAAAGCCAGTCCCCGGAAAACATATCCAGAAGAAAAAAGTAAATATCTCCCATGGAAAGGCATGGAAACAAGAGCACAGTGTAGCTGAATTCTCAGGAAGTTAATGACTGGACCTCTTTTTCCCAACTCCTCCCTACAACATTAATAGTCTTAGCAATTACTGAGTGGAACAAACCCCTTTAACACCACCTGGTGTACTTTTCAGCAGTTGGTCTTGCTTCCAGGCCTGTCATGGCTCATTAAGATAGTACAGTACTTTCTCTCTACACGACTGTACTCGGGGACCATAGAATTCAAGATAAAATGAGATATGTAGGTTTTATCACAAGACAGAAAGAGACTGTGGCATAATGTGCCAAGATTTTCGTAGCTGAAAAAGCCACAGAGGAAAAAGTTTTTCAAGGAAAGTGAAGAGTAAAAACAAAGTTACAAAAGATAAATATAATCTCCCAATACTTAAAGAAGCAGCGTAAACCACAACAACCTAATTCTGTGTGTGCTCATATGGGGCACCTTATTTCAGAGCCTTCACTAAAGGTCCCACTTTTTTGCTTTGCAGTTTATCTTTCCATGAAACTTTGAGATTCCAGTTTAATAGCTCTCTCACCTACGTGAATCATTTGACCAAGCAGTTTTGTACTGCTGCCCACAAATAATTTAAGCTTTTCTGCTTATTTCCACGATTCAGGACATCTCGTATCAGTTGCACTGAAGATGAAGCAGCAGGCCATCTCTAATGCTGCCATGACACTCGGTGTCTCAGAGCGCTTGAAGGCTCCGTTGACAGCGCAGGAGGACAGAAAGGATTCTGTCCTCTGATTGGCTTCGTTCCTTAATTGCCAAGTGGAAAAAGCGCAAAAGAGATTATGCTTTCTCTCAAGCTTTTACCTGAATTAAAAAATAATAGCAGAAGCCATCCAATTTGAAGATAACCAAGATCTACAATTACATTTAGGAAAAGCCTTATTTTCATTACAGTGAGGAGAACTGTGGAGTTAAAAAAAAGGAAATTTCTGGCCTTTCAGTAAACTGTAGCCTTAAAAGACACATAATATATCTTCACACTGTATATTTCAGTTTTCCCTTTGGATTCTGTGTGGTTCACTTGGAGATTAACATCAGTTCCAAGGTCAGCTTATTTGCAATCATTTAAATGTAACATCTGTATTACTCAGTAATTAGCAATTGATAATTTTTCACATTTCAGACTAATGCAACTGAACTTTTTACAACTTAAATGTCAAAATCTAACTGGGTGACCACATATAATTAAAATAAATATATATAATTATATATCTTATGCTTGAAAATTAAATAGAACAAAACAATGGTAACAGGATATTCTTGGGTTCATTTTAACTGTGTACCCTGAAAAAGACATTTTAAAGAAATAAAATCTAAGCTTATAGAAGAAAAGAAGGGACTGATGGGGATGTACTTGTTCAAATTTGGCCCAGACAGTAAATCCGACGGATATGGAGTGCCCCCTGTGCGATTTTAGCTTGTTTAATTCCACCTGAAGTAGTTACAGGAGGTGCTTTGGTACCATTGCTGCAATCACATGGTGGTCTGACACACCAGGCGGCTCACAGACCTGACGGTCCAGTTCAATAGGATGAGGAGTTTGCGTTGGGCCTAGAAAGCCATACCTTGCATATGCAAGGTTAATATATTACTGCTTTGTAGCACTGGCCACAAATGTGAAATGACTATAAACTACAGAGACAACTGTTTATACAAGTGGAACTTACACATACTTCTACAACTAGGAATCACTTCTCCTCTGGAGGACTGTTGTTAAACCATAGGCATAAACTGCAATTTCTCTAATGACCAAAAAATAATACTTTTTTAATTTTCAAGAAGACAATTTCTGATGAACGGTCAAGTTATCACTGAATGGACATTGGTGCCATCTTTTTTTCTTTTTTTTAACTGGTTCTGTTCATCATGGGTGCACAGAACCTCAAATATTTTTGTTTGGTTAAACTGTTTGCTGCATTTGAAATGACTTCACATCTCTTTTTGGATTGACTGAAATTATTTTTCTGGCCAATAAACTGTGTGCCAATTAATGACTTTCTTTTGGACTGCTTTCAATTTCAACCTCATACCTCCAGACAATAATGCTTTATTGCTGAAAGGATGAACTTTCGAGAAGATAAAAAACCTCAGCTTCCACTGACTTCATTTTCAGTTGTGAGTGTTCGTGTGTGCGTGTGTTTGTATTTTTCTTATCTGATAGCCAGAAAACAAACACATGGACTTACCATCCATCTACCAAATATTCTTAAGTGACTCCTATATCATGCAGGAAAACTGTAGCAGAGATAAGGATGAACAGTCTTCCTGCATAGTGCTGCCTTGGTTGGCATCTTACTTTTAATAGTAGCCCTTATGTAGCTTGCAGCAGGCCTTCCAACTCCGAGATAAAATAAGGAAGAATACAATAAACAGCTTCCTTAAGTTACACGGGCCTGGTTCATCTCTGATCACTGCCTACACTCTGTATCAAACAAAACACTATCTGTGGGATGTATTCATGTAATTAGAGACCACTGTGATAAATATTGAAAAGAACACTCAAGTAAAGTCACATAAGAAATCAAAAGACATTTTTTGATGGCTTGATTTTGAAACATAAATTATGTTCCATTATAACAGTTGATTCATCTGTAATATCCTTGATTATTTTTGAAGAAAAAAAAAGAGGATAGTAAATTATCCTTAGACAAGCAATAATCTTCCTGTTACGTGCCAGCAGGATGAAGGATTCAACTCTGAAGCGCCAAATCCGTTATGTAAGTCTGCATCCCTTGAATTATAAGGCTAGCAGCAACTGCAATTAGCAGGAGAAGGCATAATTCAGGAAAAGGCTGTTGGACAGTTTTCCAGGTCTGAAAGAACAGATTGAGAAATGCTCCAACTGGGACTTTTCAGCCCCGAAGCAGATGACTAGGAAGAATCTTCTGGTCCTTCTGACCATAACAAAAGGCCTGCCCAGTTAAAATAAATAAATAAATAAATAAAATTAATCTCTTCTCTACATGCAGACACAGTGTCTGTTCCCCTTCCCTATAAGTGCAGTGTCCGCTGCTACAGTTTTGGCAATTGCATGAGCTCGGCCCCAGATTAGACTGTTTGTGCTCAGTTATTTTCACACACTGCCAAAATTTGCTGACAACACCAGGAGAAAAAAAGGGAAAGGAAAACTGGCGATTTTCAACAGTTTATAACTCAGCTCAGCCTAAGCAGGTTTTTATGGGACAAAGAACAGAGATTTCTCTGTAGACAGCACTTTATTCCTGCCTAATTTAAAAGATTTGCTGTGAATGATGGAAACATTAGAACTTCTTAAAGAAAACATAACAAAAAAAAATCCTAGCAGTTCACTAGTACTTTTTTTACAGTAGATCATGTTTAGTGATATAAATAGAGAGACCATTATCTACCTCTCCAATAATTATTTACAACAAAGTCAGGGTTTTTTTAAGAAAATGAAAATATTAGACTTAAAGGAAGAGGGTTTCAAAATACACAGTATTTCTTTAGAAAGTGAAACTTCTTCCTTGGAATAATTCACACTTGTGCTATTCTAGTGCCACAGTATTCCCTAAGGAGTGTGAAATGATCTTCTCAGGGTTACAGAGTCAGTAGTAAACACAAGTTCTACTCTAAGAAACACTATTTTAAATATGTATTTTCACTAACATAATGTCTAACAACTTCCTATTACAACCCAGAGGTAACTTTCTGGAGTCTCCTTGTTGCTGTAACACTTTCTTTCCATAGCCAGAATTTCCAAAAGCAGCATTTCCTAAGCTATTTCTCTTCTATGCTCCTCTGCCCCATTATCTGACTGCAGAGCCCACGCTGTTAATCTTACACTTCTATCAAGTCTCAAATTTAATCAGTGCTGGTTTTGAGCATCTCAAATTTTTCCCAGTGAAGCATGCCCTAAACCTTGGGAAACAATACTGCTTTACTGTATCTTTGAATGGATTCTGTACAACACCTACTGTATTCCGTTGAGGATACCAAAACCAGCCAATTGCTTCACAAAATTGACCACTCATTCAATTACAGTTATTTTTGAGTTGAAATATTAGGAAACATTTTAACAAAACTAGAAAACAGATGACAAGAGTGCTTTTCATATAAGGCATAGGCTGGGAAAGTAGGGCAACAAAGAATATACTGGAGTTTCTGTATATAAATACAAGATATGTAATTGACTGGGAGTCCTCAGTAGAGACTTGTTTGCAACAGAGCCTCATGGTGAGGGTGAGTTTTTGAAGTTTGGATGCTTTTGGCAGCTTTATAGAACTTTAAGACAGACCAGCTATGACTAAAACATGCTCAGCTAGTTAACTATACAAATGTAATGTTTTTTCCATCTTTCTCTCCATGTGCTGACAGCATTACCATTCTCTCCAGTGCTCTTCCTTCTGAGGCACAATGGATCTACCAGTTTATGCAGCTCGTGATACTACATTTCAGTACAACTTTCCAACAATAACTTACTCAGCTAAGAGAGGTCATCATTTAAAAGAAGGGAGTAGTTATATTAAAGGCTCTAGAGCTACACAATTCCAAATACATTTCAGGATATACTGTACACTACGTGTGTATTTTAATGAGCAGGTTTGGCAGAGCAGTTTGGCAGAAGAAAGTACTGCCAAGTGATTGGATATGGGATATATCTCCAGTTGCTTTGGATTCCCACATCACCTTAAGAACTATTCTTCCCATCCCCCAATACACCAACTCTTCAGGCAGTCAAATTTATAGCTCAATAAAACTTTTTATTAAAAATAAAAAGTGTGGCTTTTAAGTACTGCAGTCTTCCAACATCCTTATGCCAGGTCTAGATCAGGCTGTTGTAGCTGAATATGAAGCTGGGGAGATTTGACCCACTTTATATAGCACTCCTAAGTTAGAGTTGCAAGATCTAAGCCACCTCTCTTTCCATTTTGTAACAGCTGTTTTTCTATGCTTTCATTAAAAAAAAAGAAAAGAAAAGAAAAGAAAAGGAAAGAGGCTAGCGTAGAAAAGTTAAATAAATAAATAATGGCTCGCAAAACCACAGTGGAGGAACCGCTGCTGGTCCTGCCAATAAAAATGTTCCTTCTCTTCAGGGCTGGCTAAACAACTGAAAGTGTTTCTAATGAACTGCTGGCAGCACTATCCATCATTGCACTAAATGGATTCATGTCTCCCTAAACTGAGGATAACTATTTATCTATATTGCACGGTCAGAAATTAGGAAGTATTTAAGCCTTAGAGGTCTAATTCCTCACTTCTCCCCACCTCCTCAAAACTTGGTTTTATTCAGGACTCCTTATGCAAAGATGACAAGAGAAGTCTGACTGACAAAGAACTTCAAACTCTGTTCCAGTGCTAATGAATGACCCGCATGAGTTTGAAAAATACGTTAGCAGACCAGACATCTGCACTCTCATTTTACCACTAAAACTACCTGATATTATGTTTATCTCTTCCCTCTTTCCTTTTTGCCATTTGTTACAATGACTCGTGTCTTACCTTAAAGTAGATTACAGGCTACTCAAAGCAAGATGCACATTCATAAGACACACAAAACAATTGAGTCCAAATAATTGTTTAGGATCTTTGAAAATGCTATTATGCAAAAACCAGTAGTCTGCTGCAAACAATCAGAAGGAAGAAATGTTTCTGAGCTGTAATGAAAGTGGGAAAGCGACAGTCAGAAGTCACTTTTGAATACTCAACTGATTGGATAGGTAGCTGCTATCTACAGAGACATATTCATACAGTGGCTGTCTTTGGAATACCAGGGATCAGAGGAGACTTCAGAGATATCAATAAATATGCCTACAAATACAAAACGAAACACTTACTTCATCTCCAGGACTTCCTCCAAATGTTTCCTTCTTTCAGCTCGTAGGTTGGTCAGATGAGTTTCCTTCTCAGCCAAAGACTGCTGTGTAGAGGACAATTTTGCTTTCATTGACTCCAGCTCCTGCTTAACCTTCTCCATGGCCATCATTAGCTCTTCTACCTAAAGCATTTTTTGGGGAAGACAGGAGGAGAGAAAAATAGTGTAGTGTGATCAACTGGAACTTACTAAATGTCACAACTAAATTGAAGCACAAAGGTTACCAGTGGCGTACACTGCATAACACAACTGCAGATGGGAAGCGGCATCTAGTGCTGTGGACAGTACACCTATACTTGATTGAAGCAACTTTACACTCTGTGATTTAACATATTCTGGTCACTGGAACGTTACCATTACGATACCAAATTACAAATCTTCAAGTATTTTTTTTTAGAAAGCGTACCACAAGGATAAAAAGATGGTCTAGGTGTATTAAAATTAACCCAAACAAATACAAGGTATTAAATGGAATACATTGATAATATACCAGGAGTATAGAAAACTTTTTCTGCAAATGATGACTAAAGAAAAACTATATAAGCACTTTAAGAAGGAAGGTAATTTTTCAGAAAAAGGGAGAGGACTGGGTTCCCGTGAAGACGTGAGTAAGGCTACTTCCCTCAAAATATCTGTTGGACCAATGCTTATAGGCATGTTCTGTGATTCAGCAGCATAAAAGACTTTCAAAGAGTTGCTAATGGCAGACAGGTGCAACAGAACGATGCTGATATGTTTGTCAAGTGTGAAAGGTTCAGAATTAACATGATTGTAAATTCTAGCACAGGTATTACGCAGATAATTTTATTTCACACTTAAATCATGTTCTGTCTTAGCCTGAATATATCACTAATTAACATGCAAATCCACAATAAATGCTCAAGCATAGCTACATGTAACATACAAAAACTTCTGGATATTCTTTTCATAATTTTATAATAGTGCTTTATGGCACACATTACTTTCACTGACTTCTTCCATTTTTTCCATGTTTATGAACCAAGTGTTCATAAACAATTTTATAATGTGCTTTCAATGGGAGAAACTCAGATGCTACTATTCTACATAATCAAGCATTTGTACAAATTTAGTTTGCCAACACAGCACTGCACTGCATTTATATCCCTGCATAAATATCAACTTGTGCTCCATCCTAGAAGCAAATTACGGAAATTATATGAAACTCAATTTCTACTTACAGGTTTTTACAGAGAGTTGTGCACATCACTTGCTATACAGGTGCTGGAGGATGGAAGGTATGGAACATACCAGCCCTTGCTTTAATAAATCCTGTACTCCTAAAGGCAGAACTAATAACTCAGGACAAACATGTTTAACAAGATTGGTTTTCATCCTCCATCAGTGATAAAGCAAGAAACATTGCAATTCAGAATTAGCAGATTTATAAAAAGCTAGCATAGACATTGTGCAGTGCTTACTGCAGAAAGCCTATCTATTTCCATTCAAATGCAGCTGACCAATATTCTTCTTATGCCCAGCAAATTAAGAAAAAAATAAAATATGCAATTATCAAAAACTGCCCAAAATGTACAGCCAATAATCCATCTAGCACTCAACAGACCAAAGAGGAATTTCAGTGGCACATAGTCCCAAACTAGCTAGTATGCACAAATTAACCAAAGTTATCCTGCCTTGTTAGTGTTTAGTGTGCAAAAAAAAAATCAGAAACTCTGTCAATTTTTAAAATGAAGAGAAAACTACATAAAATGAAATAGAGAAATAGGTCAGAAAGGATTGCAAAGAAAAACTGCAGAAACAATGAGCAGCAAAAATAGTACTAGGATGGAAACTGATGCCTAGAAAGAGAAAAACAGGAACATGCCAGGGAAGTGAAGGTGTACTAGTGTATCACCTTCTAGTACACCAGTTTCCACTTCCTTTGGGTTGATCAGAATTACCTACATAAATATTTTCCTTTAAACTGAGAAGAAAAGAGGCACAACTACAAACCGCTTTGCTTATAATAGAAAACAACCTCAAATAAACAAGCCCCCGGCCAACTGCAACAATCCAAATGGCTTGTGTCAATCTGCCAGTGGCCAAAATAAAACAATCTTTGAAGCAACATCTTTTCCGTAATCAGGTTTGAAAGATTTCTGACATCCTTCATTCCATTCCCCATCATCAAGATTCACGATGCTAGCATGGAAGGGCTGGTTTGTTTGATGCAGATCTGTGGCGCAAGAACTCCAGGCCATTAAGAAAACACAAGGAGGCTCGAGGCCGAGATCTAGGTCAAGGCTCCTAGCCCTAGGTGGCAAGATCTATCTCCGCAGGAGTACTTTGCAGTAGTGGTTATTGCAGGTACTTCAGTTTTTCCTCATTGCTCCATTTGGTAACGCTTTTAATTCTAAGGTTATATTTTGTATTTTTGCAGGTTAACAGAAAATTGATCTACTCATCTATTAGGAATGGCTGGAATGCAAGTGGCTTTTAAGCTGTGCCAACAACTTAGTTTGTAACTGCCATTACCTCCCATCCTCTCCAGCAAGAGCCATTCGTCATGCGCTTTACTAAAGACAAAATTCACCAAAACACTGATGACTGCATTCACAATAAAGACTGCGTTGTTCAGATTCAAGTTATAGATATTCCATGGGAGCATTTCAATTAAACTTCTACAAAACAAAACATTTTATTTGGCAGCTTATGAATCTTAGTGCAGACCTGTCTGTGTACATTCCAATAAGTCCTGTGAGAAACGATACAGGAATATTCACTGGAAGGAAACTGCTTGCAAAGCACATCTAATTTAGCCTATACAAAAAACTTAAATCTTTGATTCTTTTTTTTTCCTTGAGAACAGCTAATTAGATAATAAAGAAAAAATATTTGCCAAGACCCAGAGTTCTTGGCACGCTGAGACATTTTCAGTTTAACTGAAGCTAACTTGTGCCCTGTCAGTTATAACTAGAAAGCTTCCATTTCAGGAGGTGCAAAGAGCGCGCTCTTGCTCCTCTTTTCTCCCTGCTGGAATAATCGTATGTAAAGCAGAGTATATCTTTACCTATCTATGGCTCACCTGTGATTCAGTTCTCTGTAGACAGGCCTGGAAGGCCTTCAGGTATTCTGAGCAGGATGGATCTGCAGAGAGCTTAAACAGAGACTATTTTTTTCATTGTTTTTAAGCACTAAGTGACCTGTTCACGTAACAGCTTATCTTTAAGTAAGAACATGAAGCTGAATGAAGTTTCCATTAAAAGAGAGAGCTCCTGAGAGACTGAATAAACCTTGTGAAAGAGGGCAAACTATGTAAATTAGATTGGTATGGGAATCACAGTAACAGAAAAGGGAAATGTCAACATAGGACAAATTTTTTTACGTAGTATTACATCTCCTTATATAGGATGAAAGCAAGGTTTCAAAGGGCATGACAAAGGGACTTCACTATTACACTAAGAACCCTACTCCTAAACTGGTGATACAGTACTTTAATTGCAGCAATAATGGGAAACTTATAGCTTAATATTTAATTACATGCCTGAAAACAGACACATTTTTATGTTTCTGATTTAAGGAAAGAAATTGCTTTTCTTTCAATATAGATACAGACACAGTGGGCTATGGGATAGCTGCTTGCTTCATTATTGTGTCTCAAAAGTTCCAGGCAGAATACAGAATTATGGAATTTTAGAGACTAAAGACACAAATACCAGCATGAACAAATAATTTTCCATGAGCATTATATAGATCAGCCACTAGAGATCTTATTTTCAAAACCACCTCAGCAGGCTAACTTGTGTATTTAAAATTATTCGCTTTCTGAACATAGACGGTTCTTGTATAAACAAGAAATTAGCACTACAAGACAAAATGTACTAGAAATCTGTACTTTTGCCCAGAAAGAATCAGGCCAGCAAAACAGAGTCTTGCAATTACAAGTCAGTATTAAGAACACTACAAGGACTGAAAAAAATAATTAACATTTCTTACGAAGTGCAGCTCTCTCAGAGGACTCTCTTTTTTTAAAAGCTCTTGAGTTGTTAAACTGTTTTTCATTTCCCTGTGTACATTACTGGAATGATGAAGGTACTGCAAATTTCTGCATTATCTTTTACTTACTTGAACTGATCAGACTGCAGGACAGAGGGAAGGGGGAAAAAAGACATGAAAAGACAAAGACAAGAGTTCTGGCTCCCTGCAAACTTGTTTGGATCCCAGAATTTTTTCCCAGAACAGATGTTAAGACATGGAAAAAGCACGGGCCAGACTTGGGACTTAAGTATGTAATTTAACTGCCTCAAGTAACATATTACAGGGAGAAAGCACTGAGTCTGACATAACATGGATTGCCAGCAGGACCAGATGGTTTGCTTAAATCACAAGCTAATAAACCTTTACACAAAATAAGAGGGAAATGAATTATGGTTTCATCATAGCCCCATTTTCGTTAAAGCAGTAGGGTGGCTTTAGGTACTCTTGAAGACTATATCCAAGACACTTAACTAAATTCTTGGCTATTCTGAATTAAGGGAACAACTTTCAAATTCTTATAGATATTGGGAAAGCTGTTAGGCATTTTTGAGAGCTAAAAATATCAGAGGAAAATTAGAGAAATAAGTAAGCAGTAACAAGAAAAATCTTCCCCCCTTTGCATGCTCCTCAACAAAATTAAAATGTAATTTCTCCTTTTTAAGGTAAGAACAGCTGAAAGCTCTGCCGTGCTGACAGCAAAAGAGTATAAAGCCGAATGGCTCTGCCTCGCCACACGGGTTGGAGCTCTGGCTCCAGTTCAAGCCCCTCTTATTCCCCACCAGCGCACAAGCATGGATATGCCTGTAGGTAGACAGAGGGGTTAAGGAGAGAGACGAAAGACTATGATCTGAAAAGCTGCAGGATACTGCAGTTGAATGCAAATTTTCTTATGGCTGTGAAAGTAAGATCCTTAAACAGTTGACGTCTCTTGTTTCCATGAGTTGTCTCTCAACAAAAACTTTCATTATAAAAAAAAAAGATCTGATAGTGGAGTGCTCTATGTTGCTCCTTACTGTCTGCACTGATGGCTCTAGGCAAGGAAAAGCACTAACATTAGACAGATCACATATATGACATTACCATGTTACTCCTGCCAAACCCACAGAAATAGAAATACAGGAGTTTTTGTCAAGGAATACGTTACTTGAGTATCAATCAAGAGCGCTTTTTGCTCATGCTCTCAGAGCACTGAGCTCTTGCATGAGGGAGGAGGAATGAAAATTCACAGATGTTTGGAAAACTCCTGAGCCACCAGACTTCAGGACTGAATGAGTCACAGCTGTGTCTTGTTGAGATGTTTGGAGGTAGCTTTGACAGTTGTGTCTTCTAAATGAGGGCCATAAGCCATATAAATAAGCAAGGGCCTACTGCTGGGAGAAGAGCTCTTGAGAAGGAAGCAATAATTGTCTCTGCTTAACACATACAAAATATTTGAGTCAGGGCTGGAAAAAACAAGCGAAAACCTGAATTCTGACTTCTATTGAGGACAGAAACCTGTTGTATTCTCTGGTATCTGAAGACTGTAACAATTTACAACTTTATTTCTCCATTTCCCTCAAGTGGAAACATTACCCAATGAAATATTCTTGTTATGTTTTTTAACCCTTGTAACCATACCAAAGGAAGGTGTCCTGCTTTATTTTACATGATGTACAGTCTTAGGAAACTGTTTTGTGTTTATCTTCTGTGGCTAACGATGAATGTTTCCAGCCCCTTGGGAACCCAACAGCAACTACTACTTCAAGGGATAACAAACAATTCAAGGGATAACAATCTTGCAAAAGACCTGGATTTTGATCACCATTTAAAAATCCCTACAGAGGCAGAGACACTAGAATTTAGCACATTCTGCAGTTCTGCACACACCCATTTAGCACAATTTATTACATCCAAACAAAATCTCTAGAACTATGGTTAATTCATGATACTCTGGCCACAGCTTTAAACATGGACATCTTCAAAAGAACTTGACCTTTCTTTGGGTACATCTACTTTGTGATTGCTGCTAAGGTAGCAGTAGTAACTGGGCGAAAGAAAGCTTTTCAGCTGAGACCAACTGCCCAAGGATTTCAGCAGGTTTTTAACAAGCCTTCTGTAGAGCATGCTAATTTCCATTTTGCTGCATTTTAGACAGTTCCAGGTGAACTAGGATATGTCACCATGGCAGGCAGTTTAGACATAACTGGAGAATATTCCAAGTAAATATTTAATGCTTTGCTATGTAGCATAACATCGCTTGTCAACTTATATAGCATAGATTGATTTTCCAAAGAGAAAAATGCTGGGACGATGTATTAAGTCACAAGAAGTAGTGAAAAAAAAGGGTATGCCAATTCCACACACAACTTTAACACTCTTCTCCCAAAAGGCATTAAGGATCATAAACATAAATACATGAAAGCACAGTTATTATGTGAAAGCATATGTATTGCCATATGAAGGCTGAACACGTGGCTAACTGAAGAAGTATAGGCTCATTAGCGAGCTCAGGAAAAGCTTCCACCTCTACCAACTTGTGGAAGCAAATCTGAGCACTGACTGAGCACTGACGCAGGCTGAAATTCAATGAAGGGTTTGAAGAAATCTGATGGTAAACAGCAGTACAGCAAGGTGTCATGGTTTCAGCTGGGATGGGGTTGACATAATTGCTGCAGCTGGTGTAACGCTATGGTTTGGATTTGGGATGAGAATACTGTTGATAGCACGTTAACGTTTCTTGCACTTCATGGATTTTGGAGAAAAATCAATTCTATTAGAAAAAGAATATATATTTTGAAATTTATGAATCTAATGTAGAATTGCAATGAACTTTTCTAATGCATTAATCTACGTATCAGTGTATCAAACTTGCATTTAAGATCACAGCTAAATAACACAATTGGAAAATGGAAAAGAAATTCCAAATGAAAAACGCACAAGACTAGCTTTAAACAAATATTAACACAAGTATTTGGTTGGGTCCTTACAATTCCAAGCAGGCCTTAACGTAACCAAATCTGCATGACTTTCTCCTTCAAATTAGACTTGAAGGCAACTCAAGAATTTAATTTTCTCTTGAGCCATACATAAAACAGTATCTAGAGGTAGATACTTGAGAAAATAATATAACAGGCAGAGGGAGGCCTGATTGCATGATTTGTCTAGAATACTTGACTATAATAAAAGGCATAATGTCAAATCCATATTTATCTACTAAACAATAAAAGGGATAAAAATCCAGACAAAATCACCTTAAATCAGCATTTGCACCAAATTTCTATACTATAGTTTCCATCAGTATTTCTCATTTCATTAAATGAAAAGTTGACTTATATGGAGAAATGCTCAATGTACAGTTTGAACAGAGGTTAACTATCCTTTCAGTGACCCCAGTTCTCCTAAAATTCATAAATTTTTGCCCACTTTGCAACCTTAAACAAGTGCAAGGAATTAAAAGATGTAGAAGCTTTCCCTCCTATAACGTTAAAAAAATATCTCTTCCTCAAAGTCTTTGAGCACAGTTTTCTATTAATTGTTTTTTCCCTCTTAATTCTTTGCTACTGGAGGCAAAAAAAACCCCTCCTTAAACCCCAAACTAGGCACAGATGAACACACCTCAGACAGAAAAGAAAAAAATTTCCACTGTTTTACCTCTTAAAAGGTATGTTACTGAATACAGAAGGAATTACATGTTATCCCTGACCTACTGAATCACTCTTCCCATGCAAGGAGTGTGGCTCAATATAAATCTCAGTATTTTAAAGGAAGAGGCTACATAATCCATTTAAATGCCAGAGGAGAAGAAGTAACTTTAGGGAGAATCAGTGCTTCTAAAAATAACTGCAAACATCGACAAGGACACAGCGCACAGGCAACGTTAGCTAGCCAAAGTGCTTTCTCTAACCAAAGGAAAAGAATAATAATTTAAAAAACCCTCTTGAAAAGCAATTGCAAAAACTTCAGGCTGACAACTTTTAAAACAATTTCTATCAGTAAGATCGAAACACGTTTCCAGCATTGTTCTGGGAATGGTGCTTATTATGACTAAGTTGATATAGAGGATGATCTCCCGCCTCTTGCTGCAGGAGAGGGGATGGTAAGATGCACCAGGACAGTGAAAGAAAGTTTGTGAGCAAGACAGGGGCTTTTGTCAAAGACGACTTCCAACAGTGTTTCCTAGGGAAGCAAAACAACTACTGTATTTCTAAGCAGGGAAAACTTACAGTTAATTCTATTTTTTTTTCCCCTCAGGAATGTAACGACAGCTTTACAAAAGTAAACTCAGATTTAGTCAATTCAGAAAAAGTACCTAGATCCACACTTGTTTTTGCCATCTCTAATAGAAAGAACTTTATAATAGAAGTGTTTATCTGCGAAATCCTACCTTCAGCCTTATGGAGAGTACTTAAAAAGAAGCCCCTATACACCTTCTGACCTTCAACATAGAGGGCTGAATTAGTAGGATCAGCCATAGCTGTACATAACCCCACAGCTGTTAGGAATTTACAGTAAAATTTACATACAAGATTTAGCAGGTGCACCAACAAAACCAGGTGAAAATGTTAGAAAGAATGAACTTGGAGAACTTTCAAGTCTTTAAATCTATGTAAGACTCCGTCATCTGCTTTCTGTATGGCAGGGTTTCTGTTATACAGAAGAGTAAGGTTAATAAAACTATGCCCAATCTAATGGGTGCACTGCTCCCAGTAGGAAATGCCTGATTTTATTTTTGTGATAGATGACTGAAAGAACAGGTCTAAGATCCTGAAATAAACAGAAAGCTTTAGTCATCTGGAGACATCTTGCCAGATATAGATTGTGTATTAACACAGTTAACCCACTGCCACAGTTAACACACACTGCCAGGATATTTTGTAACACTGGATGATTTTAATCATCCAAGATTTTAATCTGAAAGCAAGATTTTAAACTGAAACGATTATTTGAGAACCATGAAATGCCAAATAGTTTCATGGACACTGTAATTCAAATCTGAAGTCTGTAAAATAGCAGGAAACCATACATCACGAGATCATGGAGGGTAAGATTACACAACACAGGGCTACAAAACCAACATTAAATACCGGGGCAGAGGTACACACAAATGAGATGTCCTCATACCTTGAACCACTTAAAGCCAAAATGGTTGACCTCATGCACTGATTCATTAAACAGCTTCAAGACAGGCAGTGAAGTGTCAGAATGGTAGAAAACAAGATAAACAGAAGAGAGGAAAGAAAAAGCATGCAATTAAAAGCAAATTATAATCAGTTTGGACAACATTAACATTTTAAAAATCACACATAACACTCAATCTTGGTCTAAGAATGATCCTAATCAATTTTTTTTGCAAAAATCAAAAGATTTGCCATTAACATTGCACAGAAAACAGAGCCCTACATTTTAAAACTCTAAAGCTATCTAAGGGTGTCTTTCACAGTTCTACAAAGAAACTTCACAGAACATAATAAAACAAAGAGGGTGTTCTTTTAAAGTAACTGAAGGAATACAAACTGAAAAACATTTGAAGGGAAGTCCCCTCCTCACCTCGGATAAACACCTACTCGCCATCACTGTTTCACTTGACCATATTTAACTGATACCAAAACAAAATCCTGTTGGAAAAAACGGGGCAGAGCAGCTCTCCCAGTGCTGGCTAGAACAAGACACTCCAGTTGCTTTTCCTTCACGCTGTCTTGTTTGTCATATTTTAAATACTATAAATGGTCAGAGACAACAGTTTAGTTCTGTTGGAGTAAGAGACTGCTGTCAATCAGTGACTGTACAGATGTTGACTTTTCCCTCTTCCAATCCCGCTGCTTTCAATCCATCCTTCTTTCTTCTCCTCACTTCTGTACACACCATTACATCCAAATTATTTTTCACGGTGCTGTCGCCCACCATATTTCACCAATCTTTTCCCACAAATATTACTCCTCTTGGCAATCTTCCTCTCCTCTCAATCTCTCTCACTGATCCTTGCGGCTTATTGACCCTCAGGCTGAACATTTCCCTGCCTTGCCACGTATTTCAGATTGTACGCCCAGTTCCAATTCTCTATTCACCAGCTATTTCCCTTTTTCACCAAGCTCTGACCATCTGATCTCATTGTGTGCCTCTCATCAGGCTTTGCTGGTGAATCCTTTTGAAAGGCTTCCTTACTGCCAAACCTGAAATTTGTGGGTATTCTGAGAGCAGTGTTGTCTTTCCATGTTCTTGTTTTAGGATGCATTGTATATAGATAAAACTTCACTTCTATTACAACAGTTCCCTATTTTACTAACCCAGACTTATCTCTTCTCCTCTCCAGAATAAACCTGCTGCTAATAGCTCAGGGTGGACAGACACCTATGAGGAACTCATGCTCAACAGGCTGAAAAGGCATCCTCCTTTCCATCCCGTGACTGATGTCTTCCCCACTACTTCAATTCTTTTCATCTAGGACTTTCATGTTTTTGTTAATCTTGATAGTATCTTTGACTCAAACCTCCTTTAAAAAGTTAATTTTGAAAAACTTGCAGAATTTCTTTTATGGATTATCTCTAATTTAAGACTTTTCTGACTGCGTGTATCCCACCAAGTTCTCTGGCAGGACGACTTCTGTGTTTGGATCTATGCAAAACACTACTTGTGCAGGTTGTGCCCATTTGTGCAGTAATATCCTTGTCTGTAGCTTTAATTGTGTTAATGCTACTAGCATTCCTCTCTGCTAGTGAATGAAATGTAAGCTATTCATCCTTTGCAAACCATACTCCACCCACCTTTCGATACTGAGATGACTTTTGATCATGTTCTAACACATCTACATTATGTGTGCGACTTGTCAATGGTCATCTTTGTGCTTACTTCCCTGACTTCAAATACCTCTAACCCCTACAAAATTACCACACTCTACATTCTTCAAAACCTTGCCTCAAAAAATTCACTAACCCTTATGCATCTCATTCTGGATTTCAAGAACAGACATCACAAAGGGTAAGATGCTGAAAGAATATAAAAATACTCACTTTGTCTTGTAACAATGAAATTAAAACATGATGACATCGTAGGCATCAAATCACAAACTACTTTGTTAACTTTTGTGTCTCGGCATAGAACCTGCTGCTTTGTGAGATACGTATTTTCCTTTCAAGGGGAGCTGATCTTTGATGTGGTATTCACTACCTAGTCAACATTTCTATTTCATGCAGGTTTTTTTTAAAGGATTCAAGAGGTTTGGAAAGAAGGCATGCTTGAATGTGAAACCCCTAACATCGTCTAGGATCTTAAGGTACAGCAAACAGATTTATCCTCATTAAGTCTACCAGCAAACAGCTGAGCTTGACTCTGGCCTAAAGAGAAACAGCTGCTTCCTTCATGAAAACTTGGATTATCACTAAGATATAAATATCTTCTTCTTAGTTAAAGTATGTGATATAACAACACACATTGCAAAAAGCCTCTTAAAACTCTTAAAAAGTGCAGTTAGTCAGAACTTTTTTAAATTTAAATAACAGAGAGAAAGAGATCATGCTGTTGCAATGCAACTGACTAAACACTCTTGTTTGCTAATCACAGCCAACTAGGGAACAGTGAAAAACACTGAAGAGGCTCACGAAAAGCACAGCAAGGATGTCAGCTGCAGCTTCTGCTTCGAAAGCTTTATCAAAATCTCATGGAATTTTGTTCACTATGTATGGTATGTTTTCTTGATGATTACTTACATGAGTTAAAATTAGGCACATACATGTTTCTTCAGATATCTCATTAGTGGCACAGAATCAATTAATACATAAAAGTTTACACTTGTGTCTTCAACACACAAGTTTGCATTTTCTTTGTGTGTGCTTGGCTCAAGCCAAGGGATTTATCTCTTTGTCTAGTTGTTTTGCAAGTGTAACAAGACTTTGGTCCACAAACACAACGACGCTAATAAAAATCATTGTCTTTAAATACATTCAGTGAACACCACCACAGTGAACCTAAATATGCTCACACATAGGAAGAGAGCTTTGACAGGCAAGACAGATCAGAAGAGTTACTACTTAAAATAACACTTTAAAGCTCGGGATACCTTATATTTCTTTTTAATTTCAAGAAAATCTTACCTATTAAATACAACTTATCATGAAGGCTTTGCAGACTTTATGAGTTCTGTTACCTAACGTTGGAACAGAGATACAGGATCATCAAACAAAACCAGCTGTCTTTCACAGTAAAGCAGGGAAAACAGTACTTCGCTGACTGGTTACTTTCCTAAGAGGACTACCAGTGACTTTATAAGATTGCAGACCTGTTTCTCAGCATTGATCCTGGCTGATTCCTCTTGTGCTAGCACCATTTCCCGCTCTGCAGTTATCTGAACACTTTCTCTGAGTGCCTCTTCCAATTCTTCAATCCGATCATCCTTTTTACGTAGATTGTCCTGGAAAATGATGGGAGACTAGGTGAAGATGACTTGTTTGGAACTAAAGCCTTTTAGTCAACCAAGTTTTACGCCTACCAAAATGCGTTTCTCCCTCCCAAGGTGCAACTGCAGGCAAATTATCTTCACGCAAAAGAAAGAAAGATGAAGTGATGCATTAGGAGGAGGAAGATTATAGTAAAGAGAAGAAGAAAGGTAGCAAAGCAGGACATCAAAGCAAGAGTGCCTGCCCTCTGTGTTGGACATACCAGTCCTGTCAGATTATACAGCATAGATAAGCAAGGGTTGTTGGTAAATAAAGATTAGTAAGCAGTTCAAAAGAAGCAGAGAAGCCAGGCTTGGTGGGAAGGTAGCTGGCATTCAGCATTGCCCATTTGCTCACACATTCACCAGCAGGTGTGGTAAGAAGGGAAACATAGCACTGCGGTTTGGAATTTGCCATTTCCAGGTTAAAGGGGAGAAAAGCAAACATTAACCAACAGTTTTCCATTGTTCAGATTAAGTCTTTAAGGAAGTTTTTCATCAAAAACTCTCTAGAAATTATGAATGGTTCACCTGGGCTGTCTGAATCTCAGACACCCAAGTATCAAGACTCCCTTAAAATTTATTCTTCGGTTAAGAGCATCTTCACAGTTGCAAGTTCAGATGTCCCACATATATTCAAAGACCACTGAAGAAAACCGTATTGCTCTTCATAAAATATACTGTTTCATTGGTTTATACAAGCAGTATAACTTAGAAAGATGGTATACGAAATTAATGGTATTGTTATTTGTAAAGGAGACCCTCCTTGCTTTAATATTTCTAGGAAAATAAATCTCCTGCTTCTGCTGAAGCAGCTTGGATAAAAGACTGCAAAGCAGGTTGTCCTGACACCTATATATGAATGTCTTGGACCATGGTTGCTTAACAAATCCACCAGAAATGAGCAGCTTGATGGAAGTTTTCTGTGTTTCTTGTCTTGCAGATTGGTTAAGATCATAGATACTAATGCTCATTTAATTTACTGCATGGGCTTTTTAGCCATCTTAGCAGCAGTGGAGGAATCAAAAACCTTTTTTTTTTTTTTTTGCATTTTGCTTTTCGTCAGATTCACCCCTTTGTTTTCTGTCCTTTTGTATTTAGGATTGAAATTTTCCA
Source organism: Rhinoptilus africanus (assembly GCA_013400135.1). Taxonomy (NCBI): domain Eukaryota; kingdom Metazoa; phylum Chordata; class Aves; order Charadriiformes; family Glareolidae; genus Rhinoptilus; species Rhinoptilus africanus. The sequence continues at coordinate 448,318 of VXBO01014151.1, forward strand.
CCGTTTCTGTGAAAGTGTTTCACACCATATAAAGAGTAAGGAAAAAGATGACTGAGTTGGAAAAAATTTGACCTTGCAACCTTTATAACGCAAAAATTAGTCATTGGAGTTTAAAGAATGAACCTGACTTATTCCTTTAATTCCTGCCTTCTAGGACGTGGGATACATCACCAAGGATACTTGTTGTATGAAAACCATTTCTGGCAGTCTCAAAACTGCCACTTTCAATGGGTGTTCCAGCAGAGATGCAAAGCTTCGTACCAGACCAGTGCAAGACCTCTGGCACCACTGCCCCTATCTAGAGAAAGGCTAGTATTCAACCCCTAGCACAGACAACAGTATTTGTTAGGCTTTGCAGGCAGAAGAGCTTTCTGCTGCTGATTATTTTCCAAAGTGGATTCACATGGCAAATAATTGCTGATTTCTAAAGAAACAAACGGAGAGATCTTCATTTCAAAAACAGGAGTTGCAGAACATATTTTCATACTTTTTGAATCTTTCTGATAATCTTCCGAAACTACTTTATGGTTATTATTATCTGAACCAAAGACTCATCAAAAAGATGAATTACAAGTTTACAAAAAACTCAGCACAGAGTATTAACCGTGCCAGACATGAAAAACATTTACTTGCCTATCTGCATTACATAATAAATATCAACTGTACTTCTTAATATATTATTCATGGATAGCCAAGGAAGTGTGGTAAGTGTTGCTCTCCATTTCAAACAACAGAAGTGGAAATGGTGTGTTTGAACAGTTGCATGTAAAATAGACACTGCTTTAAAGCAAGAATGCATTCTAACACATAATGTACATACACTCTTCATCCCAGGCAAACATTTAAGAGATGAATTTGACACTGTATTAACCTTGACACTATACAGTGCTCTATTCAGACAGGCGAGTTCTTGAGGGACAGGAGGAAGAGCAATTGATAGTACAAAACTGATCAAGACAGTGACACGTTACCTGTGGCACAGAGGTACACACTGAAAAGTTTGCATTCATATATAATTAACTTTCCCTAAAATAATATGCAAACTTTTACATATATGCCAAAGGCTTGCAAGTTCAAAAAAATCCCGTGTTGACTTATACCTTACAAAATCACACTGATGCCTGGCAGGAACAGCAGATTGTTGCTCACCCAGATGGCACCTCCACCAGTGCAGAACAGTCTCAAGACACTTTAAAATAATTATTTTGTTTATAGTTCCTTGGTTCATGACTAATTGATTAGCATTTGAATTATTATTTTTAAAATACAAGCTGCTGTTTCAAACAAGACACAATAATAGAGAAAAAGCAAATAAAAGTGAACCAGCATTTGCCTTTTAACATACCAGCATGTTTTTCCAACTGTTTGGCTCTAAACTCTGAACCATGACAGGTTCATGCTGACCCTCAACCTGTGCTGCTGCTTTCCTCCTTTTAGTTACATGAAGTATTCCATCTCTATTGTGATAATCATTAAACTCTGAAGAAAAGCTTCCGTCAATTTTAATTACAGTGAAAACTTTTTTCCTGCAGTGACTGATCCTCTGAGGTGGGCTAGAGTACAGCTTGAGTTGCTTCATACATACATTAGAATGTGACACTGAGGGTAATTTTATCTTCCTGTATTTTGATAAAATTGCAGAACAATAAACAGTGGCAGTGTCCTTCCATGAAGCTTATACAGATGACTATTCAGAAAGAAAAAAAAATATTACTTACCTGTACAGTAATTGGCTTCTTTAAGATGTATTACCTGTCCAAATATCTCCATGACCCTCCCTCCCTCTCCTCCTGAGTCCCATATGCATGAGATTGCACAGCAGAGGTGGAATTAAACTGGGAGAGGGGAGATAGCTCTGCCCTTATGCTCACTGGTGGCAGCACAAAGAAAATGAAAAACCCATCCGACACTGTAGGAGTGCCAAGAGTTCAGGTACAATAAAAATTTTTGCTACCCATACTATGATCCTGTAGCTGATTCGTATGCAAAACTCATTCCAATAAACGACTGTCTGAAAGCCTGAAAGGAAAAGGAGGTGTGACTGACACACATTTCTAGGCTTTTTCTTTCACTTCAGGAAGGAAGTGGTAGGACGTCCAAGTGATGCACGTTAAAAGGATGTATCAATTTAATCTATCCTGCATTCATGTGATCTGTAATCTGCCATGAAGTTTTATATAAGGGAATGAAACAGGATATATGTTTTCACCAAGGCATTTAAGTTAAATTAAATCTGAGGTATCCTGACAAACTTCTTCATAACCATGTCCTGAACTAGACTCACAAAGGTCTTTATGGCCTAATTTCACTCTTAAGATGGATTTCTCTAGTTAACTCTTGTGAATGATTAGTTAATAGTATCAGAAGACAATGAAATGTTTCTTTTAACTGTTAAAAGTATTTCCAGGACTAGGCAATCACACAGGTAGGGAAAGACCATTTTCATGTAACCCTGTAACTAATGTAATAGCACTTTTTGCCTGTACGCTTTCATAGACCAGAAGGGAAGAACACGGTTCTGGAAGTGTTTCGAACTAGGAATCAATTATTTCTTAAACAGTGAAATCATTACAAGCATTTCTTCCTGTGAACTATTGCTCTTTATTATTGTGTATTTCCTCAAGAAGCCATAACCTAGATAAAGAACATAATGATAATGATCTCAGTCCGTTCTAGATTGAATAAAACTCTCCCTAGAAAGAAAAATCCTCCTTTGTGAACTAACCTTCCACTAGATAAGTGTAACGTGGGAATTCAAGGACTGTCAGCTGCCTCAAGTAACTACTTAAAGCTTCCTCCTGTATACAAACTGTAATTTAGTTACTGATAAAACAAATTCTTCACCAACATTTGTGGGCAGCCCATCTACAAATGTTAGGAAATTTTCATAGTTTAAAAAAATGAGGGCTTATTAAACTGCAACTCTGAAGTGCATGCTGGTTGATTAATACACTTTTCTTTCAAAAACTGGAATCTTACTAAGTTTCTTCCATAAAGTTCCTTTGCTTCCCATCTTCAGCCATAACCAGTACCAAATGCGAAGAGGAAAAATTTGTTCTACTGTAGTCAGACCATTAACTGAGGAACTCTGGCTTGCCATCTCAGGAGTCTACCAAAATATGCCAAAAGACACTTATTGAATTATGGAAAGTGGGTTTCTGCAGTGTTGGTTGAACTGCTGCACTGATGAACCCAGAGGGAGAGATGCTGTGCCAAAATCCGAAGGCTACTCTTCAGAAGAGGACAACTGACGAAAATAAACCCATTTGTTAATTAATCACTGTTTTTCTCTGAAAAATACCTGTAAAAACCTGCAGACCTTTTTAAGAAGGTATTGAAACTTTAAAGGAATGTACAGCGTGGTGGGGTACCAAAAGGTGGAAACCAAAAGTTTCATTTGATTTCAGAAGCAAACAATCATGGGGTCTTAAAGCTCAGCTAAACATGGTGGATCTCCTTCATTTGGTTCCACATGCTGATCAACTACTTGAAGAAGTTTTTGAACAAGAAAAGCATGCAAAACTGTCACTCAAACAGAGAAATACCTCATACACTGATGAGACAATAACTTGACTCAACGGGTTTTCAATACACGTTGGTTAAATGCTGAAGGCCAGAACACCATGGTTCATGACTCAAATGGTAGTTATCAGTGAACCTAGCTCAAGAAGAATGTTTGGGGTGCCCATGCAACTCATCCAAATCAAGGGATGTCCACAGTGATACGTTTTTCTCTCTGTATTCATTACCATTTGCTGAAGAAGCCGGCAATTAAAAAAAAAAAAGAAAAAAAAAATAAGCAGCATGCTGTCTTGAAGACTGGAATAAAAGAAGACTTTCTAAATTCCAGAAGAAGGAAATACCTTTCAGGTAGTGTATAGCTTGGTACCAAGAAACAGCATGAACCACAAATAAACAATACCAAAGAATCTGAAAATAAAAATAAACTACCAGAAAGGCAAACTACCACGTAAACAGCTGCTACTATTTATATTGCTGGGCATGAACAAACGGTGGAGTTTATAGAATAACTACAAGTACTAATGCTAGTATTATCAATGCTGCATACAGCTGTCTTGATGCCTTCAACTGGTAGAAGAACTGAAGTATTGGTGGTGATCTGTGATGGGGAAACCTGTCTGTCTAGGCGGAAGCTGGGTATATCCAAGTACTAGGGTTATATGAAGTCCCTGTTTCACACAGAGTGAGCTGAAGAGGGCTTTTCCATAAGTACAGCAACAGCATATAATTATCAGAGCTCCTGAAAGAGTAGAACAGTCTGAGAGCTAAAGAGACAGAAACTGCCAAGCAGGAGCTCCTCGACCAATGTTTCCTCATCTTTGGCAAGATCAGACCTGAGATGTATGATGACTATCTCATTAGGACAACATGTGTCAACATCTGGAAAATTGTATCTGCCAAATAAGACACAAGGATTGGAATCCAAGCATGACAAGCTGCATAAATGCAGAAAAATAACTACAGGAGACAAAAGGAGAAAAACTGCAGCAGACAAATTTCATTCCACTAGGGGTTGAGAAGGAAGTGCGACAAAGCTGGCCACAGCGCTGCATATGACACGTTGCAAACGCAATGGAGAGCAGTAGGTAATGAGTACATTCTCCTAAGAGTACCACAGTGGAAAAAGAGAAGACACGTAGATTCAGAATATGCGTGTATGTGTGGATCATCAGTTGAAGAAATAAAAAAAATTTAACTATAGTAAACAGAAAAAAATTACAAAAATTATTTCCAGACATGATAAACATAATTGAATAAGTGCATTAAAATTAGCATTGTGAAAAAAACCAAAGAAGCCAACAGTTTATAAGAAATGGCCAGCAAATTCCTCTTCTGAAATAGAAAAGTAGAAATTTAGGTGGTATTTGGACAGCATTGTTCCTTGGGTATCATTGCTGGAGAGCAGGAGGACACTCAAGAGTGACGCAGGGCTAAAAATGATGCTGCTGACAAAAACAGCTGCTCTTTTGTACATGGGAAGGATGCACACTTTAAATGTTACATGTGCAGACAACCACCTGAAAGAAAATAATTAAATGTGCTCAAGCACAGAAGTTGATAAAATGCACAAGAATGAAAATAGGAAGGTAACTGCTCTACCCTGCAAAAAGTCCTCATGGCTACCTATCTCAGTAAGAAAGAAAGTAAAAAACCCCACCCAGGTAGTAAAATATGTCTGTAAAATATCACGACAAAATTATGACAGGAGACATGTTGGTGTCAAGATTACTTATATACAAGCTGACTGATGTGATAAGTATCTCTAAACAAATGGTAAGAAAATAAATATAGAACTAATTAATCTATCAGAAGTTATGTGAACGCATTTCTGTTCTTAGACATATAAGTCACAAAGAAGCATCAAAAAATACATAGGAAATGACAATGCTATACAATGGCATTAACACTGAACAACAGTTATCACTAAAAGAAATAATTTTGAGGTATCTCAAGATGTAAATAAAGTGACACATGTATAATCCTAAGGGCAAAACATGCATGCATTTGTCCCTCAAATATATTTGTATGGAATAAACCCCACTCAAACCTATGAAAACTGGAAAAGAAATATATCAACTCTAAAGATAGACCATAATTCCAAGGTACATATATATCACTATTAATGCATCTAATTTAAAGGAAAAGGGAAGCGAGAGGGGAGAAAAAAAATCTTAGTGAAAACTTAGTGAAGAGAAATTCTTAATATATCACATTGTCTATTTCTTGAATACATATAAAGTCCTTAACAAAATGTGTGCATATTGCTATTATTGCCTGAAAATTGCTACAAGTATATTGTATACATTTGTTACTTTCAAAAAATGTTTCCAAAATACATAGCAGTTTTTTTCAACGTCAGGAGCAACATAAAATACACAGAGCATGCGGTAATGATAAGAAAGGATCCTTAATCAATACTAGTTGAATTACGTCCATCATAAAGCTCTGTAATTCCAATATCTTTCTCTGCTACCGAAGAGGAATGCCATTGCAACCTATATATTTATACATTTCTTGAAGAACAGAGAGGAAGGAGAAGAAAAGGAGAAGCAGTTAGAGACACCATTACACGGGCCTAAAATGAAAAGGCAGAACTGATTATTCCTGTGAGAAACTGGCAACGTCTCTTCCTGCCATGCTTTTGACACTTCTTTCCTGTTACTCTAAGGCTGGCGCTCCCAACACAGCAATCCGTTAGCAGTGTCGGGATTGTATAGGCACTTCTCATTAGCAACAACCTGGACAGACTAAAGGGCCTTGCCAATACTAACAACCAGCTTTGCCATTTGGCAGCTCACGCAGGGTGCCAACAGCTTTAACATTTCGCTTCAGCTGTTGCAAATTACCACATTTGTATTTTTTAAACCCTCCAGGGACTATGCGTCTATCTAACCACAGTGGGTCACTGCACGGACTATTGGAACGAGACCCGAGGCTGACAATACAGCTGTGAAAATGTTCTGAAGTGAGCGAAAGCAATAGATATCTGTAACTGATATGGGGGTTTGTGGGGTTTTTGGTTTGTTTGGGGTTTTTAAATATTTTTTCTTTTGGGGTTCCTCTGTTTGTTTGTTTTTTTGAGAGGCTAATTGGGGAAATGCTAGTGTAAAAAATTTTCTTATTCACACATAAATCAATACCATGACTCAAGACTCCTAAATTGATATGGGATTACAGCAAAAACCAGCGTCAGTTTTAACTAACTGCACTATTAATACGAAGCTCGAACCCATACATTATTCCCTTGATACAACCCTATTCCTCTGAACTCTCCTTGCAAATATCAGTCCTGTCATCATCATCATAGTAATATATCACAGTAGTTGCAAGGCCTACTTTCCTTGCTCATTTTCAATCATTCAGCAAAAAAGAGTAGCAGAAGCAGCACACATAGACAGCCAGCTATAACAGTTCGCTTCCCTTGTCTTCCTTCTTTTTCACAGCTGAACATAGGACAAAAATTGCTAGTGATTGATACACCACCACTGAGGAGATGTACCCAGCAGGTGATTCCACTGCATCTCTCTCGCTCTCTCAATTTCAAAGGGAATTCCTACAATCACCTCTGTATATACATTCATTTTAGTCTTTAATGCCCCTTTCTTGATTTTCATCAAAGTAGAGTGGCTATTGTATTTGTGCTAGGAATTGCTCCCTTTAAAGCAGCCATCAGTTCCTGGACAGAACTAACAATCTAGTGAGATGCTAATATCAATCACTATTCGTTTTACTTAATGTCAAAGACCCAAACCCAAACATGATTACTTTCACCTTCTATCTCCCCACCTTCCAACTAGAGATCATCAAAACAATTTCACGTGTCAGATTTAAATTATCAATGGGTCTCACACTGTCTGGAAAAAGCCCAACCAACTCACAACCCCCCTGGAAGCCAGATGCACCAAGTGAAGTTAATTTCAAGGAAAAGATCTGTCTCAGTACAACCTGGATTCGGCTACTAACTAAATATACACATATTAATTTAGGGAAATTCTTTGCTTTAAATATTAAAAACAGGTTTCTGTTCTTCTCAGTACCTTTACCAGCAAATGCAAAGATCAGCTTTACCACTGTATATGAAAATGTAAGGATACTTTTGAAGACAGGAAATAAACATACCACTTGGATAGAATAAGAGAAACTTTAAAAAAATTCAGCAAGGAAGGATCAGGAAGAAAGGAATGACTTAGATGTGGGGTAGCAGTCAATTCATACAGACATATGGAGCATGAAACCAAATAGATATGACTGATAAGAACAGAATACTGAAAAGAAAAAGGTAAAAATTGGAATTTTAGATACTAACATAATCAGAAAATCATGAGTTTAAAAATTCTGAAATGAAGTACTTGAAAAGAAAAGCTTCTTATATTTTCACTGTTACATTGATAATATAATTTGAACAGGGAACATGGCACCACAGCAGTCAGAAAAATGACCATTTAAATTCACTGGCATCAAAACCAAAGGGGTGGGAAGGAAAGTCGAAACTCTTAATATTCTGAGAGATTCTCGCTCCTTTGTATGAAATTACAATTGTTTCTATAAAAGCCTGAACTAGTTCAGAGGAAACAGAAAAACACTTATTGTTTTTCCTTAGCCCTAAATATTCCAAAATGATCATCTATTGTTCTCAGCCTGCAAAGCTGGAAAAAATATTCCCTATCTCCTGTCTTCACTTATTTCTTTTCCATGTTCAAGTGTTTAAGTTTATTTAATATCTGTTTGAACAGAAGCTCGTCCTTATGTTTACTACTTTCTTCCTTTTCTACTTTTGCCATGTCCTTTCTGGGGTGGATGGCCCACATCACAGCATGTTATTCAAGAGATGAATGCACTGCTGATGTACATAGTGGCATAGTGCTATCTTCTGGTTTGTTCTTTAGTATTTCTCAGCACTGGTTGTTTTGGGTTTTTTTAACAGTTCTGCTAACAAATGTACTGTCATGAACATGTTTATTCTAATTCCAAGATTGTTGTCACATGGGAATATAGCTAGATCAGAGCCCATCGCTGTGCACATATATTTTAGACTGTTTCTCATGACGTATATTAGTAAATACTCATACTGAATTTTATATGCTATTTTATCCATGAATTAGAGTTATAAGATACTTGTGGAGCTGTATTGGTTACCCTTCATTTAAATATCCTGAATAAATCAATAAATATAATTCAGAAATTTAGTTTCATTTACAACATATATTATATTTGCCATTTTTAACCAGACAAATTATCTCAGCATCAAGCAATAACTGTTCCATAGCACTGACATAAAGGATATAAAGACATATGGACTTACAATGCACAAAATGTATAATTTAAGAATACTCAATGGTTCTTCAAAAGGAGGAAGAGAAAAGTACATGGGTGGTGTCTGGCATGGAGAAGAAAGCTGTGCACTAGAAGGGCATGGATAACTGTTGTTGGGACACTGAATTCCTTTAGCTTTTATACCCTTGCTTTTCATGACCTGCTTTGGAAAATCAGATGACCTCAAAGATATCAAGAATTAAGTAGAATTCAAACATCAGCAACAAAAGCACCACAATGTCCTAAACTGAATTTGTTGATGAATTTTAACTGACTACAGATATTTTCTAGAATGTTAAGGCGATAATCCTCCTTTAATCATCAGTAAAAGACTAAATGACACCAATGTAGTTAGTTTCTCCCACCAGCTGCATTCAGATCTGAGTGTACCTCAAACAAAATTCAACTTTTAGTATTTTACAACCTTCTGTCAGTTATGAATACACAATAAGCCTCAATCCCCGCTAATATTTGCACATCACAGTAAGAGTGGTTGTTCTGATATATCTTAAGAGTGTGCGCATTTTAGCCAAAGGAAAATTTAATAGGGAAAGTGCTAATTAAAGGCAGAATAGGCTTGTTTCTACAGCAAAAAGAGACTACTTTAAGGGTGATAGCACTTTGAGCAGCTTGGTAAGTGAGATTAAGGAATAATACTGAATTAGAATGAAGTGAATTAAGTTGATTCCTACTTGAAATTAATTAGAGAGATGTTTTTAAAGGATATACTGAAACATTTGTTGCCACAGGTATAGAACTAAAAAATTTCCCTGTGTATTAATGTTTTAAAAAAGAAATTCCTAATTCTGTTTGGTCTTAAGCTATCACTCCATCCCCTTTCCTTTTCTATTGGGTAAAAAAAGAATAAGGCAGAATGGCAATTTTATTAAACAATGAGACTTGAAACGAGATGCAGAAATTGGGCATTTTAATTCTTGAGGAGAGATGAGTTAGAAACAATTTTCAACACAGCAAGTATTAAAAAAAAAGCTTAAGAGAGAGAGGGGGAAAAAAACAGAAAGGGGAAAAATGCAAATTTATTGCCATTTCTCAGGCTCATGAAATCGGACACAAAAACGAAGAGAGCGCTGTTCTTCCCCTTGAATGTGCTCCTATTGTTTTGCTTAAATCTGGCTCTCAGTGTTTTCTACTCTCAAGAGAGACCTCCTCACAGGAACCACACCATGTTGTCAACAGTTACATTAATCTCTCTGACAGTTTTTAGGAAAGGAGTTTGAACTCAGATACTAATCTTGGTGAAAAAAAAAATCCTTGCAAAAAAATCTAGTGGTTACGTTTGTTGGCACACATTCAGCTGTCCAGTCTTCACTGTACTTAGTTTCTGGCATATCATAAAGGGTACCAACCCTGCTCCTTGCCAAACAGGCAGGAGAGTACAAATAGCAAGTTTCATCTTCCACTGACACCTAATGTTTCTGCAGAAAAGACTGGGTGAAAGTGTGCCTGGAGAATAATATTCCTGATGGATCACAGAGAAACGTTAGGATGTAGGGCATCCTCTTTCCTCTATTAAAAACTCTCAAGCCATATAATGGCTTTCTCTCACTACAAATCTCAATTTGCAGTTAAGGAAATACTGGGATAATTGGGAGACTGCCTAGTGCTGGTTGTAAATAGCGACTTTCATGAAATTTTTCCAGCTGTCTGTTCAAAACTGCAGAGTATTTTTACATTATATCAGAAGACAGAGTCAAATGGTTCATCTTTTTTAAAGATGTGAATGCTGTGAATATGTCTACCCTGAACATAATAAATGTACAGTAAAGTAAACGGTAAAGTGAAAACAAATAAAGCAGATGGCTAAGTGTCTGCCCAGGGATATGCTTATCCATTCCAAATGTCAAGTCTCTTTGAGCTTAAAGTATTCTGTAAGGAGTCCTCTCTTCTGGTCAAACACGGAGGAAGGTAATTCCTTAACAATGTATTTAATGTCATAAATATAGATTATGTAGAAATGACAGATTCTGTCTCTATAATAACTGCCATATCAAACCTAAGAACAAGGTCATATATTTATTCTGATATTCAGAAATATATATTATATTGGAGATGGAGGAAAAATCTGCATCTCCCTTCTTCAGTAAGGCAAACGAACAATTCACATAGCAACAGAAAAATCAGTTTTTAAGACATATAATTTTCTGTTAAAAAGTATATTATTTCTGTTGTTGCTTCAACATGCAACACCACACACACAAGCAACAGTGAAGTTACTCAGACCTTGCAAACACTCAACAGAAAAAATGGCTTTACTAAAATAGAAGACAGGGCTGTCCCCCCAGTTTGGTTGTGGCTCACAGCTCACTCTGTAAGAATCTCAAAACACCAAAATCTCAGAAATCCAAGAAAATTAAGAAATGGCAGAGACAAACTTACACTTTTTTAATGGTCACTGATACTATACACTCTGTCTGTACGCAGCTGTTCGGAGAAATACAGATATTGGGTTTCTGTATGGAAAACTGGGAAACTGGTATTAGAAACAGACCCAGGTAAATAATTTTATAGCTTGCCATGCAGAAAAGTTTGTGTTGATGAGATTCCTTTTAGTAAACGGAGAATATACTGTCTTGCAAAGTCCATCAGATCCAAGTGCAAAAAGGATAAGATATGAAAAGGGCTACCATTCTTAAGAACAGGAACTAACCCGAGCAGATGCTGCAGGGCTTGACTTCATTCCCCCTTGTTTGTCAAGATATTTTTCCTACCTTGTCGTGTTTACTTTCTGGGGATCTGTTAGCAAGTCTTTGTGACCTTCCTTGAAATACAGCAGTACTTTATGACTTCAGTAGAGAAAAGGGAAGTAACCTTCCTTTTTAGCTGGAAGCTCATTTTTATGTGACTACTGTCTTGCTGAGATGGAAAGGCAACTCCGTAAGTTTTACATGAAAACATAATTTCATGATACTGCTATTTCGTATTCTGCACTAATTTTTGGTACTGTGCAGTATTGCTCCACTGTTCAGGGAACTAGAATTTCTTTCCAGTTCTCTTTCTGTGATGATTAATGATAAAAATTATTAAGGTAATAACACTGTGAAAATGTCATTTTTCCATTAGAGCGCATTGTGCATGAAGAATACCTGAATGTTGTCCATAACTACGATATTACTTCACACAGGCATAACAAAATATAAAGTGAGGCTGTCACTATCATCCATACACCGTCTACTTCATATAAGTAGATTTATCCAGGAATACTTAATTATGAATTTTGAATTCCCCCAAAAGGGCTAAAATTCAAACTAATCCCTACTGAGAAACTTCCCCTCCCTATAAGTCACAAAAAGCATAACTAAAAGGTCATCATTTCTGGAACTTCTCCCAGACATCCAGGAAAGTTTGGAAAAGCTCTCTTGACAGGGAGAGTTATGACATGATAAGAACAAGAGCTAGTTTTTCTCCAGGCATCTTCCAGGGTTAAGTATTTGCTTGTATCTATAGTAACTGCACACACCGTGCTGAAAATGACAACCCTTCAAGTAAGCTTAGAATGCAACGTTTGTGGAACACTGCATTTTCTGTCTTGTTGTAAAAGCTCATGGAAATTAAAATTGATACTGGAATATTACCTCACTAAAAAATCATGATGCATATTGAAGTCTCCACTGCACATGTATATCCTGTTTTCTAATGCACAGCCAGCTGTCACAGAATTTCTGAGAAAGGGTTGAAGGGTCAGTTGTTCCCAAAACCACCTACTGACTACAACTGCATGTCGCTCAAACGAAAAAGGAGGAATAATTTTCATACATTTATTCCACTTAGGTATTTTTGAGGCATGATTGTTCTTTAGAGCCTAGATTTGTTCCTATCTGCTGCATTTTCATTAACAAAAGTCCTACATAATACTGAGAGACAGACAGTACAATTCGGATTCATATAATCTGTGAACTCAGAATCATATTTCTGCTTAATTATCAAGAACATGTAACAATGTTAAGTTTCACCCTTCATGGCAAGCTAGGAACAATCCCATAACCAAGAAGAAAAAGTTAATGACTCAAAAAATGCTAACAAATTTCTTAAAAACCGAATTACAAAGCGATCTCATACCCTTTCAGTGCTTTATGCCATGAGTTCTGTCCTAGAAGACAGAAGGAGGATGACCTAGAACTGAATATACCATTTAGTGAAATTATAGCCGCCTGCGTAGGAGCTAATGGCACCTAGTCAGACCCAAGGAACACTAACACCCACAGGGCTGGGCATGGGCAGTGCAGAGAATTATCCAGGGACAGGAAGGCCAAAACTTCTCCCTGATGTAATTAATGTCGAAAAAGTACTGGGAGAGGAAGGGAGAAAGAACATTTTGATCTGAATAATTCCCAAAGCTGGATCTGGAGCTCAATGAGAAAATACAGGTCGTATACGTCAGACTGGAATAAATCCTGCAGATGTGAGATGGCATTAAAGAATAGGTTTCTACCAGGCTGAAATGCAGTAGCTGACAGTTTCATGGACCTGAGCATGTTGAGCTGTGCTATCCAAGGGATAAAGAACACTCCACTCAGCTGGCAGGCAGGCTGGAATCTGATATGGCAGTGGTCTACATGGAAGAGAAATTAGCCAGGAACTCAGCACTTGAAATTCACTTATCCCAGGAAAACATGTAACACCATTTAACTAGCATAACCAATTTGCTTCAAAGCTGACGATGCCTAGAAAATTATGGAGAAAATCTTGGACTTTAAGTTTGGAAAGCTTTTCTTTAAATCTAACCATTTCTTCAGAAGCTTTGTACATGCTGTCCAAAAGCGTGTTCATAGATTAATTAAGGAAGCATGATCTCTCTTTACTAACAGCTGAAAGATGGAAAACCATCTTTTTCATCATAGCCTGGTATGACCATCAACAGATCAGATGAAAAAACGTCAGCCACCCTACCATCAAAATCCAGTCATAGCATGCCAAGAGGAAATTCTTCAGTAATTTAAGATCAGATGTACTGGGCTTCACTTGGGTTTTCAGATTTGTGAATGTTGATACTCACTGTGTGTACACTCTTCGTAACAAATAGTCCTTGATATTTAATGAATTTAGAAGGTTCACTTGATGAGAAGGTATTTGGCTATCTACCCACTTAATCAAGCTTTGTTTGGATCACCGTAAAAGCATTACTGAACAAAAAATTGCAGATTTTTTTAGATTGAAAATTCAGTTCTTTCCACTAGAAGGACATTTTTTCTATTTGATGTTCAATATGATAAAATAATTATATAATCACAAGGAACAAACAACATATACTTGCATATATAGTTCACAGATTAGGAATTATACATTAAGTCATCTAAACTCGTGTGTGAAAAAGAAAAAATATAATAAATTTACTTGGTGTTACAGTTGTTCATTAAAGCATTCAAATATATTTTACATAGTTTCTGGACATACAGTTTGTCAGCAGCAATGAGAGACTGGTGAATGGCTGCTTCGATACAGATCAAATAGTACACAACTCCATGGCACAAGATATTCTGAAAATTCCTCCTAAAAACTCCTGAAGATGCTGGAGTGAGAGGACAAGAAAATATGCATACCACCTTCCAGATGTCAGTTCCAAGTACCCATTCAAATATCTTGAAATTTCAGTAAATGTGACCTTTTTTGACAAGACAGTATATCAATTCCTTTTAACAATAGCCAAGCTTTAGTTACTTGAAGCGAGAATTTTCTACTCCAGCCCAACAGCTTGGTTTTTTTATCCTGCTTATAGACCAGACACTTGTTAACCTCTCAGATCTCTGGAGAATTGTGGTTCAAGGGAATCCAGGAGGAAAAGACAAATTTGGAAAGCTATTTATCCATCTCACTAGAATTGAGACATTATGGTTTTCATTCTTCCCCCACTCCCCAAAATACCAAATTTCCATCATCAGAGCTCTCTGAATAAACGAACATTTTGTTACTGGACTCAGGAAGAAAGAAACCACATGCCTGTTAGGGATAGAGAGAGGAGGAGTGGAGTATGTGCTTGGGAGCGTGTTTATTTGACTGGATTGCAGATGGTCAACCGAAGAACATGCAGATCATATATTTTTAAGCATTTCATAATATCTTATTATTAATTCCAGCCAAAACCACCAAGACCAAAATTATCTGAAATTGGTGCTTGTGTGTCCTGACCCCAAAGCCAACAATGGTTGCATAAAAAAAAAAAAAGAAAAAGAAAAAGAAAAAAACTATGTTTCTCTCAGGTTTAATTTTTTTTTAAATCGATTAGAAGGCAGTGTCCTTTAGAGTCTGTGGAGAAGACAGGTCTCCATAACTAACAAATTGAAATGTGGTCCTGGGTAAATTTTACTTCCAGGAAACCAAAACGTTGCAGTCCTTGAGAGAGAGAGGCTGTAAGCAGAGGGCTCTTCTAAAGGAAGGAGTTTTTATTGAACCTGTCACTTGTCATTAAACACTCCATATTTTACCTTAGCCTGATATTTTCATTAGAGCATACAGACCTTTTTCATCTGTGAATGAAAGCATTCCCTTCAGCCTCGTGTTGAATATGGGGAAATACTCTCTAAAATCGAGCCCACCCAAACAGGACAATTAGGTTCACAAAAGCAGGAAAGGCACTAAGGTAAAATCAAGTAATATTAATACTATGATAACTTAAACATTTCATTCTTGACTATCACACCCCAATTCAATCTTAAATTCTTATATGCATTTAATAATGTCTATTTTCAATCTCAGAAATACCTGCATATAATTATATAGAAAGCACCAGACACCAGTGTAGAATAAAACACAACATAAGCAAAGCGGAAAAAAGTATGTACTGCTGTATAGGCATCTCTAATTGGAAAACCTGAATGTAAAAAAGCAAAGATAATAAAATCGTACACTGACATCTTTATTCTCAACCTTAGCTTGCCTATTAGACCACCAATCTACAACAAAGTAACACTGGAGAAAAATAGCAAACAACTTGGCTTCCTCAAAAGAGACAATTGGTTACTTGTTTCTTGTTCCTAAAGGTAAGTTGGATACTTTGAAACTAAAAAAGATAAATATTTAGAGTAAAATTATGCTAACTATGCTACTCACAGTTTTATACCTATGATCTCTGGACTGCTAAAACCCTTTTTAAGTAAAGAATTGGATAGTACATTGCAAGGACATTTTTAAATAACTCTGCCACAAAACAGCAGCATTTTTTGCCACCTAAAGCAAAAGCTGCCTCAATGCTGCCACGAAAGTGGCACAATCTCTTTGAAGTATCAGAAACTGGTTAAATAGCTTAAACAGGACTTAAAGTTATCAGTAACCACAATATCACTGTCTGCCCATTGCAATGCACAGCTGCACAAGTAACTTGCCGCTTCTTTAAAAAAGAAAAAAAGACAGAATTTTAGTATGCAAATAGGAGCTGAAAGAAAACAAATTTCAGTTTTTTCCAGTATATTCCATTTGTGTAAAAGAAAGAAAAATGAAACGGGAAAGAATAATTGGGGGGGAAAAAAGCCAGAAAAGAAAGCTACACCTTTTAGAATCTTAAAGTGCTACGTAAAACCAAAAAAGATGATCCTGTGGAATGGCATCATTTGATCAATACACCATGCACATAATTGCAACACAAATGTCAAGTACCACTTATCTTTTCAAACTTAAAATATAGATTTACTCAAATGAAATAACAAATCTAACCACATATTATATTATTTTTAGGAATTTTTAAAGACGCTTCACTAATACAAGGAGGATTGTGTTATTTGAACTTAAGCTGCCACATAACGAGAGCCTTGTGGATTGCCATAGCACTGCTGCCACAAACCCCATTAGCAGACACAGAAATCCCACATCTCAGCCTTTTATAAAAGTTTGCAGTTATGAAATCATTTTCATACGCTTGGAACTTAACTACTTCAGTGCCCTGCACACACGGGACTGGAATTGAGGGGGGAAACCACAAAAGCGTGCATCTGAGAGCATTCCACAAGGACACATGTTTCTGTGGTTCCTTCAAAAGCTCTTAAAGAGTCGAAACTATCCCTCTGGAATTCCACAGAACAGAGTAAAGAAGTATCTGTTTAAATTATGGAGGGGATTTATCTATGCTAGTGAAATATTAGGATTTATTCTGTGTCTTCATTGTAGATGTATTAAGATATGCAGCTGGTAACAAGAAACAGGATTTAACCTAGGATAACAAAGGAAAACACCTATGAGAAGGCTTGCTCTCTGAAGATTTAAAAAATAATTTTAAAAGACCCCAAGGGTAGATTATTGTTTCTGTGTTTATTTTCACTCACCAAAAAAGGCAACTTATTTTTGTAAATTAAGGAAATCACAGGCAAATATCTATTACTTCCTCACTTAGCATCATGGTACCTTTGCTTTATTTAACATTTTTATGACAGCACTTGAAAACTTACCATTTGATAAACCATCTACAGCTAGTATCAACATATAGCACACTGAGAGACGTTTGACTTGATCTCATACCGGTGACTTTCATACGCTTCAGTAGATTTGAGGTAACCAGATAATTCTGTGGGGCAGCAGCATGTAATCATTTCAGAAATGAAGCAAATGGACCAGTAAGCATACCAAGAATGAGGCAGAGGAGGATCTCACTGTCAAACAAGGATGTGTAATCACAGAAAACATGGTCCTCCAGTTACCGCACAATAATTTCAATTTACTGTAAGAATACTTACTTGGTTGTCTTTCATTTAGTGAGGAAAAAGAACCAATATAAGGTAAAATCAGCTGCGAAAATTCACAAAACAGCTAAAGAAAAAGGCTGTTAGAAAAGCAGCGAAGAAAGAAATGTCATGCCAATCTCAATACCGAAAGGATAGAATTATTGCAACAATGCACTTCATAACCAAGCTGACAGTTAAAACTACTTTTCCCTTTTATGAAAACAGAGTAAGCTATGAAGGCAACAGAGGATGCTTTCTTTGAAGTGCTCTGGGATAGATGTGTCCTATTGAACAAACACTAACAAATTTCTTAGGTAAGTTGAATTACTTTGGTAATTCAATTCCCATGTTACCTGAAGCTGTTGGGAGCTGTCATTAAGGTTATCCTCTCGTCTCCTGGCCTCCTCCAGCATCTGTGCACTCTTCTTTTTCTCCACTTGCTCTTTGTGCTTCAGATTTGCCACTTTCTTATTTTGATCTTTAACTTGCCTGCAAAAGAGAAGAGCACTCAGAGCGCCATCCAGAGCACGCTTCCTGTCAACCCCAGCACTGGGCAGATGGACTGGGGAAGAGTGGAACCCTCAAGTACCATCACTTCATTTGCAGAAGGTCACCAATACCAAACTCATCCTCAAGTGTTACCCTCCGCTGTTAATTCAGCCAAAAGAATGTACTGTTTTGCTCACAACCACTAACCTAAATGTGAAAATTTCTGAAGAAAGCCCCTCAATTATTATTTAGTATAAACTATTAATCAAAAGATGCACCTGCCCTCTTGTGCCTACATAGTATGTGCCACATAGAAATGTTTTCTCTGTTCATACACATATGTATATATAAAAAATGCAGACATCTAATATCCCATTTTGCTTTGGATACCACTATATCCGATGTAAGGAAAATAGGAGGATCAAAAGGAAAAAATAATGACACATGACTTGAATGTAGAGGACTACCTGCAAGAACAAAGTAAAACTACTTCTTTTCAACCTCGAGTTCTACTTGTTTACTAGATATCTTGAAGGATTTTTTTTTTACAGAAACAAGACAGAGCAAGTAAGAACCAACTATTTGAGAAAACATGCATAATTTCCTTTTCACTTGCATCTATGAATTATTTTTGATGCTCCTGGCAACTGCCATTGCCTGCAGACAGGGTTTGGCCTTTCTGGGCATTAAGACACATGGAGTACTGAATCTAATTACAGACCCTTTAATCTCAGCCTCCTGACCACAGAGAACTTAAGTCTAAACTTTTAGTCCAATCAAAACAAAACAGGGTAGCTTTGCTTCCTCAGCCCTTTTCTCCATAATTATATCTGCAGTTTGGATTTTGGAATAAAAGACAAATTCTTTGGTCGTTAAGATTTCCCCAAACATCATGCAAGCAGTAGAGAAGGCTCTTTAATTTACTGTTTAGAAAGCCGAGTGATATACTGGCTTCCTATCTGGTATGTTATCCAAGCAGAGAGGGAAGAATATTTCTTCTGTATTTCAGAAATACTTTTTGAACAGATCACAAACAGCTCTGCTTTAATATTTTCTTCAGAACTCATAACAAAAGTACGATCAAGGACATATCTCTTTGCGATAGGTATGTCCAAATTATGTGGCATACAGCTAACCAGTGCTTTGAGTTCTTCTGAAAAAATGCAGGTTCAACATTGAGCTCTGCTTTTTGCAGTGCAAGCCAACTGGAGCTGGGAAAATTGCAAAGACAGCAAATTTTCCTTGGTGCTAAACAAACTTCTGTTAGTGTGAAAAAGTGCTGATGGCCTCCAGAGACCAAGAAAAAAAAGGAAAGTCCTTCTCTGATGATGTTAAAAAATTATTGGCATACTTAACTACCTTGTCCAACAGTTACAGCTGATTTGAGTCAGGATGCTTTTTAAACACAACCAGTATAATTGTTAAGTTATTCTAACCCAGTGTTGCACACTGGCAATGGGCATATTGCCCAGTTTGAAAGCAGACTTGTTCAGTGATTAAACAACTTATTGGAAATATTATGTTGGCACCAACTCAGGTTGTACAATACACGGTTCTATCTGTCCAATAAAATAAACATAGAAAGTACAGATAAGTCAACGCAGAAAATGAAAATATGTAAGCCCAACCCATTCAATTCCATATGAGAATTCTTATTCAACTTCTAAATCAAAATTAGGGGCATTAATTATTTTTTATAAACTTGCAAACCTAGATTCACCTGTTGGGAAACTGGTTTTTGTTACTGTAATCTAATAGTTAGATAAATAAAACAATATTAATATAGCCATAACCCCTCATCAAAATGTCTGAAGTAGATCATCTCCCCAAGGTCCAAACCATTTTCAAACAAAACATGCATTTCAAAGAAAGGAGTAATTACAAAGATACATTCTACTGACATCCACCTTGAAATTACCTAGTGTTTGTCATACTCAGATCAATCCTCATAACTGTCCTGCTGTTTGGGAACTTGAATTCTTGTGCAGGGCACAAATATAACTCTACATCTTTGATGTCAAAAAGCAACCAAAGTTAGGCAATAAACCTTTGAAATGACAGAGGTATCTATGGCATTACCTAAAATTTCCCCAGCTATTTAACTACATAAACTGAGGTGGTCATGTGGAACTAGAAACCTGTAAGTCTAAAAGACTTGCAGTCATTTGATGCACGAAAACACATCTAATTTTCTATCAATGCCCATAGTACCAAATGATAATTCTCACTTTTACTCTCGTGCAAAAGGTTTAGGATATACAAGCCCAGAGCCCTTGAACATTTGCACCGTGAGAGTTCTGTGAAACTGTAAAGAATCCATATTGTGATTCTGTAAAGAATCCTCTTTCTTCTGTCAGATAACTTTCAGTCTTCAAAGCCAGAGTCAGAGAATCGTGTTTTAATACATACAAATAATATTTTAAAAATATTTAAAAATACACACACACATAATTTTAATATCAGAACTCAAAACCTTGGTTAATAGGAATCACCTAGTTTACTGCTCAATAAGACAGTTCTGTTGCTATTTTGAACACTGAAAACCTACTGCAGATTGTTATAGAACAATTTCATCTTCACACCACCACTGAACAACGTGCAGAACTGGACCTCATAGTGAACTGGTACAATAAAACAAAACACATGAAGTATGAGTCTTAAGCGAGCACACTGCAACTGGTACATTCTATGTGGAGACAGCCAAGAGGAAAAGTGAGACTTGCCATAATGTATGTGCACAAGGAAACTAATTAGGACTGCAGAAAGAAACAAAGCTCTGGAACTGCCTCAGTTTGAGATCTTCATTTGTAAATTTAATGTTCTTTTAACTCCTTCAATGCAATCAACACATACACATAGCACGTAACCCTGTCAAAGGGACAGTAAAGTCTTAAAGAAATCCTTCATCTGTGAGAGTATTTTTATTAAAACTGAAAAAACTGCACAAGATTAAAGACAGCAAAAAGAGAAATAATTAATTACAATGATGGCAACAGCTTAGAGATTTATGAGGGTTTTCTAGAAAGCATGAGTGTTAGCATGTGCAGCAACTGAGGAAACACCAATTTGCAATGTGCATGTCAAATTCTCATGATAAAATAAGGAGCACATGACATTCTGAGAGATACAGAGCATTACTTATTACTATAAGTACGTATTGCTACTGAAATATCTTTTTAAAATGGGACTACAGAGAGAGAAAGAATGCTGGTGATTCTAATAAAAATTGGAGAGCCAGTTCACATTCAATGAGATACAACTTTAAAGAAGGATATCACTGGAACCAACAGAAACAATAACAAAACTAACAAAAGGAAAACTACCTCATCTCAGATGATGCTTATTCTCAGTCACCCTCGAATCAGTAATAATAAAAAATGTTCTAGTCGCATATAAAAGAAGAAAAATTTAATGAGAATGTTTATTATGTTGAATTAGAGTAAAGAATTCCACTAATGTTTGAAATAATTTCTCTTTCATTTTTTAACGCAATTTTCAAATAATTACCTTTTTTGGAGGTATGGCTCCTAAAAAACACAGCACTCAAAAGTGAAAAGTGAAATCTTTTCCATTGCTTAGAATCTTTCTTCATTTCACAATATGTCATGCAAGTACTGTTACAACTGAATATATCAGAGGAAAGGAAGTAGAATCAAAATCAGGCTTCTGATTTACAAAAATAAAGCCCAAAGTCTTTCAACTAAAGATGGGCCAAGATTTTAAGAATTAACCATTTCACATGCTTTGATTTTGGGTGCCTACTTTAAGCCATATGCCTGCTTATGGAAAAAACCCATAAAATTTCTCAATCCAGACACTGAAAATAACTGTTAATTTATAGTAATTAATTAATTTTTAAATGCCAAGACCTTTCCACTTCTCTACAAAATTCTTGAATTTCCAGTGATGAGGTATAACTGAACATCACAGGGGATGAATAAAAATAATCACAATAAGCAATACACTTTTTAAAATGAGAAGATTTCACATTTTAAAATAATTTTGAAACAGGAAGATGGACACAAGCAATAGAAAACCAGTGGACCATTAACCACACCTGAAAAGTGGAAAGTCACTTTATTGCCTGTGAATTCTTTGGAAGAGTTTTCCTCCCTAATGAGATAAATTGCTTTATAGGCTCTATTATTTGTTTAACGCTTTTAGGAAATTTTTTTTTTTTGTACTAATGCAAATATTTTTTGCATTTTAATACTAATCTCATTATCTTTACCAGAATGCACATCAGCATATATAGCTGTTAATTCTTTCCTCATCTGGATTTTCATGCTACACGTTAATGTAATGTAAGTGATTATCCTCATCCAGTTATCTTTTCTGGTGCAATTTCAAATGTTCTTCTTGTAAGATAAAAGGTGACAAAATGTGAACTGAAAATATATGTAAGTTAATTTGAATTTTATAATCATATTTTAATATATTTTTCCATCGCAGTTACGCACCTAACACACAACAGTGTTTTTCTAATAATCCAAGTATGCATTTACAATGCCTTTGAACCACTACAGGAGCTTACCTTCAAGATAAAATGTATACACACACACTGTATTCCACCTAATGAATACACACGCTAGGAAAAACCATACAGACCCTGTGCACAGCTATAGAAACAGCCTGTTTTATTCATACGACTTAGGTACTCAGAAAATATTTGTGTGTCAGTCAGCCATGACAGAAAGATTGTTTAGCTGGAGCCCTCATTGACGTAGCATTACCACCACCCACAGGACAGTCCACTGCTGCTGCAGCTAGTAATCCTAATGGACAGATGAACATTTGCTTTAAAGCACACTTTGTTCCTCAACATAGGTTAAATTTAAGCAATAAGTCAACATTACTGAAAAAAACCTGCAAAGAAAACTGTATGCAATGAAGTACTGTATTATTTAGTTTAAAATTGCCAATGTGCCTGGTATTATGAAATATTAGATTTTACAATGTACGATATAGAATCATAAAATCATTGAATATCGTAAATTGGAAGGGACCCATAAGGATTATCAAGGCCAATTTCCTGCTCCTCGCAGGACTACCTAAAACTAAACCATATGACTAAGAGCATCATCCAGATGCTCCTTGAACTCTGGCAGGCTTGGTGCCATGACCACTTCCCTGGGTGAGTGCCAAGACCCACCATCCTCCCAGTGAAGAACCTTTTCCTAATGTCCAACCTGAACTTCCCTGATGTAGCTTCATTCCATTTTCTCTCACCAGAGAGAGGAGATCAGCACCTCCTCAAAAGCACTTTGTAGTCCTAAAAGACACAGAAGAGTGTATTTATTCACTCGCAGAACGAAATGAAGCAGCCATCTGAAAGACCGTAACACTACAGCTATTTAGGTTAGAGAGCAAAACACACTACAATGGGAAAAAGTTCTGGAAGGAAATGCTGGAAAGCAGGAAGTAATCAGCTAAGTTGCGCAGACCCTTATTAGTAGTCTTGTTCATTAATGATTAGACGAGTGAGAAAAAACGGAAACTTTTACTGCAAAAAAATCAACATCAACACAATGAGATGCTAGTGATCTGAGTCGGACTGATTTAAAAGTCATGGGAAAGTGTCCAACTTACTATATTACCCCCACTATTTCCTTTATCAGTTCTTTGTTTGTAAGGTCTGCCCCACCAAACATTTTAGCTGGCCATATCCTTAACCTCAACTTATGAATCTGAAAGATCATAAACACAGTGGCATCACTGAGTTGTTGGGTTTGGGTTTTTTTTTTTGTAGTTTTGTTACACAAAGAAAAACATTTACATTCTGGGAAGTATAATAGTAAGAAGCCAAGCAGAAACTCTTCCCAAAAATGCTACTTTGTTTTGTAAATAAGAAAAAAACCTGTTCTGGAAGGTTTTGCTGTAGCTTTTAGTTGCTTAAAACTCACTTTACCTTACCAGTGGTTGATCACCAAACCACAGAGAATAATGGCAGTGTTTGGAAAGCCAAATTGCTTAACCTCAAGAAAAAGAAAGTGATGAAAGGAAGCTAAATAAGTGATGAAGGAAACAGGACCGACCACATCACACAGTCCCATCACCACAACTGGGTGTCTGATTGACAGTCAGAGGAAAGTTGCCAAAGGCTGAACAAAGTTCCCTATCTTACGCATTACAAAATTAGGCTCAGGGAAGTTACACACTGCTGAAGATCTACATGGAATTTAGTATGGCTGAATTTATCTTTTTAGAACAGTAAGCATTACATAGGGCTCTTCCTTTGCTTCGTTGGGCTGTACCCAGCAATCCCAACTCCTCAAGTAGCTTGTCACTATTCTTCAACATTATACTAAGGTCAAAAAAGAGTGTAGTAAGTTACTGAGTAAAAGAAAGAATAATTTCACTATGCTTTTCAAATAGCTTGGTTTAATATTACTGCCTCTGTTGCACACTGCATCCCAACTATAATTCCAATCAATATACTTTCAATGAGTTGCTCTTGTTTGGATGCACAGCTGACAAACTCCAGCACTCCGTTACCTCTTCTGCTCGGGAGTCTCTCCTCCCACAATCTCTCATCATTTTGTTACACTGTTCCTTGCTGTTCTGTGCCGTTTATATGACAAGGTAACATACGCCAATGAAAATATTAACAAACCCTGAAAATTTAACTGGTCTGCTGTATGTGAGTCAAGGCGTCCCACAGTGGCTTTAAGAGATGGGGAGGGTAGACTTCATTTCCTGAAGCTAGGAACCTTTGATTTTTAAAAACAAAGTGTGTGTTCAGATCAGCACTGGAGGGGGCAAGGCATGAAGACTAGAAAGGCTATCGGAAACCAGCTTTCCCAAAATTTTATGAACAGGAGCCTAATAGTGTCTGAATCAAGAGGTGTGGAAGTCAAAGACTAGAAGCAGATCTCATCTCTACACTGATTGTCATCTTTCCTCAATGTTAAGAATTATCTGCTCTTTTAAAATATGTTAGACTTAACCAAGGGCCTTCTAACTCAGGGCTAAGCTTCTCTGAGGTAAAACAGTCAACTCTCAAACACAACAATCTCTCACATTTGCCCATACAACATGTAATTATAGGTAAATAGGTTAATACCGTATTTTTTTAAAAAGTTCTTCTCTTCTTATATTAATCTCTGTGATTCAGAAAATCAAGAAATATAATCAAACCCACACGTGCTAAATCTGAATGCTACAGGTGCTTCCACTGTGAAAAGTTATTTCTCAGCAATCCGTATGGAACACGCATTTATGGAAACAATTTTCCTGATGATAGAGTGAAATGATGAAGCATCAACAGTTAGTGAATTTAGAGAAAGGTGTATAATAAATACATTAGCAGAAAGAGAAATCTAACTAAGAATGAGAAGCACATGTCTCAAAAGCACGCTCTAAGCAATATCAAACTAACCTATTTCAAGGAAAATAAACTTACTCTTTCCTTCCGCTGCCTGATTGAACAAGACCAGAATAAACCAGGCTACTCTCCAGTCATGAGGCCGTAGCCCAATTACACACAAATAACAGTGAAGTCAAATGATGTGTCTTTGTATTTCCAAAATAATTGTAACAAAAGACCAACAAAATCAACTGGCTAAAATTAAGGGATTAACACCAGAGATTGACAGAAGTGGTTTCATTTTAGTTCAGGAAGCTGATATCAAACTAAGCAAACCAAAGGTTCGCTTAATACAACATACTAAAACCAAGAAACTCTAAAAACTTTAGGTAAGCATCTCTTGTTTTCACTAATCTGTAATTCCAGTTTTGTAGATATAATCCACTACCCCTATTTGCCCCATTTACATGCCGCTAAAAACCTAATATGCAGCTTCCCAACTATTAAAATTCCTAGCATCTATTTACTAGGAAGCAAGTTTTGTGATAAAAATAATGAATACATTACCGTAATTTCATAATTGATGTCAAATTCAAAATCAGACTTCAGGGATTAAATATCAAATTAATTATATGTCAAGTTCTACAATTATTTTTGAAAGCCGACAGCAATTGAACTAGAAAAGAAACCTTTCACCTTAAAACCTTGCAACCCTTAGTTTTTATTGAAGCTAAGAGCATTATAAATACAAACTCAAGGTGAACTCTGGAATAAATCTGTAAGATAATGATATTGGGCTTTCCTTTGTTAAGAGAAATATTAATGCTTTAAGCACCTTCATAAAAACATTCAGTAGTTCAACAAATAAGTTTGTTCTGTTGTATTTTTTCTTCTGCTTCTGTTAATTGAGCAAACAGATGCAAAGCCAAAAATGACATCTATAAAATGGCTGATTAGGCCTCAATGTGGATTCCTTCTCCCTGCAACATGCTGGGTTAGTTGAATTTGGCCCTAACAGTGTGGGAAGAAGTCCCAAAGGTGCTGTTCTTTTTACCTTTTACTCTAGTGCACAAGCCAACCGCCCTGTGAACAGATCACACACATCCAGTCACTCTTTCTGCTCAAGAGATTTGGCTGAAAAAAAGTATTTTCTAAACACCAATAAAATCTTCCTTATGAATGGCAATTTATTGAGGTTTCAGAGAGTATTTTTGTGATCTAAGATCACACGTGTCTCTTAACTGCAGTCCTACTAGAGAGAAAAGAAAACAAATCACAATACAGCAGTTCTTTTCTCTCATATGGGTATGCGATCTTTTCATTCCTTCTAGAAAAATACCTGATAAAACCAATAATTAAAAGAAAAATCCAATGTAAAAATCACCCACTGAAACAGTCCCCAAAATTAAATACAATGTGAGGAGAACAAAATTTTAAAAGCAAAGCATTTAAGAACTATACTAGAGCAGTTTTTGTTTGCCTTACAGCATATACCGAACAAGCTATCAAGAGAGAAAAGTTTGCAGAAATTTAGGATAACAGTTGAATATTATCCCGTCATTTAGAGATTGCGTATGTTAAATAATCAAGATATGTCTTACGCTTGCAAGCTGACAGCTACTGAAAATCCAGTCTTCAGCAAAACGTATTAAACCAAGCAGTTGCCAAGCACAAAAAAGAAAGCCCAATGAATGTACCAACTTAATGGAAAAGGATTTCTGATATAAAAGAAAAACATGCATGAGAACATTCAGAGTCTTGCTCCAAGAAAAGGATGTGAGGACAGCGATGCTAGCAGAAGCATTCTGAAAAAATGTAAACCGGTCCATTTCAGGGCTAAAAGCCTAATGATTTTATGTCACTGAGATATCCAAATAAAAATCATATATAATTTAGCTTATCTCCTTAAAAGCAAAATTGTTTTCAAGAAGAATCTTTCAAACAGATTTTCTTTATAGATGAGAATGGAAAAGTGTTTACCCTGTTAGCTATAAAGAAGCTGTACCAAATCTGATCCAAAGTTGGCCATTCCCAGCGACTATACTGGGAGAAGGATGCAAAAGGATAGGGTTGATTGAAAAGCAGTGTTACCAAGCTGTACCTTGCTGCAGCATCTTCATTATTATGAGAATCTGGGATGGGAAGCATACAGCTCGATTTTGGTATCTGCTGGGTGAGACCAATTTCTGGTAATGAATGCAGACCACATTGTCTCTTGAATGGCATATTTGGCAAGCTTCTTTCAGGTGCTTAGCAAACAGATTTATTAAGAGGTATCTCCTCTTATGAAATACACTCTGCAGCACTGGCTTTGACAGCTCACATCAGGTTAATACGAAGAGTGCCTACTGAGATGATTTGTTACACGCTTTTGACTGCCTGCAAAATGAGGGATAGCAGCATTATTTGTAATAAATATACCACATGCAGGGCTGAATAGCCTATCTAAATAGTGCAGATGGCTTAGTTCCTCCTTCTCTGATACAGCTGTAATACTGTCTTCTCAGTCTGTCAGATGCAGGACTCCAGAATACAGCTAGGAATACTTTGCAAGCTGAGCAAACACCACTGGGTTCCTGGAGTACTCAGTGAGTGCTGCAAGCAACATTTATGAGTATCTCTTCATCGGAAGTAATATGCACGGACAAGTTTAGTGGCTTACGCATTTGAGAAGGGTTTTCTACTGTTTCACAGCAGGTGGATCTGCTATAGAGGCAGTAAGTATGTCCATGAGTGTTTTGAACAAATACATTTTTTATAACATATTCTGAAGGAGCGTAGGAAAAAAAATAACTGGTGACAAGATGCCCCATGTTTCAGACATCTGAAATACACTCTCACTGATATCCTCAGTGATCACAAAGTTTATTAATTAAATGATCTCTAGTTTGGAGTATCTACTGAGGAAGATAAATTCTTTATCTAGACAGTAACACTACTCCAGTGAACTACTTTTTATTTGGTGACCTTGAGATGGATGGGCAAAATTAAGATTTTAATTGAGGCCCTAACCAGGGCAACTGACTTGATGTAGCCTGTCACTGAGATATTGTCTATCTCCCTTCAATGAATTAATCTTCCAAGTAACTGGGGAACACTTATCATCGTTAGGAAAGATTAATAAAAGAACAGCCTTTGCTGTCAAGAAAAATATTCCTAATATAACCTCATAGATTTTCTATAAATTTTCTGTCTAGGTTGAGAGACTTAAGCAATGTTGAAAATCTAATAAAGAGTTACTGAGGCTATGGTCAAAACGGTATACAGAAAGGCAAGAGCAGAGTTCCAGTCCCTTTCTACTTTGTAATAAAATTTCTCTACCTATAATTGAAAAAGCAGAGCCACACGCACTTACCCAGGAATCCAACTTAATCAGGAATAAAGCCTTAAGCTTTGGAGAACTATGCACAAGAGACCCTACTGAGACCAGCATGAGTTGCTGTAGTTTTATAGGTTATGCAGCGCTGATACCCAAGTCTCCTCCTGGACTTCCCAAACCAAGGGCACAAGGACATCAAGAAACCCTCGTTGGTGGTGCTGAGTTTCCGTTTTAGAGGCACTGAGGAAATCTTTGCTTCTGATCAGGGTGCATGAGGAGACTGAGGGATGGCAGCAGCCTGATTTGGATGGGATCTGAACTGCAGCTACTATAAGGCAAAATTCTTTTGCCTTAGCAGGTATTTATTCCGAGAAGAATAAACTTAAATGTGATAGTAAGAATGGTTCTGAGTTTGGGGATCTGCTGTTTCTTTACAGACATAGAAAAGTAGTAATTTTTAGGAAAATTTAATGCATTCAACAAGAGTGTGATTTACCTGTAGAAGTAAGGGTGGGAAATTTAACGAAAACAGATGATGCTATAAGAAGTCTCACAACATAACTCAGGAGAAAAATTTGAATAAATTGGGAATAGCGTATACTTACCCCTTCTACTTAACATTAGCCAACACAGTAATACTTTAAAATGATTTTCCAAATGTTTGGCTTTTGTTCACACTATAACATTTTTGTCCAAGCTACAATAACATTTGAAGCTTTAAGCATCCAGAAACACAAAACAGATTCCTTCAGCTACATTTCAGCTGTTATTTGTTCACGTGATTCATGCATACTCAAAAAGAACACAGAAATTAGCAGTCAAAGGAAAAAAAATATGTCAAAAACTGTCCGCCATGCCCCATCCCTTTGATCAGACACCTGCATATTCCATATTAAAATGTGAAATTTATGTTGAAAGAAAGAGATAGGAGAAAGGGAAGAACACATGTCCTAAACTAAGGAATAAAAATAACATATTTGCATCTCACGGGTAACTTTTACATAATAACATGGTTTCTACAAAAACTATGTCTACTACTTCTAATGGAGGGAACACTCCCTTTGATTGGGAGATACGATCACAAAATATTTCCTTTAAGAAAAAACTACATAAAATGTTGCAGTTATTACAGAAGTGTTGTACTCCAAATGCACCAGAAAAATCCATTTTTTCACATTCCAAGTTGGTGGCCACTTTTCCAGTACAAAGTGTCATTTTGCAGTAGCCTAATGAAGTTTTTACTAGTAACTTCATTTAATGCTCTCTCTCAGGTTTTTTTCATAAAAGCAAAATGATGAAAAAGAAAAAAATATTTTCTGTGCATGGTGCAAGAGAACAGGGAGCATGCAAGCAATGCTAAAAGAAAAGATACCTTATGTTGATTGAGGTATCAATCCTTTAAAATATCTTGACCTGTCAAACACTGAGAAAGTGTTTGCTCTTATAGCCTTTATATATATTGCTAAAAGGAGTTAGTAATAAAAAAAAATATTTCTAAACAGTTTATTCAGGTCTCTGTGACACTGCTAACATATTCTGCTGGTATTTTCTATGCAAAGTGAAAATTACACACTGAAAAATGAAGTGAATGTGTGTATCTATCCAGTAGCTGGTTGTAAGTTAACAATATTAGTGCTGTTATTTATTTGGTAAGATTACCTGAGGAATTCAGGCACATCCAGCAAAACCAAGAATCCTACCAGCTGAAAATTCAAAAATTAAACAGAATATGCTTCTTTTTTTTAAAACATTGCAGACTAAAGGAACTAAGTGAGCACGTAATGCAGATTCTTACAGAGTAAGGCAGGCCTAGAGAAAGAACCACACAACACTGAACACAATATTGGTAAAAGAGAAAATGTATGACAGGAGACGCTCCCAAAGGAATGTATTTGCAAAGATAGAGCATCCCCACTAAAGCCTGCCTGGCTAAGATTCTTCACCCTTCCATATACTTGTAGGGTAAAGTTGCATTATGTCACCTCTCTTTCAGTTCCCAGCATGTGGGACTTCATCAAACATGGCATGAACAACTCAAGCAATTAAAAAAGCAAGGGGAAGTTTGCAGACAATCTGAGTTTTGCCGGCATTCAGAATGGAAACAATCTGGTCAGTGCTATTAGTGAAGTTGGACTGATGCTGAAAGCTAAGGAAGGCTTTTCGGAGCTACCATCTGCAAGCTACAGAAGGGAGATGAACAACGCAGGGGAATAGG
This sequence comes from Rhinoptilus africanus, assembly GCA_013400135.1. NCBI lineage: Eukaryota > Metazoa > Chordata > Aves > Charadriiformes > Glareolidae > Rhinoptilus > Rhinoptilus africanus. The sequence goes on from VXBO01014151.1 coordinate 479,148, forward strand.
AACTAGTAGGAAAGGAGCCTCAACTTTCTGTTGGCTTGGCACCTTTTGTGATCTTTCGTTAAGGCTGGCACTGAGCACGCCGCAATGCCAGTTGTTGGCAGCTGTTCATTTCTAGGACCAAATGAGGCTCTTCTGGTCCACCTACAGAGGGTATTTTGCAACTCAAACTTCTAGTTCTCTCTCAGCCTTGATTTTTTAAAAGTGAGACAGGTTACTTGCAAAGATCAAGTACATCCCAGAATGCTTGAAAGAAGGATGCTGGAACTGAATCACTCCAACCCCACTGTCACCCCACTCTACCACCATGCTTGGTCCCAATTTCTATCAAATCTGTTCAGTATTGCAAATAGATACACAATAATTTTCCATGGAAAAACACTCCATTTTGAACTAAGTATGCTGAGTCACTAAAGGGATAGGTGGCACTTTACACCTTAGAGCTATGAGTTAATTAGTCAGCCCTGATCAGAAAGTGACAACTGGAAATACTTTGTTCTCCAAGGAAGTGAAAAAACATTTATTTTAATTAAGAAGAATGGCCTATGTGCTGTATAAGAAGTAAATGAAGTTTTTGAGAGCATGATTAAATCTGTCTGAATTACCTGGGGTACGTCAAGAAGACTGAAAAGCTGACATATTCCAGCATGAAAGGGGCCCTCTGTTGTTTGCAAGTGAAGAACATATTATGCAGAAGGAGGGAATACTTGACTACACCACCTTGTCAGGACAATGACATGTGAGAGCCATAGAAGAGAAAGGAAAAAGGGAAACAAAAAAATCTGTAAAAGCCTACTCGGGAATTTATGAATAAGCAATTTTATTTTCATTTTACAGTAATGTGATTAAGAGTGATTTCCAATTAATTGAGTCATAGCAATAGAAGTGTGTATTGAATCTATAAACTGTATGACTGCAATAAATCTCTAATGTTTATCTAGCGTATTTTTCATACAAAAGATGAGAAATTACTTGCAGAGAAGATGCACAGAGAAGTTTGGAAAGCTGGTTTCACAGGAACCAGGATTAAAAATACTAGTTAGTGACCCGCGGTAATAAGCAATGCTCTCAATTGGTAAGTAAAGCAGTGAAAGGACAGCTGAAACACAAGGGTTCCGATGCCCTCCTGTGAGGCAGTGAAGTCACTTTGTGTGCAGGTCCAAAATGGAACTTGATCTTCACAAGTAACACAAGAACAAAAGGCAGTGTTTCAATTCGGTCACAGGCACAGACTAAACACACGAGGAGTAGCTTCCGAGCCAGCTGAAAATCTCACAGCAGAAAAATGCTCTGTCTCAACAGGGCAGCTGAGAAGATGCAGAGTCAAGTATGCTCTATTACACTTGCCCACAACCTGAGCAAGAGAATGGATGAAAAGGGATGCGAATACTGCAAATGGAAAATGGTTCTTCCAACCCGAACGACAAGGTATAACAGCATCCCTGGTAACTGCAGATGCAGAGTAGTAAAACCCCACGCTGCCAGATCTAAGGTCCCTGTCCCAGTCTAAGCCCTCAGCCAGCAAGGGAAGCTTACAGAGGGTGTAAAAAAACCACAGGAAATAGAGATAATTTCCCATTTTAACTTTTTTGATTCTATGAACAGAAATAAGGTTCGAGAGCATCTGTGTTTGGGGAGGGAGGGAGGGGACAGAAGTCAGCGGAGCTACTATTGTCCTCAGGCATTACATGTGTATAAAGGCAACATCAGAAATCTTGAAAGAACAATGTCTGGTAAAATTATTATTTATGAAAGGCCAAGCCTATTAATATCACACTGACACACTTCAGAGTGATGCATTATCCCAGAAAGCAGCAATTCTTGGGGCTTTTAAAAATTGATTAAAAACTGAGAATATAAGTAGAAATTTGCAAGAAGTGCAAATAGTGGACACCTCCCCCCCCTTTTTCTTTTTTCTTTTCTTCTTACAGCGGTAGTGCTATAAAATAACAAGACAATTAATGTTTATCCTATTTTTCAAGGTCAAAATTATGCAGCAAATTCTTACCAAACCCACACAAACATTATAGTTTGTCCAAGAATACAGATTAATTTACCACAGTAAGTTAGAACCATGGAGTAATTTTGGTTGGAGGGACTTGGTTGAAGGCCTGCTCCAAGAGAAACTGATGCATTACATTCTAGGCAAGTGGTCTGAGCAGGGGGTGGGGAACTGGCAGACGGGCTGCACCCAGAGGGTGGTGGTAAATAGCTCCTTTCCAAACTGGCAGCCTGTCACAAGTGGGGTCGCCCAGGGATCGATACTGGGCCCAATGCTGTTTAATATCTTCCTAAGTGATCTGGATGAGGGGATCAAGTGTACCCTGATAAACTTTGTTGATGATACCAAACTAAGCGGGGAAGTGGACACTTCAGAAGGGAAACAACCCTGCAGGAAGACGTGATAGGCTGGAAGAGTGGGCAAACAAGAACCTTATGAAGCTCAACAGGGACAAGTGTGAGGTCTTGCATTAGGGAAAACATAATCCATGAGTGCAGCACAGCCTGAGATCTATCTGGATGGGGAGCAGCTCTGTGGAGAGGGACNTTTTACAAGGAGTTGCATGGAAAAGGCAAGGGGTAATGGGTACAAGTTACTCCGAGGGAGATTCCCACTGACACAAGAGGAAAATTTTTCACCCTGAGAACAATCACCCATTGTAATAATTTCCACAGGAAAGTGGTGGATTCCCCAACATCAGACACTTTTAAGATTCAGCTGGGCAGGGTGCTGGGCCATCTTGTCTAGACTGTGCTTTTGCCAAGAAAGGTTGGACCAGACAATCCCTGAGGTCCCTTACAACCTGATATTCTATGATTCTATGATCTCTGAAGGTCATCTGCTTCAATCCTCTGCTCAAAACAAGGACAAATTACAGCAGGCTGCTCACAGCTTTGTGACAGATGACTTTTGAATACCTTCAGTGATCAAAACTCCTCAGCCTTTTCAGGCACCCGTTTCAGTATCTGACTACCATAATTGTGAATTTTCCCCAATTATCTCATTGGAACTTAGACTGGAACGTGTTGCAATTTGTGTCTGTTTCCTCTCGACCTTTCTTCACAGTAACGTGACACTGCTGACTCAAGTCCAACTTGTCCTCTTCCGCCCCTTGGTCCTTCTCTACGAATCAGCCTTCTAACCAGCTGGCCCTCAGCTGGTACAGATGCGGGGGTTATTCCACTGCAGGTGCAGAGCTTTGCACTTGCCTCTATTTAACTGAGAAAACAATCACAGAATTGCCTAGGTTGAAAGGCACCTTTCAGATCATCTAGTCCAAACATCAACCTAACACTGACAAAACCCATCACTAAACCATATCTGTAAGCACTACATCTACCAGTCTTTTAAATACCTCCAGGGATGGTGACTCAACCACTTCTCCAAGCAGCCTGTTCCAATGCTTAATAATCCTTTCAGTGTAAATTTTTTTCCTAATATCTAATCTAAACCTCCCCTGGCACAACTTCAGGGCATTTCTTCTTGTCCTATCACCTCTTACTTGGGAGAAGAGACCAACCTCTACCTCTCTACAACCTCCTTTCAACTTCACGAAGTTTCTCTCAGTTCATTTCTCCAGCCTGTCACGGTCACCCTAAATAGGGGCCCTGCCCTCCAGCATATACTCCTCATAATCACTCCCTCAGTTTGCTATCATCCATGAAATTTTTGAAGGTGTATTGTGTCTCATCATCCACATCATTAAAAAGACATTAAACAGCGCTGATTCCCCTCTGAGACAGCCATCTCGTCACTGAATTGATCAGGCATGATTTGCCCTGATTTTCCCTATCACCTTCTTGTCCTTCAAATGCTTGGAGATGGCTTTCAGGAGGATCTGCTCCACAAACTTGAAGGTGGGCATGATGTTTGCCATCATGAGGATCTTTTCCTGACGGGCATGAGCTTTTGAAAACGATAGAAAGAGTCCTTGCTATGACATCAGCTGGCTCCCTCAGCAACCTTGTATGTATCTGATCTGATTCCATCAATGTGCATATTTCTAATTTGTTTAAATGGTCTGTAACTTGGTCTTCCACTTCTGTGGGTAATGCTTCACTCCCGTGGACTCCACCACTATGCTCAGGGATCTGAAAGGAGTCCTTATCAGTAAGAAAGGAGGGAAAGAAGCTAGTGAGCTCCTCATCTTTTTCAGTGATCTTTTAAAAATGTCTCCTGCCCAACTGAGTTCTCTGTAATTATCATGTTATTGCTGAGTCCAGGGTCTCTTAAAGCTTTTGGTACTGTCAGTTATGGAAACATTTGCACCAAGACTATTTTACCATAGACACACAAATTCCCTATCTGTCCATATATTTACCTGGCTTTTAGAGTTTTAATAGAAATAAAAATCTAGCCATTTGGGGAGATAAATTTTTACACAGAAGTTAGCCATTAAGGAAGAAAAATAATCTTCAGATTTTATTCTTTTGATTAATGTGTTGTGACACATATGGGTTAGTCAAAATGTTTAATGTTGCATGAAGTCTGAATGATAATTTCAGTTAATCTTCTGATGATGACGTGCTAAATAATTTGTTACGTTTGGGATATAATAACATAAAGACACGTTTTAAAATGTATTCTAAATAATGTGGTATTTTGATGTTTCAAATAGCATGGTAAAAAGACGTCTTTTTTCTTATATCCAAAAAAAGCTAACTGTGAGAGATTCCTCTAATCTCTCAGAGCTTTCTACTCAGAGCTCTGAGTTATTTTGCGCATACTGTTGACACACAAACAGCCCCCCTGGTGCCATATCCAGTCACGTGTCTTCCTAATGCTACCTCAGTTCGAATTCCCACAGGAAAGCTGCATGCTTTGTGAATACACGTACTGAAAATAGAGCAGTAACACAAAAAGAAAAACAACCCATCAGTGTCTCATATAACTGAATTAATTTCAGCAGGTAATAGGAAAGAAATCAGATCATATGAGACTGCAGAAAAGTGAGAGAATTCTGAGACGATGTGCAGCTGTGAGTTATTTTGCTGTGTTAAGATGCAGTTAGACAAGAAAAGAGGACCTTTGACAAAAAAAAGCTACAGATTTCACTTCAAACGGAAGAAGAAAGCTCTGATAATCACTATACCTAAAGCAATTCCACTGACCTGTTTTAAGGAAAGCCACAGTTCTACTTTGTGCCCTACTTATCACCACCTCATCTTCAGAGCCAACAAGTCTGACACCTTCATTTCTTCCTTTCCCCACTATCATCTTGAGGATGCCTTACTTCTCACTCACAAGGAATCGACAACTCTTACAAGCTGAGTACTTTTTAACGGAAAGAATTCCATAAAGCTGTTTTTGCTCTACGTAGAAATAAAGAAAAAATATATTGCACAGAAAACAGCTATTAGAGGTTATTTTTCAGATGACGAAGGGAATTTAAATGGAAACTTCTTTGAACACAATGCATCTGACTTTGCTGAGCTAAAATGAACCCCTGCTGACTGGACGTGGTTAAGAGTTTTATAATTTCCTCATCTGCTTAATGAATAGGGTGGCAGAATGAAGACCAGTCTCCTGAAGGTATGAAACTGAAGAGCCAGGGAGTGAAATCTCTGCTGGCAGCCCAGGCACTGACTCAGTACTCAGACGCCCAGCTTCCTGGAGATACAGTATATGGCGCAGTATATAAAGATATTTCTGTCACAATGAAACCCCCATAGGTATCATAGACTATTTGCCTGTAACTGTTTTGGTTTTTAATAATTATTGAATAGTATCCCAAGTCTCCTCTATTTACTTAACTTGTTATGCAACATTAGCTGTCATTTTCTTATAGAAGAATGATACGTTTTGAGTATTTCTTTGGTGGTTAGATGTGTTCTGTTTAATGTAAATTTAAGACTCTGCAAAAAGGACTGAAATAATCCCCTCAGATTCAGCATTTTGTTTTTACTTTGATTTTATAAGGCTACACTTGAGTTGCTATGCTGACATTTAATTTTACGTGGACACTCACAGCAGAGACTTTTATTTGGATTCATGCCACCAGCCTGCACTCATCTAATCACCAAACCACTTTGCTTTGCGGAAATAAGGTTTACAGTACTTTTTTTTATTACTCCCTATTGCATCAAATTCTCTTTGGTATAGCAAAAAATCCAGAAAACTTCTTTCTCTTAAGATCTGGATTACTTGCTTCAAAATATGACAGACAGTGGAATTAACCATGTGATCTAAACTATTAGACAATCTGACAGTACAAACCAGGACACTGAAAGACAAGCCTCCTGTCCTACAGTTCCAGGTATTTTTCCATTCCAGTGCTATGCTATGAAGACAAATTGTTGATAAATAGCATGTTCAATGTTATTCAGAAGACAAGATATAAATAATGGTGATAAATTAAAGCTAACTGCAAAAAACCCTCAAACGCCCAACACCACCGTTAAGCTGTTTGTTACTTGATTTGAAGCTAGAAATGTTGCTTTTGCTTTATCGATATAGCTCATTCTTCCCTTGAAAAGTACGCAGATGCTCACTACAGCACCTGATTTGTTCAGTTGTGCTATCTTTTTCCATCTCAACTTCTGTCACACATATAGGTAAGACCAACTTAAAAGAACTGTAGGATATGACATGGTATTTTTCTATTTTTTCTTCTGCTCCATGTAATGACAGCAGAAGAATATTATTGGGCTTGTTACTCTCAAACTCAGCATTGGCTAGTTCTTTATGTAAAGCTGTCATCAACAGAGATGCTTAGCAAAAACTCCTTATGGAAAACTGCTTTAATCCCCATGCCTTCCGAGGCTATTTTATTAACTATGAATCAGTATGACATCCACTTCTAGGCCCTCAGACTTCCGAGAAGTAAGCACATGTCATAACAGCAACTGTGATGCGGATTACACTATTACGTCCTGGTTCACTGAGTTTTATCAACAGGAGAGAGAGGATGAAAGCTTAACAGGTCAGAAAATCCAGAGGTTTTGCACTGATTACAGTAAGCAAAGCTGTTCTTGATGAGAACAGATGCAATTCAGAGTAATTCTTCCTGTTTCTAGAAGACAGACATACCTAACACATGTTTTCACAGATTCATCTCTTTTGCAGGAAGATACATTGGCTCCAATGTCTGAAAAAATAACTGCTTTACACAATTATGAGAAAAATACAGTTATGGTTCCCATAGTAGATTCCAGTGTCGAACGTACCTTCAAAGAATGCCTATTTTTTCATATGTTGCAGTTAACAGTAATTAGGCAATCACTGAATTGCACAGGAAAGAAAACAAGTGCTACTGCAACCCCTGTAATTTTCCAGCTTGTCTTTAGGAGAATCTTTTTCTTGTGTTTCTGGCCAGCAAGGATTTTGTACTTCCAAGAGCAGTCATTCCACCTATTCCCTTACACTTGATTTATTTTAACAAATATACGAAAACCTCTGTACCATAGCAATCAATTTTAAAAATGAAGAAAAAAAATTGAAAAAATATCGATAAAACTGCTAAAAAACTATAAGGACAGAATGGACAATCTCTTTAATGTCTTATCTGAAAACTTCAAAAGATCCTAACACTTGGCCACCTCAAACTGCAGTCATATCTTCTCTAGCCAAATTTTACAATATAGTCTAAATGAGAGAAATTAAAGTTACGGTTACACTATTTGGGGAAAGAGAAATCATGCCAGGTCTCAGAAAAAACACATCCAAACTAAAAATAGTTCCCACTCTTGATCATCATTCCAGCATAGGTGCAGGTACTGGTAAAAACCTATAGCCACCTGGATTGAAGCAGAAATATCTTTGACAGATGGATTCTGTAACACTTAGGACTTTATCGGCCAAACAAACCACAAACTCCACTCACGGTAGCAACCAGCAAATACAGACTACCCAACGGAAGCCCTGTTCATGCAAGAAAAGACACTGTGTGTATTTCAGAGGAGAATGCTCACAGAGCAGAAAAGCTTCCCGGCAGTTCTCTTCTTTGTGATCTGAAAAAAGAGGGTCATGCAAGGACAGCCCTCCTCTCCCCAACAATTACAAGTGTGCCAGTACAACACACTGAATACGGAAGGTATTGATGGACAACAACATGATTAACTTCCAATCTTTTTCCAGTTTGTGGGAGGAAGGAAAATACGCAGCCAAGGCCACAAGTGCAAGGTCTGTGCCAAACCAAGGTCAGAACACTGACACAATTTAAAGGCGTCAGCAGCATCGCAGCATCGTGGGATTCCACTCACCACCACATTTTTCACAGCGTTAATCAGGAATAGAAAAGCCGGATCTTGGTCAATAACTCAGAACTCCAGTCATTAAGTAGTGGCTTTCTGGGCAAAGACGCTGCCTGAAATAATTATAATCATTCCTTCATCAGGAGTCACAGATGCTTTCCACCAAACAGACTTTATCAGCAAAGACTAGAATCCAAAATGGTTTCAGAGCCTTCTAAAGGCAACGGGGTGTCATTAGATCGTCATGTACTCTGACTAGTTTTACGTAGGCCACAGTAGTTTACTCCTAGCTATTCTATTGAAATCGCAAAATCTGTGTTTAGCAACTGCTATTAAAATATAAAAATAAAAAATTGAGCCACGCCTCAAAGACTTCAAAATGTAGTCTCTTGGGAGGGATTTTTCAGTAGCGCCTTCAACAAATTTATCCTCTTCCTAATTTACTTATCTTTAACCCTCAGGCCTTGGTTCTTTCTGACAGCACAACACATTCAACTGCACCAAAACTAGTTCAGCAACATCAGTGCAAAGTTTCAGGCACGAATGCAATGATAAAACCCCAACTGTTAAAGTATGGATGACTAGTATTTTAAAGTAACTAGTTCTGTACTCAACAGCATGTATCAGAGAACATGGCTAGTCGTCAACCTTTTTTCTTCTTGAAGTAACAGCTAAACCCAGTAATGTTTAAACTGTCTTGCTTCACCTTCCTGTTACTGTAGGTTTTTTCCCTTGAAAGGCTTCACTGGTAAGTCTTCCCCCTTCTTCCCAGTGATTTACAGTGACTTGATACAAATTCTTTCCTTCAAGTTTCTTCTAAATGTGCACCCTCTCCAACCCATCCTCCTACACAGAATTAACCAAATCTCAGATGTTTTATTTTGTAGATCATGTAATTTGATGTGCAATCTTCTGTGAGATCTCATGTTTAGCTGAATAGTCTTATACAGTCTTACAAACACCCTTATTAAAAGTGAATACTGACCTTGAGGTGAGGCTGAAGGAAGCAGCAAATCCAGGAAGGAGATGCGAAAGAAAAAGAGTTAAAGCTTGTGAAAACAGTGTCCAGAGATAAGGCAGTTCAAGAATACAGGACAAAACAAGCAGATCTATATCAGGTAATGACACACAGACACACAATCTTTCACAAACACAGAGCTGCATGTTTTATAGACATCTAATTAAAAAAAAAAAAAAAGAAAAAAAGACATTTATATTAGATTACACCATTTCATTTAGAGGCAACTTTCTGTAGAGAAAATAGTCTCTAATACATAACAGTTCTTGGGAAAGGGGAATAAGCCAACTGTAGAAAACTCAGGATTTACATCACATCACTAGCAAGTATCCTTCTTCCGGAATTCTAACAAACATTTTGAAAATGTGGAGTTTGACTATCTAATGTTTCCCTTTATGCCATTTTCTAGGGGCTTATTTTCTCTCCATGAGCAAGACACACATTTTTTTTCTACTTTTCCTGCAGACAACGCGAACTTGTCAAAAGGGAATAGAAGGGCGAAAAACCCTAACCATGGAGTAAAGTCTTTAAGTCATGAAGACTTGTCAAAGCTGAAACTACATCTTAATTTTGACATTGAAGTCATCCTTCCAAAAACAAATACAAAAAGCATCTGCCTCTTCTTCCTGCAATGTCGCTGTCTTCATTCTCCTATATAAGGTGCAATCTAAAAACAATAATGACCAAACAGGCATATATTTGACAGTTCTCTCCAACATTGCTCATCAGCAGGATTGACCAAGACAAAATGCTGGAGTTCCCTGTAAGTCATGAGGTCCCATAGGTTCATTATTGCTTTCCCCCCATCCCCCTCCCCAATATCTCCAAGATCTTTTCATAGGCATCTGCTGTCAATTTCACTGATAACAGCAAGGTAAGTCAAGGAGAAGCCATAAATACAGGTTTTTTTATCTGATTTTAAACTTTTTTTTTTTTCAGAAGAGTGGAGAAGCAAACTTCCTGCTGCCCAAAGTGGCGATTTGGCTTCTACAACATACGTTCTACTTCTCCCGTGGCAAAATTTCACTCTAAAATGGCCTAGAGAAAAATGTTTCTATAGGATAGGCGAAGTGCTATATGCTTTATTACTCTTGGTATATGGAACCCTGGAAATGACATCTGAAGTTCTTATTTCTGGCCTAAATTTTACAAACAACAATGTAGGATACTGAATCTGTACAAGCAGTAGTTTGAGAGCAAGGCACAACTGAGAAGTGACTCGTTGGTCTGTAACAGATAAACTAGCGTTTAAACTAGATAAACTAGAAAGATACTTCTCTTTGGCTTTTAAACTAACATTCTTCAAACCGAGTTCTTCAAGGACAGCTGTTGTAAAGGCTGTGTTATTTGGGGATTTCGGAAAAGATGAGACATGCAAAATGCCAAATATCATTATCTCAGTATTTGATCTTGAAGTAAGTTATAATGTTCCAAAAGTCTCAGTTAATTCACACAGAAAAGTGTGTAACTAACAATTCTTTCTGACTGAAATCCAAGAGCACGCTCTCTAAGCTGAGCTGCAGAACTATAACTGGTCAAACAAAAATTTAACAAAAGGGAACAAAAAAGTGAAAATAAATGCTTGGTTAGATATGGGAATAAATAAGGTAAGGGGGAAAAAGCTTCTCTTTTTTAATGACTGTTATTGAATCCAGATGATGAGAGTTTAAGACTTCTCATTCCATGTTTCAAAGACCCTTTGTAGTTACTGGTCTTATCGTGTTGTGATATTGTTCCCTCAATTTAACACTGAAAAAAACCATACAGGCTAGAATTTAGGATAGCCCTGTAGAATTTGAATGAGCCATCCTGTTCTTTCAACTGCTATTAAAGGTAGCATCTTTTGCTGGCACAAGATGAAAGCAAAACAATACCTGAAATGCTCTGTTGAGGTCATATGCAATTTTCTGTACGCTACTGAAGTATTATTTAGCCAGCTGCACAGGATTTGAATGGAGAATAATTATTGCTACATCTTGATTTTGTTATGGAATAAATTATTTCTTCCAAAGAAAAATACATTTTGTGTAATTGCTAGTCCCTTTTTCTATGTTTTTTTACAGGAGTTCAAAATATTTTTTAAAATGTGGATTTTAGGATCATCTTAATGTTTATCCGAACAGAGAGGAGGAATATGTCAGCTGCCTTTGAAGGCATGCTAAAATTAGAAAAAAATCTGGAGCTGTACTATCACTCAAAACCAAGGCAGATACCTGAAACTGCCAGCTATTAGGAAGTCAGTGTGGATGTGCTACAGACTGGAGGTGAAGCCTCAGTGCACGGGGCTACATCAGTGAAATTGAGCAGAGAGGCACAGCAAGCATCTGCCCCAGGAAGCAGCCCCAAGCAAGCAGGATCAGATACATACTGAGACATGCCCATTCCAGAGCAAAATAATGATTTTCAGTTTGTACTATTTCCCTTCGAGCAAGAACACACATTGCAGCGTTCCTTACAAGATCCAGCAGCAGCGCTTCTGCCCAGCCCCATTAACTGTGTACTCCGATGCAACAGTCACACAGGGAGACAATACGATTGTAACACCAAAAGGCAGTCTCAGAGAAATCCACTGTCTTTTAAAATGCCATCTCATCAATTTTAAAGATATAGCCAACTTAAATCCGGTTGCTGGGGAGACGTGAAGACTTTAGTATTTTAATTAAGAAATATACATATATATATTTAAAAAGCTCTTGCTTTTTCCAGATGTAATTTTTTCCACATACTTGTACATTATATGGAGTGGAACGAGTCTGCTACATCAGTCTCAGGTGTACTTAGAGAGAAGTTCATGTAATGATTTCTAGTCAGCCTTTGAATTCCACTTGTTTGACAGCGAGTGATTGTGTATATTCACTACTTTGTTGTCCCTTCAAAGTAGTCTGACAGGCATTAATACGCACTTAATCTTCCTTGTGTTGGTCAAAGCAGAAAGGCTATTTATGTTTACCAGTTTTGACACCTTTTCTTGGTAAAAGAACGATGGCTGGTCTTTTCCTTTCTTTTCAGTTGGTATTTATAGGGACAGAGAAGAGATGGAGAGACAGAGAGAGGGAAGGTTTGTGTGTGCGTCCATGCACACACGCATGCACCATCTAAGAGCACAAACATGATGGCAGTTGGCCATGGAGAATTAATGTTGCTATTTCACTGGCTTACTTGGCGATTACTGGATTTTCCTTTTGTTCTTACTGTAGGCCAAGATAATGTAAGGATCTGCCACTTTTATTTTTACTGTTTCAATTGCATAAAAGGGGGGTTTTGGTGGTGACTGAAACAAAGCTACAAGACAACTTTTGAAGAGATGTAGTCAAGGCAGGTAACACTGAAACCCTGATATGCAGACTAGGCTCATTATTTATAGCATTTTCTTTCTCCTCTGATTTTATAATTACTTCAATTACATCATAGCTCTTACACTCTACTGTTCTAGCAGTTAGACTGGGAGATACTTGCTAAATAAAACCTCACAAATGCAGGTATAGTATAAATCATATAATAACACTAGGGCAAGTACCCAGGCTTAGCTGGCTCAACGGTGGGCTAGCACAGCAAGTTCATTCAGCCAAAGCCTGTACCGGCCCTGACCCTCTCACCAGCTGGACTAATTGGGGTTCTTTGACCTCAGTTTTTAAAAGAGCTGTTTCTGCAACATCATAAAGTTTCAGTTTCTCCCAAAACACAGAAAAAGGGAGAGGATGGGAAATAAAGGACAGCTGAAAAAAGAACAAATGGAAAAAGGATATCCCATTATATGAAAAAGGTGAGGAGTCATCGTAAAATTGCTATGATGGCTTTTTTATCTGGTGATCTCTACAGATGGATTTGCAATTACTGGCAGTGTGTCTCTCTCTCTCTTTTTTTTCTTAGATGTAGGTTTCAAAAGCCATTAGTGAGTTTGAGTGTTGATCTTAAGGCACTTTAACAAAGGTTGACTTTCAGGGGGCAGACACTTGGTTTCTGAAAATCAGCATACTTTCAAATGTCTGAAGTTAAATACCTGTGAGTAGAAGTGACCGCATGTTATCTTCTTGTCTGTTTAGAGTGGTTATTTGATATAAAATGTACTGTTTTTTCCTCTGTGAAACCCGATGTGGGACTTCAGGCCTAATGTTCATTTTATATGAAGATAAAGCAAGACTGAGAGCAAAGATATTACTTCTTAATTTCTTAGCTTGTAAATGATGAAAATCTTAATATTCAATAGATCTGTGTGCTCAGAGGTGGAGCTGGACTAACTATGGGCCTGACCACTTCTTTCCATTACAAGACCTTGTTCTCAGATGCTTGCCAAATACTAACAAGTTGTGCTGAAATTTTCCATGACAGGTGTCAGCCTCACCCGGGATTTTTTGGGGACAATTTAAGCTACCTCCTTCACACACCATGAGCAGCACTCTTGTGGAAAAAATTGGTTCATATGGTTAAAGACTGTATCACTTTACTGTGACACACAGGCTCAAGTTTTGAGTTATTAATATTCGAATCTTAATATAAGTGGAAGAGAAACAACAAAAAATTCTGCCTTGCAATAATACCATGCAACCATGAGATAAACACATGTTATTTGCTTTTAAGATTTATGGTACCAAACTGGATTATAGTGTTTTCAAGTGTCAGTTAATTATTTCAGTTTTTCCTACACCTGAATCAGAGCTATGATAGTACAGAATTAGAGTCACACCATCTCTCAAGGTTAACTTTAATGGTGCTGATTATGACTACATAAACACCTTCTGTTCTTTAATTCGACAATGTCCCTTTTACTTTGAATTACTTATATGCCCTGATGTGGTTCTTGTTTAGGAATTCTCTAAAAAAATTATTTATAAATTCACAGAAACAACCAACTTGAAAACCAATGACAATTATTATAAGACACGAGGAGTGGTTTGTAAATACATATTTCAACTTCAGATTGTTGATTTAAGCTTAGGGCATAATTTACTAGTACATTTTCCTTTATATTGTTCTAGGAAACCATGAAGCTGATGGAACATGCAGTTAATTTCTCTCTCCATCTATCCTTCACAGACCACTACACAAACATATCACCATCTTATACTACAGTAAGAGACTTCCTTCTACTGTCCACATTTTGCAACACTTCTAGATCATCCTATGGTTTTTAATCTTTTATTTACTGTTAACAAGAAATATTTAAGATGAGAAGTACCTTTTGGCTGCTACACATCAAAAGTTTGAAGGTTTCTTCTTGAACAGGGCATTCTTAAATTCTATTTAGAAAAACTCCCCCAAAGCTCTCTCTCAAAATAGCCACCATTTCCAGCTGTCCGGAATGGGACTGCTGGTATTTCAAAGCCAGGCAGTGTCTTACTGGTTCCCAAATCAAAGTCAAGCTTCCTTCAGGAAAAAAGTGTTGGTGCCCTATGTCCTTGCAAGGACTACCTAGCATGTACAGTGAGCATGTCAATTCAAAATCAATTTCACGCCTGTGACTGGAACCAGGACTTCAGTACATATTCACTCAGTGCTTACTTCTGAAGCAACACATACACATATATTCACTGCACCTTTCAAGTACATACAGATCCAGCTCTTGTTTGCAGAATACATGCACACAAATAGCTCTGTGTGTAAACTACCCATCTGAAGGCTGGGATGGCCATGCCCCAGACGATTAGCATAAATCTTTGTTCTTTTCTTTTCTCTTCTTTTTTTTTTTTTTTTTAATTACACGATAATAATAGCAATAGAACTCAAGAATAAGGTAATACTGACCCCTATCAATGCCATATTTTAGCACACCTGAGTTTTAGCTGGTTAAGGCAGAACTGATAGCAGAGATTAGAACCAAAGGTAAAACACAGCAAGAGAATTAGAATAAAAAGCAACAGCTTCCGTCGAGTTTAAATCAGGGAGAACAGCAGCAAACCTCCTTTGGACTGTGGTCAGAACCACTGTGACATGAGTTGAATGCAGAGACTGTTAGAGCTTGTACTTGACATAACTAGTTCCTGTTTGACCTCAGAAAAAAAAGCGTAATTGCAACAGACCCAAAGAGCAGCAGCAGCAGCAGCAGCCGGGCAGCCAGCAGTGACATTCCACCCCGTAGGAAACAGAAGCCTTATACAGAGCACTCACTTTCCCAGGAAGTCCCACACAAACCCCCCTACGTGTTGCGGTGCAGGGACTGACACCTGGTAGGGAGGGTGCAATTTGCGGGAGGCGTGCTTTCTGAGAAAAGGCATAGTCAAAAAAAGCCCCACATGGTACAAAACAAAACAACTCGTGGAACCAGGACGTGACAATATGAACGGAAAGAAAGAGCCAGGAAGGAAACAGAACACAAAATGAAAAGTTACAGAGAGACAGGAGATTGTGGAATGGCAATACAAAAAGCAAACAGTTAGTTATAATGAAGGCAAATAACTAGATAGCTACAAAACCCTCTACACCACCACAATCTGGGGACAGAAAGAAAACTTATGGGGCTGTTCACCCACAAAACAAATGTGGATTTATGGCCCACCTTCCTGTAAGAAGCAGCAAAATCCTGGCCACAGAGAATATAAATTAATAAAGTTGTGCTTTCGATCTCATGTTATCTCTATAGAGTATTTTTCAAACTTTTGCATAGCATGCACCATATTTAATACATTATTTTTTGATATCTTTCCTCCCATTCACAGCTGAAAAACAACATCCCCCACCCTTTAATTGCAACACTTATTGAAGAGTGCAAGCATTTCCCTCTATTTTAATTTGAACTGAAGGCAGTTTTGCCATCGCTGAAAAGGCTTAGGAGAACAGTTTCTTGATTTTCATTTCATCTTCCTCTCCTCCTATCTTTTCTCCCTCTCTGGTCCCCTATCCGTATTGCCCTAATAGTCAACTTCTCTTCTATGGATGAAACCGTGTTACTATTTCTCTACTCCTGACAACGTAAGGTCTAGTTGTCACATATTACTATGATAAGGAAAAACTCTAGGGAGAGACTCTCTTTTGAAAAAAAGCCCTTTTTTCTTAGTGCAGCTTTTCAGTGAACATGGCTTATTTCTTCTCATCTTGCTCTACATGTAATTATAACAGCTTCTGATGGGCACAGCAATATTCACTGTTTTGCTTGCTGACAAATGCTTCTGCAAGCACTAGGGTGCTTCTTTGCACAGCAGAGTTTGAAAAGCTGTAGAAGCATTAGAATTCAAGATCATTTTTAGCTCACTGCATGGACCACAGTTTAGGAAGGAGTTTTATAAGTCTTTTCAGGAAACCAAGATCCCAGCTCTAAACCATCCATGTAACATGTCCAGATATTTCAGTTCAGCCATGATAGAATACTTTATAAACAACCATAGTAGATAAAGCTAGGACCAACCATTACATTTAATTGGCATGTTAAAAACTCTGCTTTGTGTAAAAACTCACAAGGAGAAAGCAAGCTTCCAGAGAACAGGAGCTTGGGAGAGCAGTTGAAAACAACTAAGGCCAAATAAAAAGTCCAACAATTATTCAGAAAAAGAGAAGTTACTAGTCAAAAATTACTAAAAAGCATGTGAAATTGTGTATCTTTTTCTACAGTGCTGTGACTGTATTACAGTTCCACCTGCAAAATGATTTCAGGTGTTGATACTTCGCTAATTCACTGCACTAACAGTATGCATTTAGGTCTCTAGATCTTGAAGGTCTTTTCCATTTCCACTTACAGTGGTTAGAGAACATGAATGTTCTTTCCCCCCCCACCTTGATTTACACAGCTGCTGGCAATCACATGATAACAAAAGTAGTTTTTTCTTTAACATAGCTGAAATACCTATTCTAATCACTAGAAATAAAAGAAGACATATTCTATTTTACCTCAGTACTAGTAGAACAGACAGCAAGTTGAAAAGAGAGGAGGACCACTCAATTTTTTTTATAAGAGCAAAGATCAGGTGGCAAGAAGGAATGGATAGCACTGAATAGTCAATGTATTCACCAAATTGTTATGGAAAGATGTCCAGTCATTTTGGGGGTTTTATGCTTTCATTGATATAGTAAGAGTTTGGTCTGTGATTGAAATAGCAAGAAACTACCACTTTAAAATGATAAACAATAATTGCTTTGCAGATCTCTCGAACTGCATCTTTTCAAAGAAAATTTCCTTTCTAAGTCTTTGATGACTGTATGCCAACGCTTTTATCTGTAAAAGAGAAGAAGGCCCATCTTCTTTTCTTTTCTTCGTTATTTTTGCTTTGTAGACTATAAACTCTTTTGATTTCAGGCCATTTATATATGTTTGACACTGCAAGCCCCAATCTTGATAACAATTTCTGAATGCTAATGTAATTAAAAAACCAGAATTACATTAAAAGTGTGCATAAGAAAATTCTCTTCCTGCCATACCAATCTCCTCTAGGAATCAGACTGAGGAATGATAAATATTTCTGACTTGCTTTTCTTAAACAGTAACTACTTCTGCACACAGAAGTAATTCAGGCACTATGAACGACAGATGACGACATGGTGAACTTCACACCCAAAATGGGCACCTCTAAGGGACTGAAAAAATCACCCAAACGTGACTTTTAACTGCTATTTAACTTTTTCACGTCTGTACTTAATGCATCTACTCTGTCAACCTATTGCCTGAATTATCTGCTGGATACATCACGTATCGATAAGCTGAAAGTTATACCACTTAGGAAAAAGGGGAAGACAGTTAAAAAGGACATATCCTCACTTTTGGATATTCAAGCTTACGCCATAGGCATAGAGAATTTTGGTTAAATAAAATAATATCTTAAACAAAGCTAAAAGGATGCTGCTTACAATTACAAAGAGAGAAGAAACCTTACTGACAAGCTGAACTGTTTCACAGCTCTGTCACTTTCAAGGAAACAAGAATGGATTTCTTAGAAAAGAGGTTTTCAAATCATTCAGAGGAGCCCATAATTTGACTGTCATCAAGTCACATCAACAATAACCATTGCCATCATGCAGAACCTGATATGTCCTCTGCTTAGTTCCCCTAATCTTCCTGACACTAAATGCAGAGCAATTAAATAGTGATGGGATAGAAATTAGAAAGACTATTGTGGCACAAGGCAAATGGAAATAATGAAATTTCCATTTTGCGGTTCCAACTTAATGATTCTTCATGGTGAATCATAAATTAAAGAGAAAAAAAACCCCAAACAGGTATTACTGCCTAGAAACTCCCTCTTGACCCACTGTAGTGTGAGGAAGTGACAGAAAACAGAATCTGTTTCAGGTTTTTCCCAAGATATTCTATTTATAATTGTGATACAAATGTCTTAGGATCATAATAAATTGTAATTTTTGTTTGGGATACTAAAGTCTAGGAAAAATATCTGAGCACCTTGGCTCCAACAGGAAGATGGAAAATGCTGAGAAGTGGTGAATCACATTTAATTTGGACAACAGCAAATCTATTCATTTGGTTCACATGAGCCAAAGTTTACCTGTGTCCCTACTGGTAAGAAGAGTTTCCATGCCACTTGTCTGAAGAACCTGAGTAACTAGTATCACAAGCACTTAAAAGTCATTTTTCTTATTTGGTTTTTTTTAAGAACGACGCCTGAGGAATTTATTAAATCAAGAGAACAAATTGTTCTCCAAACACATCACGGTGCTGGCAACTTTTCCTACCATCTCCATTCCCTTACAGGCCGATCTACTCTCTAGTTCTATCTATATCAGCCTGGTTTTGAGCAGCCAAGTAATGAAAGAAAACAGTAAGACATCTTTTCACTTACAATTTACCAAAAAGAAGGAGTGAAGGCAGAAAGACTCTGAACGCTTTCCCAAAATAGGCACAAAATGGACTAAGTTATCTCTAACTTTAATCAGCTCTAGGAACTTTACACCATTCTCACCTCTCCAGTTCTGCTATCTTCTTATCCTTGTCATTCTTCTCATTTTCCATCTCTTTCAAGATCTCAAGAAGACGATCCACTTCAGCTTGAGCCTTGCTAGATTCTTCCCGATACCGTGTTACCTCCCTTTCCAGCTGCTGCATACGATCACTCAGCTCTGGGCTGGCCCTAGCCTCCAGTGTTGCTTCATGAGCCTGTAAGAAAAAAGTTCAAGAAAAAACACTTTATTCCCACATATATATTTTACAGATACCATGATGACTGCAAAACACTATCTAGATATCTATTTCAAAATTGCAAGATTAATTATTACACAGAAACAAATACACAGTGCATATGCAACTTTTAAGTATGGGGAAATACTTTCTAGGAAAGTAAAATTCAGAAAACAAATCTAATTTTTTTTTAATTCAGTCTAAAAAAAAATTAAGTTATTTTTTTGATCTGAAACAGAATTGACGTAAGAAGTAAAAATATGAAAAAAGTTAAACTCCTTTGAAAGGAAAGAAAAAGCAAAGGAATCGTGAGTGGATATAAAAATTTCTAACGTATACTTCTAAAACAGTGACATGTCTGTAAAATTAGTTATCATCTAAGGTAACCTAAATAACCTAGAAAAACGAATCACAGATTAATAACCTTCAATAACTACATCAGCATGCAAAGTGTTGGATAGATTTGCACAGATGGCGCTGTGTACTGAAGTCCTTGCTAGTTATCCCAGCCGTGAAGACTAGGACTAAAATGAGTCTATCTACTGAAAATATCTTCACCTTCCTATCTAGGAAATACATTTTTAAAAAATCAGACTATGAGGACAAAAAGCATCAGAGGACTGAGGAAAAAATGAACCCAACTAAGAGGGTTTTAAAATTATTTTTGTTAACAGCTTAGTTTGCTAATTTCTTAGTAAAATTAATTCAAGTTTCCAAGCATATTAGAGACAAAGAAAAGGCTGTATTTATGCTGGAGTTTAAACCAGCAGTCTGGTTCTCCCCCTGCCCCTCTGCTCTTGGATCTTGAGCTGCTGTCTGATAGCAATTAAAGCTCTTTCGGAACTGCCCAAATTTGCTTTTGTGAATAGCAGGTTTGGTGGAACTATTCTGCCAACCAATTTTGCCTGCAAACTCAAGGCCTTTCTCTTCTCTGAAACAGAGCTAAAACAGAAAATAAGAGTACAGAATTTTCAATTTTTCTGCCCCTCTGTGTGCAGCTGTGGAAAGTTATTTTACAAGCTGACAATGTTCTGCTCCAAAGCATAGTAAGTCGAAATCCAATCGTATAGGACTCTGTTGCTTTTAAAGGTAATTGAACAGAACTGCAGCAGCATAAACCTCAGGGTTAGAAGCTGCTGCTTCCAAAAAATCAAATAACATCAAAAATACGTTTGGATAAAACTGTTTAGTTATTCAGTAAAATAAGACTGTTGGAAAATATCTGTTCATTGACCCCAACATTTTTGCCTTGAAGTCCTTGTTTTTAATTAGCTCCATTAAAGCCAACTCCACATTTTAGTGAATTCCAGGAGAACCTCAGAGCAGAATATTCCAGGACTGAAGAAGGCCTTGATGCCTTTCTTTACTAAGACTATAACCTTGAGAGGAATCTTGGTTGTCCAAACACTGGAATGCTTCATATTCCAGGGCCTTGGCCGTGCAGGAGACTGTTTGAGGGTCAATGCTAAACTGTCTGGGTTTTCTTTTTTTTTTTCTTAAGGAGGAATTCCAGAAAGCTGGAATTTTATCCTAGAATGAGATCCCCTGGTCTCCCAGGCAGGTCTCAAAATAAGCGCACAACAACCACAGAAGTACAAAACTCCTTCCTGAGGTAATGTGCGAAGGAAGACTTAAAAGGCTCCCCATTTCTGAAAGATTTTCAAGTCAAGCCCTGTCACTCCTCTGTCACTGAGCTGTAAAGTCTGAAAATCCTCCTTCTGAGCTTCTGACTGAGACCCAGCTCCACATGCATCCCTGCAGAGCCTGGAAGCTTTGAGAAGCCTTTTGGAAGTAGGGTTGTGTACGCTTCCAGATCCCTTACTGCCCCATAAGCACTTTGAATTATAAACCCTTGGAAAGAACTCTCTAAGGCTAGTGAAAGTCTAAATAATGTGTTGCCAAGATGATGGCAGGAGGACACTGCAGCAATGAAACTCTTAAACGTGTTGGTTCCATGAAGAGCCACAAACATCATGGAACATACTCTGCCTTTGAAGAAGAGTGTTGGTAGGTGTTCCTGAAATGCCTTACTGGGATTTCCAGCCTGCAGGAAATCTGAAATATTTGATTTCATTTAGTTTGCGACCTAAATTTCAAACAAAACCTCATCCTTCCCTCACAAATACTATTTTGCAGGAATAAGGAATCTGGCTTTTTTGGCCATCTATAAATCTGCTGGGGGGCATCTATATTCTCCTAAGAGGCACTACGTATCGAGTCAAGTCTGGTTTTCACCAGACACAGAGCCTGAATTTTTCTGTACTGGATTTAGGTATGTTTCCAACATCTCAAATTGTTTGTTTTAACAAATACTCCTCCAGGCTCTTTAAAGTCATCCAAAATACATAATCAGATAATCAAGAAACTTCTTTTTGAAAAAGCAGAGCTAGGCTGTTAGCCTAGATTACTAAACTCTCTAATTCAAAATAAGTTATAAGAACTAATGCGATTCTACTGTTAGGACGGTCCTGATTTATATTACTCTGTGCTAATAAAAGCATCTCCACAACGACCCAAGAGACACTACTGAGAAGAGGAAATAAATTTTCTTTTCTAGAAAATTACCCAGCAAGTCAGTGTGTCTGGTTCTTATAGAATGAAAGGGCTATTTACACGACATAAATTATTAGTTAAGACATGTAACACATGTTATTTGTATATA
Source organism: Rhinoptilus africanus (assembly GCA_013400135.1). Classification (NCBI taxonomy): domain Eukaryota; kingdom Metazoa; phylum Chordata; class Aves; order Charadriiformes; family Glareolidae; genus Rhinoptilus; species Rhinoptilus africanus. The sequence continues at coordinate 501,072 of VXBO01014151.1, forward strand.
ATGCACATAAGTACGGATACTTCCACCTAACACAAAGAGAACGTTATGTGATATGGTGTAAACCGGAGACCACTTCCTGAGTTGTGAATTACTGACTTAGTGACTTTGGTCCATTTTGTGGGTTATGTACAAAATACGTGTTACACGACCATATCTAAAATCCTACTGGAATCATTTATTGTATAGGAAAGAAAACCAATGCATTTCGAGGTTTCCCACAAACTCACATCCAGATCTGGAACAGAGGAAATTGGCTACCTTCCCAATGCAACATTGTGTGAAATAATTCAGTATTATTTTTTTTAACCAAAAAGAACGTTAAACACAAATAATGAATTCCTATATTCACAGTAAAAAAAAAAAGACCCAAAATACCATGCACAACTTCCCCTGCCCACCAAAGGTGCACAAAATTTCCAAAATAAGACAGTAATTTCATTTTCAAAACAGAATGGAAATATAAAGTGACAAATGCACTAAGACAGTTTCTGCTGTATTAAAAGACTACAAGTGCATTTCGATAGGTTCAACTTTCAGCTCTGCCACCTCTTAGCATAGCTACTCACAAATACGCAAATGTATAAAAGTATGATACGAATAAATTGGAAAAGCAGCTTGCCTAGGGTGAAGGGAATATTGCAGTTTCTCCTCTGACAAATGACAAATAAGAAAAGGTATGTTTACAAAGGCCATTGAGTTTACCTGATTACAGGCTATTCTAAACCTCTTAACTGTTACCACTGACCCTGTCATTAGCTCTCCATGCCTGTTCCAGTGTGGAGTCAAACAGGTGAATTTGAGCTACTTCCAAGAGCACAGTCAAACTTGCATGTTTGATTCTGAAATGATCTGCATATGAAACAGTCACATTTTAGCTAGACAGCAGCACCTTCTTAAGCTATGTATCTATTAGCAAAGCTCATCTGATCGGTATTCATCTTTGCCAGTGTGAATATAATTTCAAATTCTAAGTGGTTCAGGACTGAGAATAGTTTAAGCTTACTGCTCAGTTTAAGCTTACTACTCCGGATATGCTCTTAAAGTTCTTAAAGAGTGACTATAAACTAAGAGGTCATTTAACGTCTTTCTGCTTTTCTGCTCTTAGCCATCATTTCCCATCTGGAATGTGGTAAGTGATGGGGTGAGTGCTTCAGGTACCTAAAGAATAAAAGAAAGAGTGATTGTTCCTCAAATAAATGTAATATAACATCTATTGCTTCCACAGAAAATCATCTGACAAAGCCAACTTCTACAACTAAAACAAAGATGACCAATGTTTCACAGAAATAAGCACTATTTACAGATGGAAAGAAGACGACAAATCATATTTAAAATAATTTTCTAAGTTGATATTTCTTGTGCCAAAAAATCTTTACTAAGAGGAAAGGTGATCTTACACAGCTTAAAGTGTGCCAGAGTCAGGGAAGAAAACAATAGTGATATACTTTAAAAGTTATAAAATGTAAGTAAAAATTCCAAACATTATGACTAAAATTCCAAATCAATATTCCTAAAAGATTAACTAAATCAAACAGCAAATAATTCACAGCAAACACTTTCTACTTTTACCTATGAATTGAGACGGCAAATTCAGTTTAACATTTCACGTAGAAATGTTGCCAAGAACCTTTGGCCACAAAGTAGAAGCTCCCAAGAATCTGAAATCCCATTTTAATCCACTCTCCTACCTCCAAGTGTGCCTCACATCTTCTAAAAATAGTAAATGAACAGACAATTACAAAAAATATATTACAGCTATTTACTGCAAAAGACAAACACATACAACCATTTTCTTTATTTTTCCTATTGCGAAGGCAGCAATTCAAGTGATAAAACGTGTGCGCTGCCTTCTGTCATGTCTTTATTAGTTTCAACAAAGTTACAAATTTGAAAAACAGCCAGACTTGCTCCTCCTTTAGTACCAACACTCCAAACACCGTGTGCTCTAACAGCTTTTCAAAAAGGCTCTACTGGAAGTCAGAGGCTCAGAGAATTCTCTGATATACTATGTACCAGAAAAACTTGAGTCTGTCACAAAGCCTTGTTAACTTATTATTGACAAGATCTTCTAAACGGCTAGTCTCTGTTAATGTGACAGTAAATTTTTGCACTGAATAAGCGAGCATTTGATTGGAATCATTTAATAAAGAAGGCTGAAAGTCTAAATAAGAGAAAGATGCCTTGAGAGAACCCATTAGTGAAAAAAATTGTATCTTCAGAAAGATACCAGTTCCCATTGTTATTAAAATTAACAATTTGCTCTCATTGGAATTTACACCAACACAAGACGCATACAAAGACAGGAGGGAGATGCCCAGATGATGGCTGTCTCTGTGAGCGTTCTTCAGCCCCACTACCCACACCTCCTCTGAACCAGGACTTACTCACCTGGCCACAGGCTACTATTTTACAGAAACAGCACGTGATTCAGGGCACCAAAGGGAATTACTCAAGTAACGAGCAGATACTCAGTATTTGTGTATAAGGCTCTAAGCCTTATTTACTCTAAATTACACAAATGACACTAAAAAAAAATAAATCCCAATTTTCTTTCTATCATACTAATCATGACCGTAGGTTATTTCTTGGCAAACAGTAACAAACTCCACTTCTCAACACCACCAGAGGGAAATGAGGATGCGTTACTTTACCTGTTGTGCAGGTGAAAAACTGAGATGCAAAACTATCCTGCCTTATTCTCTTAATGCTTTCCTACTATTAAAAAAAATAATCTATCATCTAATTTCTCCAGGTGATTACCACCTTCCTTATATAACTTGGGCTCATTCTTGGAGCATTTTTCACACAATACTGAAGACTGCAAGCGTCTGGCAGACAATAATTTAGTTATAAAATTATTAACAACTATTTCACAATGAAAAATGAGACAGGCCCCACAATGTTGCGCTGGCCATTTCCTAGCTTCTGGATACTTAATTTTTCAAAATGAATGCTGTCTTAACAAGGTTTCTGGGAGGAGTAGAGTAGGTAAGTTTAATTTTTTAGGTATAAGAAAATCAGGGGGAAAGTCCCTCCAACTTTCTACTGCGTTAGATGATGCTGACATTGTCATGAATCTTCAACAGGACTGGAACTTTAAAAGCCACAGCACAACCTCTTGTGCCTTATCCTCTATGTTGGCTATGTCATATTGGGGAATAAAACACACAGTTTGTTCCCACATTTCATTTTTTCAGACTTTAGAGTAATGAGGAGTCTCAGAAATTTTGCATGCTATTAAAGATTTTGTAGAGTACACGCTCCCCTAGGCATAAATTCTCCTGCCTATTTACACCAAGTACAATTCTTTTGTACTAGATCTTATTTTCCCAACCTTTTATCAACATTATTTAGCCAGCTTCAAATTCCACTCTTTTCCAGGCAGATTGCACTAATTTACCAGTTCTCCTGATCCCTTTCCCACAATATTTTTCAGGTTTGGGGGCTTTTTTTGCAGTTAGTTCTACCCAACAGTACCTATAGTTCCACGTCTTCTGCCCATATGCAACCCCCTCCTCATGTCTTCCCCAAGGTCCAAGGTTCAGAACAATTTTTGTGGTAATCCCATCTACTCATTCCCCTAGCAAAATCCAATATGGTTTTCTCCTCCCAGTGGCTAACTTTCAGTACTGGCTTCCAGTCCTAACAGATTATTTGTCCTGATCTGTTCTGCACACCAAGATGCCGATTCTTGCTTCTGCTGGATTTGTATCAGGGAGCTGCTTGGAACCTGCATGATATTTGGTGAATAGTCTACTTAGCTGTACTGGGTTTGCATGGCAAAGTTTAGTGGAGGGAATCACAGAATCATAGGTTTGGAAAGGCCCTCTGGAGATCATCTAGTCCAATCCCCTGCCAGAGCAGGGCCACCTTAGAGCAGGTTACACAGGAACGCGTCCAGGCAGGTTTTGAATGTCTCCAGAGACGGAGACTCCACCACCTCCCTGGGCAGCCTGTTCCACCCTTGATGCCACAGGGGTGGCTTCTATGAGAAGATGCCAGAAGCTTCTTCCACATCCAATACAAACAATGCTAGCTGGCTCCAAGACATACCCGCTGCTGGACGGTGGGTAACACCTTTGTGATAACGTATTTTAGAAGGGGAAAAAATGCTGTGCAAGAGCAGCCAGAGGAGCAAAGTGAGAATACTGGAGAGCAACAACTCTGCAGACACCAAGGCCAGTGAAGAAGGGGGAGGAGGTGCTCCAGGCGCTGGAGCAGAGATTCCCCTGCAGCCCCTGGCGAAGACCATGATGAGGCAGGCCGTCCCCCTGAAGCCCATGGAGGTTAATGGTGGAGCAAATATCCACCTGCAGCCTATGGAATACCCCACACCAGAGCACGTGGATGCCCCCAAAGTTGGTTGTGACCCTATGGAGAGTCTGCACTGGGGCAGGCTCCTGGCAGGACCTGTGTCCTTGTGGAGAGAAGAGCCCATGCTGGAGCAGGTTTGCCGTCAGTATTTATGGCCTCATATGGGGGACCCACACTGGAGCAGTCTTTCTTGAAGAACTGCACCCTGTGGAAAGGACCCACGCTGGAGCAGTTCATGAAGAACAGCAGCCTGTGGGAAGAACTCACATTGGAGAAGTTCGTGGAGGACTGTCTCCCATGGGGGGGACCCCACGCTGGAGCAGGGGAAGAGTGCAAGGAGGAAGGATTGGCAGAGACAATATGTGATGAACTGACTACAACACCCATTCTCCGTCCTCCTGCACTGCTCAGGGGAAGGAGGCAGAGAAATTGGGAAGGAAGCTAAGCCCAGGAAGAAGGGAGGGGTGGAAGATATTTTAAGTTTTGTGTTTTATTTCTCATTACCCTACTCTGATTTGATTGGTAATAAACTAGATTAATTTTCCCAAGTTGAGTAATTGTTGAGTGATTTTCCTGTCCTTATCTCAACCCATGAGCCTTTAGTCGTATTTCATCTCCCCTGCCAGCTGAGGAGAGGATGGTGGGCACTTAGTGTCCAGCCAAGGTCAACCCATCACATTAGCATTACTGCTGCCTGCTCAAATGGCCAGACCTAGAAGAGGCTGTTGCAATGGAGGCAATGGGAAGGTCTTCCTCCCTTCTCCAGGATGGGGTATAACCAGTGCAGGTGGAATCTTTGGTTAGTTTCATTGCTAAATCTCTCTACTGAGCACGTACAAATAGACAATGCATTTAACCTTTAGCCAGTTGAGATAGATTTAAACAGGCGCATCAAAAATATCTGTTACACAGACGAAATCTTTTAATAAAAAATTACTAGTGTTAAAAATAAATTTAAACTAACATATTTCTATATTTTGTTCTTGAAAACAGTGAGCTGTTATGGCTGAGAGTTTCTTTTAAAAAGCCACAAGACCAAACAAAATCTCAGGCTCAATCGAACAACGTAAGAAACTTCAGCTAAAAGATTTAAAAAGTTTTGCAAAACCATAAAAAAATTAATAAAAGAATCCATTTAATAGAATGCATTAAACAAGTTTAGTAACAGAGTGTACCAGGGTAATCTATGGGACAGGAGGCTGGCAAATTATTTTAAAGTGGAGGAATGTGTCAATTTACCAGAAAAGTCTTGAGTCTCCTTTTCATACCTGGAAACAAAATACCTTTGGGGAAAAAAATATTCTGTCATGAAATGCTAAATAATGAAATCCTTCAAATGCCATATACACTAATCTTACATACTTTAGGAAAAACACCTAACTTTTTCCTAATCTTTGTGCACCAAATACCTTAGAATATGTATTAATGACTATTTTTACACATAATAAAAAATTCAAAATACAGTGTAGGAGTTTTTAAGCCCTTGTTGACTATTCATTATTATTTCTGATATTCCTAACAAAATACTATCCCCTATTGCACATAGAATCATAAAATTGTCTAGTTTGGAAGGGACCTTGAAGATCATGAAGTTCAACCACTAACCTAACACTGCCAAAACCACCACTAAACCATGTCCCTCAGCACCATGTCTACTCATCTTTTAAATACCATCAGGGTTTGTGATTCAAGCACTTCCCTGGGCAGCCTGTTCCAATGTGCAACTCTTTTCCCAAATCTAGACCCATAAATGCATTGTATTCTCTGCTCTATTAAAATAATTTATAATATGGGATGTCACCAAAACTGAACTATAAAAGCACCAGGAATTCTCTGACCTTGAGACAATGACTGTCGGGATACACAGCTACATTTACTCTGCACATTGTTGAGAGTAAGACAGATACCAGACTTCTTAAAGTTTTGTAACACGGTTCTTGATGCACGCAGTCACAAAAGAAATCTCTGATGAAAAACACCTTGGATTACGTAATTTACAGTGTCAAGATATTATTATACAAACACTCCTAGAAAGGAGTGCTCTTTGACATCACACAGAAGGCTGGTAATGGGATCCAAAATTAAATGGACACAGTACCAGTAAGCTTAACGGTTACACAAGTTTTTAAGAATCTTTTGCTTGATATAATTTATAATTTCTAATGTGCTGCTGTACATGGTGTTACAGAATACTTTCACGCAAGAAGCTTGATTTGCATGGAAATTCTGCATTCTTGCTCTGAAAATGCACAGACAATGGAGATGAAAGGAAAGCTACAGGACACTTCAGCAACCGAAGCAAAGGGAAACAAGAACAATGGCACAATATTAAGCTGTCCAAACAAAAATCAAGTTAGACCAATGCAGCCAAAAAGCAAAAGCGTCTTAGGAGGCTTTTTTTGAGCATGACTGGTCTGGTCAGACATACTATAGCATTTTGTTTGTGTCCGTACCATCTAATACCCACTACTAAAGTAATTCACCAGGAAACCCTGTGTTGGCCCAAATATAAAAGCAAAGGTGAATACACATGCAACACGGAAAATTAAATGGGGTTGGCAATAGCCTCTCAGATTGCCAGGGAACTTACTGGCTTGGATGGATGACTCAATAAAACTTCAGGATGCTAAAGGAAGAAAGAAGACAGGAAAGGACAGGGAAATTTTGGGATAGGAACAGTGTGAGAGAGAAAAAGAAAAGATGCAACAAGAAAAAAATTTAAATAATAGCTGCAACATTCATTTACTAAGACAACAGATTCTTAATTTGTGGTTTTAGCATGTATTACTAACCAGCTTTTGAAACATGAGAAACACGGAGAGTTACCCTCCTGCAAGTTCCAAACTTGATCTTGATTTCTCAGTTTAACAGTTTTGTCCAGTCCTCAATACTAAACATAGTCCTGTGTTTGGATTTACAGATGACAGTTTTACAGGTTGAGCAGAACTTCCAGTGCTTCACTTATATCATTTACAAGACAGCTAAAGGGTTTAGAAAACTAATTCAGTAACTGGCACTATCTAAACGCTGAACACAATTGCTGTTTTTTCACTTTAATTTTTACAAGACATTCTGATTTCCCTGGCAGCATTTTTCTTTCTAGGTTGCTGTCATGGTTTAATTTGGGATAGAGTTAACTTTTTTACTAGCAGTTGGTATTGCGCTATGCTTTTGGATTTGGGATGGGAAATACTTTTGATAGCTCACTCACTGGTGGTTTTTGTTGTCACTAGGCAGTCAAGGCCTTTTCTGCTCTTCGTATCGCCCCACCAGCGAGTAGGCTGCGGGTGCACAAGAAGCTGGGACGGGACAGAGCCAGCACAGCTGACCCCAAGTAACCAAAGGGATATTCCATTCCATACCATACGATGTCATGCTCAGCATATAAAGCTGGGGTAAGAAGGAAGGAGGGGACATTCAGGGTGATGGCATTTATCTTTCCAAGTAACCATTATGCACGATAGAGTCCTGCTTTTCTGGAAATGACTGAACACCTGCCTGCCGATGGGAAGCAGTGAATGAATTTCTTGTTCTGCTTTGTTTGCATGTGCTACTTTTGCTCCACCTATTAAACTGTCTTCATCTCAACTCATGAATTTTTCCTCACTTTTACTCTTCTGGTTCTCTCCCCCATCACAGCTGGGGGGAGTGAGTGGCTGTGTGGTTCTATTGTGCCAGCCGAGGTTAAACCACAACAGTTGCTGTGCTGAATACATCCTTTATCGTCCCTTCTTTGAAAAAAAGAAATCACCAGCTGAGAACAAAAACCCAGTATTTCTGTCTTATCTACCAATATTATCAGTAATATTTTCATTTGTGGCAGGAAATCCGTATTCACAAAAATAAAAAACACCAGAGCCTGTATTAGACTAACCGAGCTAAATCTTGGGAAACATTTTGGGCCAACATTTCATTCAGTAATTTTTTTCCTGTCTTTTGAAAGATACTATCCTCCTGAACTTGAAAGAAGAACACCACAGCAGAAAAAACCATCCTCTGAGTGAGCTTGTTGAATCTAGAGATATTTTCCTGGCAGGGAATCACTGCTAGCATTCTACGATGAAAAGTTCCTAGAATGGCACCAGGGGGAAGTTTGTTAACATATGGTTTTGGACTCCTCCTTTTCTCTAACCTTGATCCCTTTTTCAAATAAGGAAAATATCTATAGGGAGAAAAACTATGCACTGGAAATGAAGACAGACAAAAATCCACTCATCTTTGCTGGAACAAATTCTAATATTAGTTGGTCCCTCACAGATTAGAAAAACAAATGAAACGAAGCATATTGTCTGGGAAAGAGGACAGAAAAAGCTAGGAAGAGTGCATCCTGAAGAAAAACAATTAGAAGAAAACCTTTTCGCTACAAAACTATTACATTAAAACATACATAAAAAATATTTTCCTAAGGAAAAAAAAAGCCACAGGACATAAAACCACTTTGCAGAAAAACAGGGAGAGAACCCCCCGTGTGTGATTTCCCTCTAATGATTCCACCTCAGTAAAAAAGAGACTATTTAAGGCAGGACACCAGGCCATGTAAACTCAACAGGGATTTGTGGCTTGCTTTCAGCATTCAGAATCTCCCATACTATCTCCCACTGGCAGCAGGCTGACAATTGAGCATAGAAGCAATGACAGCAGAATAATTAGAACATTAAGCATGCAGATTTGCATAACCAGAGTATAATTATTAAAACACCCAACCCAGAACATGAAAAACACTGCAGTTTTATTCACTGAGACAGGGGTCAATATAAAACAGTCATTAGTAAGAAGAGGAACAGTAACACTGAGAAGTGGACACCTACAGTCAGGCACTGGAGACTGCTTACATGGAAAGAAAAATAATATCAGCAACTTTTCAGCACCACCGCACTCCACTTGGTTAACAAGACTTCATGTAAGTGTAAACCTAAATAACTTTTACAGAAAAAGTGAGCCTTCTCAAAGGCTCACTGTTTAGAGATTAGCAAGAGGTTTTTTTCAAGGACTGCCCAAATCTTTTTAATCTAATGGTTTAACAGTAGTCCAATTCAGTTTCTTTTGTCAGCTTCTTAACTTCTAAGGCTAATAGATTTAACTGAAGGTACTCAAACTGTGCAGTGGAAATAAGAGGCAAGGGAAACAAGACAGATGTTAGGCACATCTTTGTTCAAACTGTAAGGAAAGCAACCTACAAGGAAAAGATTTTTGCCATTTGCTGTTAAGACTTACACAAGAAAGTCTGTGCTGCATATGTCTTATGCAAAACAGCACTAAGATAATGTAATAAAACTCAATAAACCTTTAATTCGATTTTAAACTGAATGCTCTTATGTAGCCATTAGTTTTAAGGTTAATTGTGACAGTTATTTGCAATAGTTAACAATGTAGATGCGTAAAACTAAGGTTTTAGAAGCTTTAAATTGGAGCTGAATTATCTACCCTCATTGTAAAAAATTTCTTCCTTTTATCTAGTCGAAATGTACCCTCTTTCAGTTTAAATCCATTACCCCCTGTCCTAGCACAACAGGCCCTGCTAAAAAGTTTGTCCCCATCTTTCTTACAAGCCCCCTTTAAGTACTGCAAGGCCACAACAAGGTCTCCCCGGAGCCTTCTCTTCTCCAGGTGGAACAATCCCAACTCTCTCAGCCCGTCCTCACAGGAGAGGGGCTCCAGCCCTTGGATCATCTTTGTGTCCCTCTTCTGGAGCCGCTCCAACAGGTGCCTGTCTTTCTGGGGCTGAGAACTCCAGAGCTGGAGGCAGTGCTCCAGGTGGGGTCTCACCACAGAGTGGAGGATGTTTCAAGGATGACAAGGAACTAATCCATCTTGAAAATGTCAAACTGCCAGAATAAACATGCAAATGCATTTAAAGAGGGAAAGCCTTTTAAAAATACATTTTTCTATTTTTCTGCAAGTGACAAAAAAAATTGGCAAATTAAAACCTAGTGAAAAAAGGTTTTTAATGAAATATCTAAACTTACTCATAAGTATAAAACATATTCAAGTGGTTGCTAACTATATTTTCTTTAGTAACTAAAAGTAACTGTGACTTGGTTCTAGAAAACAAGGAGGATCAGTGGTAGAAGTGGGCTCTTGCGTATAGCATGAAAGCATACTTGGGTCCTAGAGCTTTGATTACTTTATAAAAAGCCACTGTGGACTGATTTCTTATCACACAAAACCCCCCAACTTTCTACTGAATTTGAATTTTCCCTTGAATAAGAAGAATGCAGTAGCCCAACATGACACAGTATTTAGAAAAGGAACAAGGTATTGATGGTTTTGTCTCAGTAGGACTTTTAAGAGAGTACTTTAGGGTCTCTGCACAGGAAACAATTGTCCAAATGCCCTAGTAAACAATAATGCCTGAAGCAGAAGAGCAGATATCCAGAGTACTATGGAAGGGCTTTATACTGCACAGAGGTAATGGCAGACTATCAGCTTTCTTTGCTTGTAGAACTGAAACCATCCTGACTGACTGAGGTTAGGTAGCTTCTTTGGATGGGAAGATACATATCTATTTGTGTTTACAATACAATGAATTTATATTCATGATTTTTCTCAGAACGAAATTAAGAATACAGTTATTTGTCCCATAGCTATTCTGTACAGTTAATAGTGCTCTTTACACTTGAGCTATTTTCCCATTTTAACCCTCAGGAAAAGGATCACAGGAGAATAATTCACCCTCTTAATTATTTCCTGAAAAAAAAAGAGATTAGATTATAAAAATATATGGTCTTATGAACTGTCTCAGTGTCTTTATGTAATGTTCCTGAATGCCAGCTATTAAGCACAATCCTCTCTAAAATGGAACGAGCAGAGGTAGGCCTAAAGGAATTATAACGAAGAGCTGCCATCACAGTGCAAATTGAGTGCGTGTTCACCTTTTAGCTAGCAGCACTTCAGCAGATTTGGTGGACCTCCACACCCGCTTCTACTACTGATAGACTCACTGCTGATAGCGAGGAAAGCAATCTCAGGGGAAGCAGTGAAAAGCAATACGTTTACAAATGCTAAATATACAGATGTGTTCCTTAAATAATTGAATTGACAAAACTGCTTTTTTCAACTATTTATTATGTGCTCTCACAGTGAGTAATTACTTTAAAAAAAAATAGTTTTATCAACATTGTCTGCTGAAGATGTTTACCTACAAACTAATACTATCGTTCAATTGCTAAAAAAAATCTCTGGTAAATCAGCAAATCTTAGCTACAATATATTCCTCAACTCATTATCAGTAACACACTGACAAAGTGTGAAACTGCAATCATGACAAAAAATTCAAATGAAAGGGTCCTTCAGGACTTCTGAAATACTCACGCACTGTATGGTACACTGAATGAGAGTGATTAAATGTGCACAACTATCTTTCCTTGCTATTGTGCTTTGTTGATGCAGAGGAACAGAACTATTTATTTTGTGTAATAGAATTTAAAAGGGCAGACATGGGTCTAGATATGCCTATATGGAGTTTCACTGACACAGAATTCTCATGTGCATTAACACCTACCTTGCACACACACAACAGAAATCTTAAACAAGTCTTAACTGGTGATTCAAAATTTGATCTCACATTCATTTGAGGAACTAGGACAGAGTTCCAAACTATAGCACAGACACTCCTCCTTTCCTGGGCAGAGGTAAAGAACAGCTAGAAATCCACAACCCAAGACTTAAATGTCTTCAAAAAATTGTGTTACCTCATGTCATGTTCTAATTTTACAAATAGAGGTGTTATCATTATTTCAATTACTGTGTTTTGTGCTTCTTCATCACCTGCTCTTTTGAAATCAAAAAGTTAAAATCAAATCGAAGCTCCTCTAAACAGTGCAGTATTTATGCTACCCACTGCTAAAATAAAGGCTTGCAATGTAAATGTCACCCAAAGATTCTGTTCAAATGAATTAGCTTGCTTGTAATAGAGTATTATTCTTCTGAACAGCAAACTCCTAACAATGTATCGGCTCTGACTGCCAATGAGATTAAAACAAAAGATCACACACTTCACTGATGACATATTCTTTTCATTTGTTTTTCTGTATTCCAATGGGCCAGGCCAATCATGCATCTGAATTTATTGCACTAACATCTATGTGCATTGATAATTGATATGTGAAATGTTTAGCTGTTAAATTTTTAGCTGTTACATAATATAATGTGTACAATTACAGCTACAAACTGTGCTGAAGCAAACTAAATCTTTAATTCCTAGTACCTGTTAAAAAAAAAGTCAGCAGCACTGTTACTGCATCTAAATGAAGTCCAAAATTAGCAGCAGTGTCTGAAAGTTATTTTCTGATGGGCTTTGCATGGACACAACTTCACAGTACCTACTGAAAAGAATTCACAAAATCCAAACTTAAAGCCCAAACTTAAGACCCAAAGTGTAGACATGGCCAATTGTCTAACACTGAATGTTTACACCACTTACATAAATATGAAGTAAGATTACCTTCTTCAGTTGAGTTTCCATCTTCAAACATTCTTCCTTTTTCTGTTCCAATGCAATTTCCAGCGTCTTGAGTCTGGAATCTTTCTTCAGTCCTGATGAAGCTAAGGATGAAGCATGTTCCTTCAGATCCAGTAAGGATGACTAAAATAAAAGATGTAAAATAACTATCAAGTAAATGCTCTTTATCTGCAATAGCTAGTTTCTTTTTTGTCTTTATTTTCTTCCTATCACTTCACACTATGTTTAGGATCCAACTTAGAACAACATAGTTTGTCAGGATGTTCATGACAACGCCTTAAGACAGCTTGATTTAATTCAGGTTTTCAGTATCAAAATAAAACCTTGTTCAAATTAGTTTTAAAATCATGTTTAAAGAGGAAAGATTCTGTAAACCAGAACTAGTGCTTCAGTGACAGTCATGTTTAGGAAAAAATAGTTTTAATTGAAATTGTATTTAAAAATCATACGTGGTTAGCAGATTTGGCCATGGTATCTAAAACTGAGCGTGTTCAAAGCTTTTTGTACACAGCTGCTATGAGATGAAACTGATTCACACCACCTATTTCCAAAAGACATCTCGGCTTCTTGTTTTCTGAACCATTTTTGGCTTGTTTTTTTTCCTGTCAAATGTTGACTTCCACATAGACAAAAATCTTAGCACTTCCTGGGTGCATATTTTTTGTATTGTTTTACTCTGAGTTTTGAAAAAAGGTTGTAAGTAGACTTGAATGTTACAATTCCAAGAGGGGAAAAGGGAACGTTTATATTTCTCTAATATAAATAGGTTAATTCGTCTAGCCAACTGGCTCATTACCAACAACCAACTTAATTATCAAAAAAGGACTCTTCAGAGTCAAAAGAACTAGCTGTATTGTTTGCATAAAAGAATAAACATTATCTGCGTGCTTTTGGCACCCACAGCTTTGATCAACCTCTGTCCTTTCCTCCCTGTATTTACACAGGAACAAGCTTCTTCTCAGCCTTCAGTTTCCTATAGGCATAGCTCCAGTAATCACTATCACTGACCATCGGTCATTCACTACTAATACAATTAAGTGCTGCAAATAAGGGGACTGTGTGCTATCCATGAAAGGGTGTTTCTGAAGTATTTGTGCTTTGAAAAATTCTCAAACAATATATTTTACCACATAAACTTGCTGAGGGACCATTACTATAAAGCAACATTTCTCTTCATCTAAAATATAACACATATATATACAACAAACAACTCTAACACAACAGACTCATTCTGCTGGTCAACCTCTTTCTCTGTGAGATCTCCTTGTAAAATGCTGACTTTCTCTTTCAGGTCTTTAATGTCTTTTTTGTAGTTGTCGATCTCTTCCTGTTTTTCTCGTTCATCTCTGTCACGTGTCTCTTTTAGGCGCTCAATGGTCCTTTCCTGACAAAAGAAAGCACTCAGTGAAGAAAATCCCTCTTAGTCAGTTCAAATTCTGAGATTTCTTATCACAACACTTCTTACACACTGGAAAAAAGGAGTGTAGGATATTGCTGTTTTCTTTTCTTCACAGTTGTAAAACAGATCCTCAAGAAGGAGGAAGCTTGAGAAATCTATGGATTCATTGCTAAGAAATACAAGGCTTCTGTATCTCTGAAAGTTTGCACTACTATTACAATGCAACACAATTTATCTGGTTCTGATAATCAAAATTAACCAAGACTGGGATACTTTACATATCACTTCCTTATTTAAATCTTATTTTTCCCAAATGTAAGGTTAAGTTTCCTTCAGAGGAAGGGGTGTAATGCATATGTGGCACCAGGATCAATGTACAGTAAGAAAAAGCAACAAAACAGACTTTCCTGTATGCCAGGATGGAGCTGTAGTTGTCTTGGAAGCTGAAGGGATGCAAATGAATTCTCTTCTCCAGCCTCAGGGAACATTTTACCATAACTTCACACTTATAGAATCTGACAGACTAAAGGACCTGCAACCTTGATTCTCCAGGAATCAAGAAAAATATACAGTAAATCCAAAAAGTTACCCAACCAAAACAGAATAGACAAGGCTGTTCCCTCAGTCTGCTATCTCCTGAGAATTGGGCAAGCATTAAAAAAAAAATACAATAAGAATAATAAAGCTGCAAATAAAGTAAGACTGATATACAGTTACATCAGGACAACTATTCATTTTAATTCAATATTGGGAACTAAAACTCGATTCCATGCAGCAAAACTTTAACAATAAAATTCTTATTAAAATATCTGAGAAGAGAAGATAAAATGAAGTAAGACATCAGCCACACTTTAGGAAAAAATAAAAAAAGAAAAGAGCAAGAGAATCCACAGCTGAAATGTAATGCCAATTACATCTTTCATACCAAAGATGCACCATGTAAAGAAACGACAACTTGAGAACACCAATTTCTTTTACACAAAACGATGGTAGGTAGCTAATGGCTAGAGCAATAGCTTGTGGCTCAGCCCTCCCCTCCTGCCCTCCCTCCCCCTGGCCCAGCACAGTGCCGGCAGCGCTTGGCGCATCCTCCAGTGCCCTCCAGTGAGGGACCCAGCTCAGCAGCACCCGCGCACCCCTCATCCCTCCTCCTCCTCAGCTGTCAGGGACAAAGGATGTCACTGTGGCATCGCATTAGAGATGTCTTGTTGTCAGAGCCCAGAAACACACGGAAAAGCCGACTTTAGAGAGGTTATTAGTAGAAGGACCTTTCAAAGGAAGAGACTTCGGCTTTCCCTACTCACTTTTTCTGCCAGTGCTTCTTCCAGCGTGGTCAGGGCAGTGTCAGTGTTTGTGGTGTCGGCCTGCAAGGATTTCACTCGATCCTTTAAGCTGCTCATTTGCTTCTCCTTGTCCCTTAACTGTTCTTGCAGATTTTCAATCTTAAAGAGGAGGAATAAATTTTAAGAAAATAGCAAGCAAAACCATCCAAAAATCATCACAGCAGTATATTAAACTCTTTAAAATATTCTTAGAATCATAGAATCGCTGAGGTTGGAAGGGACCTTTAAGATCATCAAGATCATTAACCTACCCTGACAAAAACCACTTCTAAACCATGTCCCTCAGTACCACATCTACCCTTTTCTTAAACACCTCCAGGGATGGTGAATCCACCCCCTGCCTGGGCAGCCTATTCCAATGTTTAATAACCCTTTCAGTGAAAAAGCGTTCCCTGATATCCAATCTAAACCTCCCCTGACATAACTTGAACCCGTTTCCTCTTGTCCTTCTTAAAGCAAAGAAAGGAGGCAATGGCCTAGTTCCGATAATCCTACATCAAAACATCAAGCAATGCAACCAAACCCATCAAATATTAACAGGGAACCAGTAACCTTTCCAATAATCAGGAAAGGGTTCAGAGCAATAAAGTCTAAGTAATATTTACAAGAACAACATAAAGAAAGGGTTTTATTCCTCATTTCCAAGGATATTGGGCATGGTGCGACTGAATGATGATCAATGTATTAACAATATGAAAGGAAAAAAGCTGAGAAAAACATTACTGTATGTTGTAAACCAAAAAAGACACTTGATTAATTAAGAAGTTATGAAGAAGTATTATTTTAAGTGTTTCCTTTGGTACTGTCAATGTTGCTTCTTCATCTTATGTGATGCTTTTGCTATATGATGGACTAACACAAAGCATCATTCCCTGGGCAGAAATTTCATCAGCCTTGTTTTCTGCAGGTGTAGAACGTGATCAATTTATGAGTTCTGAATACATCTTTTGACAGACTGAGAAGACCTAATGCTAAACCCATTTTAAGCAAACATACACATCACAAGAAAAAGGTACATTATCATTATGACAACCTGTCGGAAACAAATTTATCAGCAAAGGATTAAAGCTGCGTACAGATTTCTCAGTTGCTTCCTTTTGGTGTTGTTTCCGACAAGTTCTTCTTGCATCAGCAAATGTACATCATAAACTGGTGAACACCATGTGGCATGCAAAGTACCCATCTCCAAAACACTTGTAGCAAGATATTCTTTTGAAGACATTTGTAAGAAATAACATAACAAGACAACCTCAAAGGCTATTCAGTCCAGTATTTAGTAAACTTTCTGAAACCATTACTAGCCTTTTTGCTTCACCTGTCAAAGAGCAGTTAGCAGCTCCTCGGTTAGTGGAAATGCAGCAACTGTCCCCGAGCTGCAGTGGTTCCAGGGCAAAGGCCTTGTCAGACACATCCACTACTACTTTGCTATCTCTATTAAAATTACCTCTGGAACGCAGTTTTAGAAAATGGTCTAGATCCGTAATGACAAATGTAAAAGATTATGCAAGAGGCTGAACATTAGTCACAAATAATGTCAGATGTGCTACAATTGGAAGCTAGGAGGAAGAACAACCTAATTCAGGGAACCCCTTGTAACGTTCCTCTGTAACCCATGGCCACAGAAGGAGTCTCCTGGTGTAAGATTCTCCATACCATTTTTTTTTTATTTCTCTTAAGCAAGCACATGTAAACTTACGATCCAGCTTTGTACACAACCTATATATTACTGACAGCAGAAGGACCATAAGGTTTTTTGTTGTTTTTTTAAGGGATGGACTGAAATTAGTTCTGGTTTATCTTTGTCATTAGTTTCTACCAGAAAAAAGTATTAGGTCTCCAAGTTGGGCTTAAAATTTAAATCTAAGCACAACACAAATGACTCTACAAAACAAGTTTTAAAGAGCACCAAACCCCATGACCAGTGACATACCATGTGAGCTAGAAATAACTGTAAGAATTGAAAATTCCTTCTTTATACACTCATATCTCTTATTTAATGCCTTAGTAGCAGACACTTGTATCCCATGGAGCTTCGGAAAGAACCCTACTAGTTCTGACTAAAAAAGTTCTCCTGGCGCCCACATGTACAGCTCCCGAGGAGGCAACATCCCCAAGAGCAGCCTACGTGGCTGCTTTTGACCTTAGGAGCTTTCAGTGTTGTCAGCTGTCTAGACAGGCTGGCTGTTTAGACAGCCGACCATGAAAATATACTACAAAGAAGGCTGAGCTATTCTTAGACTCGTATTTACTTCTGGAGGCAAAACACTCTGGCAGAGGCTCCAGCTGGCTGAAGAGGGGATAGTGCAGGGTGACTTTCTGCTGTGAGGAAACCATACGCAAGAGACAGCTAAATAATTCAGCTTCAGCATGTATTAAGATGCTTGCCAAGGCTACACAAGCGTTTGCATGAGCACGGCCTGCGCTTTCATGTCTCAGTAACACTACTGTGACCAGAGTAAGATGACAGCTGTACTATGTATAACTGACGCATCTTCCCATTACAACTGCACCCTCCTGTATGTTAAAAAAAAAAGTAGTATATAAAAAGTGTGAACCTGTCTATACTTTGAGTCTACATGCATGCTTTGCAGTCTGGAGTAATGAATGATTTTTTTCGTTATCCTCCAGGAAGCGGCAAGTACATTGAAATGTTCCAAGGCACGCTAACAGCAAGGAACTGTGAAAAAAACCCCCCAACTTCAAAAGCTACCTACAGTTGTGTCTTTTGCAGGGTCAGATAATTGACAGTTCCCAAACAGACATGCCTTTAAACTACATAAAATTGGAACTGCCACAATGTGTCAAAATTTAAACATTTGTATAACGATAGATGCAAAATTTCCTTAAGAAATCACTGTCAACAATAGAATAACTGCCTTAATTCCATTTTTCTCCCAAACCTGCACTATTGTAACAAATAATAACTAAACTACACGCTCTCCAAAATGATATAATCTGAAGAAGAAAGTAAAGAATAATCTATACTTTGCCCACATAATTATTTAATGAAGAATTTTGCTATTATGTCCTTTGCAAGTAGTTTCAGTGTGCTTTTCAAAAAGAATACATAATGTATGTCATATTTGTTTTACCATCCTTTTTTCCTACCCAACCCCCCAAAGAAAGTAATTCTGAACAAATCTTAACTAACTGATAGAAATAAAACTTATAAGGATTGAACCAGCACTGTTTAGTCTTCAAATATTTGGAAAATGATGAATTTCCTCTGAAATGTTTTACAAACCAAAGGAATATATATTACTGTACAAAATTTCTAGAAAGGAAAAATAAAAAATAAAAACTCTTATTAGATTATTAACAATCTTTATTCTTGCTGTACATACTTGCTTTGAAGGGTAAGGACAGCAACCTATGGATAAGTTAGCAACACTAAGCTTACTGTAAAGGTACACATCCATATACGGGAGTCATCTGGTCTGCATACCAATTTCCTCATCAGTAATGATTTACTGAAATCTTTTTCTCCAGCATTACTAGTTGTCAGACACTATCATGTTTCAAACTGGGTGATTTATTCCTAGTTGCGTGGAACTAATTATTTTGCCTTCCAGCCCCGAAGTACAGGAGTGGAGGCAAGAGAAGTTTCCTCTGGCATCTGTTCCAAAGGCAAGGAAGCATTCTACTTTTCTCAGATACAAATCTCACTGAAAACCCTGAGGAAATTCCAATTAATTACAGCCCAAGGATTTAAATGAGAGACATCTAGTTTAATATCTATCAAGGCCACTGGATTCCCAGATTATTCTAGTTAAAAGTTACTAGTAGGTCCTTCGTATCATGCTTCATCCAAGAAATCCTTCTGTAGGACAATCGTCAACCCTCGGTAGGTGTAAATTGACCACTTGGAAAAAATTTCTGTTGTACCAGTGGCTTCTGAATTAGAATAAATAAAGTGGCTGTGTAAACTGGTTGTTCAATCTCTATTTCTCCCTTACACACGCACTGTAATTGGAAAAGATCATTTTTTTCTCCTTCAAAATATTTGTTTTTAATCAAAGACTGGCACTTTGCAATGATAACTTTTTTCATCACCTGTGTTGTAACAGAATTAACTGCATTTATGTTTCATTTCCCACTGTCAATTTCCTTCTTGCTATTCTGTTTGACTTCTAAAAGGAATAAAGTGGTGACAGAAAAAAAATTCAAAGCGGTAAAAGCCCTTTAACTTAGCTCCTTCTGAGACAATAAGAAAAAAGTGAAACAATCCTCTTAGAAATATGAAGATCCAGTAAGGTTTGGAAATATTTTTAAAATGCAAAATGTCTATTTTAAATTCAAAATCTTTTTCAACTTGAGAAAGTTCATTGCATATTCCACTGTTTGTGTGTGTCTCCAATATGTTAGTAACTAGCTATATTACTTACCGGCGGACAAATCTGTCACTGTACATTTTTCTGTAAACAGCTGAAAATGCCTTTGCTTATACTCTGCACTTGACTTCCCCAGTGCAGCTCCTCAAAGAAGATTGTTTTGAAGAGTAACATGGCATCTTCATCACAATATACATAGAATATATAGAGAAGACAAGCAATTTAACCGTCAATAATATCCCTTGATTACAAGAGCAGATGTACAAAAGAATATCTCAGGGTACTGCTAAGCCTCCCACGTTTTTGCGGGAGCTTTCACCTGGTGGAATTAGTATTGTAAAAAGGATATAAATAATCAGGTGGCTTGAGAGGTTTTCTGTTCTATTCCTATGGCACAGCCATCCATGGAGACCATAATGAAGGCCTCTAAGTAGACGTTACTGGTCAGTTTTAGAAGATTAAGCTCCAGTTTTATAAATGTCACACTGAAAAGCTGATCATTATAATTATCTTTCTATTGCAGATCTTACAAAAGTACCACTACAGCAGTCATGCATGAATTGCAAATATCTACATTTAGTTTAGTGTTACCAAATCCCGGGGTGAGGGGGGACGTATAGATCACCACTGCATGGAGAGAAGCAAAATTTGATCTTTTGTATGTGTGTTGGCTCCATTTAAACCTTCGATATCAGGCGTTGCTTGTAAAGTCCCCAGTGAAATAAGGTCTGTCACATGAGTGAACACTGTATTACTGTACTGAATCAATTAGACTAAAATTAGCCTTCTTGCTATTAATTTTAACAGTTTAATTCCCGAGACTAGCAACAATATATTGAAGCTGAATGAATGCTGAAGCTCCAGGCATACCATGTCTTGTTGGGAGGGTGAGATTTCTAAGTGGTTTTGAAGTTCAGGATAGATCAAAACAAATTCCCTTTTTCAGTAACATTTTGGCAAACACAAGTCAGAGTTCCTTCCAAAGTTCGGCTGCATTCAGTATGCTCTTTTTACTTTGTGATCTGATCAATTGATATAAATATGGTTAAACTGTTGTCAAGTTATCTTCAGAGATTCTTGTTCTTGAGTCATCATACTAAAAATCATCTTCAAGTAGTTTGCACATCAGTTAATTTAGTAAAGTTTGTTAGCTTAAAGTAAATTAAAGACACTGTGAAATGCAAAATACCAGTGGTGGTCTCTCCCTCTCTTCTTAAAGAACTTTAAATTCTGGAGTCCCATTTAACACTTCAGTGCAGAGATGGTGAACTGTTCCATTAAGCGGTAAACATTTCAGTTTACATTAATTTTTCTACACAGTAAAGACAGGGTTAATTTTTATTTTGCCTCACAAGAAAGTTTTCTTCTTCAGTGCTGATCTGGAACATTACTGTCTTTGCAACATCACATTGGAATATCATTGTGCACTTTGGAAATGCCCTGATGTTGCTGAAACTAACATAGTGGGATTCTGCAACACCTTCAACTGGTGTGGAGAATCTTATGCCATGAGACTCCTTCAGTGGCCATGGGCTACAGAGGAACACACTGTTGGCTTACGAAAGAGAAGCAGGATAGAGGGAGCGGGGAGAGCATGGAGAAGGAAAGGACAAAGAGAGAATCTGAGATGGGGAAACTCCAGCATAGCCGTGCATCTTACACAGTCATACTTATCTGCTCCTACTCAGATCCAGTTAAAATTCAGAATAGCTCCCATAAAAAAAAAAGTTTATTCTTTTTTCAGAATATAAAATCTTTTTGTCATTTTTACTCTCATGATCTCCAGTTTGCAAAATGTCCTTTGAAATTAGCATGAAGTTCTGCAGTGTTTAGTTTTACAAATTAAGCTTTTTGTTGCTATGCAGCTTAGAAAGCACAAAGAATTCATTTTTGTGATTCTACTTAAAATAAAACCTTGATTATCAAATAAACATATGGACTACAAACAGGCACATTGTCACTGCTTCAAAGGGAAGAAACTTGCACACAGAGAAAACAAAGCTTAAAAAAAATAATCTAGGAATTGCAGGACACCAAATGAAATTAACGCGTTATTTTTGACCTAGCTTCACATGCACACTTATGCAGTAAGGTTGACTTGAGAAAAAGAACGGTTTGCAGGACAAAGTGCTGCTAAAACAAAAATTGACTTAACCTGTATAAACAGTTAATTATTTTGTACCTTTGGTGAAGGAGCAACAAACAATTGACACTGATCCCAAAGACTATTCTCTTTCCAGAGCTTTTTCATACAAAGTTGCTTCATAAGTAGATTTATATGAGCCAGAAAAATAGTTCAGCTATGTTTACATAAATAATCTCTAAGGACATTTCCATCCCTTTGTTTCCTTTTGTCCTCCTTTCCTTTGCATAACTTATCAACCTCTGGTAGCACCAGTTTGCTGAGAGATCACTGCAATGGAGAACTAACGAGAGCAGTCACCATAAACTGAATTGCAATTATAGTATCTTCCAAATAGTAAAGAATTTTTTCTGTACTGTCATATTCCCTATAAAAACTCTACTGAAACCAGATGTTTCAAATCATATTATCAGAACATTACTATCATGTTTGCAATCCTTCTGTCCTGCTAGTAAGTACCTTGAATTGCCTTCAAATCTGAAAACTGATACTGAGAGGCATTTTCCTCACAAGCTTCTAAGGATACTCCNTCAAGACTAAAGATTTCTGAGTTGGTCAATGACCTGAAATTCACATTTTCAGGGAAGCCAGTGTCTACATTTTTAAGCATTGTCTCAGTTCCAAAGCATTTGCCTAGAAAAAAATTCTGCATTAACAATGACTCACATCCTTAGAAAGCTGTAAAACAGTTACATTTAGTTAAGAAATTGCTTAATTCTGAGAAGGTTCAATAATATCAATAGCCTAACCTAGTCAAAAGGAGAGTCTTTAAATTTAAAATCCTATCATGGACACTGGTCAATACAAGAGAGGGTTTTGAGGTGAGGGGAGCTGGGGGAGGCATTCTTTCCAACCTACTGATATCAGTCATGTCTCAAAGCCGACAGGTGTTAATATGAGTGAACAATACTTTATGGAAAATACAAATCAAACAACAAAGGTATAAAACCTGTTCAGAAGAGATTTGTTTCAGCAGTGTGTGAGCCAGTTGGTTAAGTACATATGTTTAATTACATAATCCACAAAAACCCCTCCATCACTGGTTTATCTTAAAGCTTCAGTGGCTGATCCCTTATTTTTGCTGGCATCCATCAGCTGAGAGAATGCATCCATTATCCACCACCAAGATATCAACCTGGGTTGTTTGTTAAAACAATGTGTTGGTTACAACTCGAGTGCAATACTTTAATTCACCCAAGTAACTCAAACAGAATACTGCTAACAGAAACAGCAAAAAAAATTTGTTTAGAGTCTGCTCCTCCTCTTCAATGAAACACTAAGTTTATATATTACTCAATTATTTCATATATGTTAAAATGTCACTTATACTAAGAACCATAATTGAAATCATCTGGTAATTTATTTCACAATCTAATTATGGATAACATCCATTTTGTTGAAATCCTGGCCTAGTCATGCAGAATAACATTATGCTAATTCTCCTTTCAGCTGTGTCCTGACACTATGAAGCAATCTCTGTGACTATGCTTTCTAAAGTTTTACTCCTAAAACCTACAAAATACAAATGGACTAAAAACTCCAACTATCTGGGGGACATTTGCTCACTCCTGTTTTAAGTCCCAGAAAAGACCCTGACAATAAATGTGCACAGATTTGATTTAGGAAAGTTCATTACAGAACAAAGACAAATACTATAGTTTGGAGTATTTTCATATTGATGGCTCCTATATGTTCAAAATAAGGAAAACCAAAACTACTCACTGCAGCAGGCTGATAAAACAAGGGCAAAAAATGGAACCAGTAAATGTTAACTTTGATTTGATATTTTGTTTTGTAAGAAGCAGAATAAAATAAAGAAGTTGTGACATTGCTTTTAAAATAGTTTAAGCTTCACAAAGTTATAGAACATTTAAAAAGCGTCAAGTGAGAAACTTATTATATTATGAATTAAACTTCTATATTTGGATAAACCAAGCAGAGCGTTCCGTTGACTATTATTGTGAAACAAATACTCTTCATTCTATGGCAACTTAATCTCATGTACTCAGGAATACTGATGCTATTTTCCTGACTGACTTTAGATTTTGATTTTGGTTCTACACAGAGTAAGGATACTCTAGCTACCGACACATCCCTGCTTAGATACATGCACAGTACAGTGCTACATAGCGCACTTTTATTACAGAAAAAACGGTGATGAGAAAAGACATGAAGAAAGGAAAGGCTTAACTTAGCACAGCATTGCTATACTCAAAAATGGAAATCAGGGAGCAGAAAAGACCAAACACTGAGGCAGACCAATGGACAGGATGGGAACATGGGATTTAATGTGGACTCTAAAGGAAATCCTCACCGCAAACTAAGCTCCATTTACATTATCATTTAGGATCACTCAAGCAGAAGGCTGCACAACTTGAACAATGATTGTAAATGAGATTTAGATACAGACACTGAATTACTTTGTCCAAATCACTGATTTATTAAAGTGATCAAAGAAATACTGTAAGGTAAAACTGCCCTAAACCAGAGGGGAGAGGTCTGGAAAAGAGGGATGCTTCTAATCTCAGTGTAAAACATGCCCAGTCAACTGTGATTGTCCCATTTCATTCTCCTGGAAAGGACATGGAGTGATGAATAGGAAGGGATTAAGAAGTCATACTGTAAATACTAAACACAAGAGTGTGTGTGTGTATTCTTCAGCATTTAGCTATCACTGCTCTTACAGTATTACTTCAGAACACACAGTGATAGGTGACAAAATATCAAACTCTCAAATAAATCTCTTTCATTGCCTGTGCTCAAAAGAAAATGAAAAAAAAATTAAGAACTCAATATATTAAATTACTACTATCATTTCATTATATTTTCCCCATTTTATACCACAGACTGCTTTAGGCAAATGAACACTTTAATCTCTACTAAAAAAAAAAAAAAAAAGCTGGAAGGGAGGGAGAGCAGTCCTCTTTATCTAGAAGTTCTGTGTTTAAAACCGTCCTCCGTCCATCTTTGCCGGAAGGTATGTAAGCCCTTCATCACACAGAGGAGCATCCTAATCATCAAATGCATGCTATTCTGGGACAAGGTGATGGTAGTTTCTTTTGGTGACACTACTCTATACTGACCAGTTTTCTTATCCTTTGGATAAGTGAAATCACAGACTTGAAATCATATACTTGGTGCCTTATGACAGTCCTAATGACTGTATAAATATTGTGCAGAGATCCATCTTAGAAGACTGTCTAGTCTAGTGGATTCAAAATTCAGGAAATTATTGATTTAAACTGAAATATTACTCCTTCCTTGTTGCAGTGAAGATCCCTAAGTTGGCTAATGCAACCACTGATGGCTGTTCCAGACACAGCTCAGACAGTCCCCCCAGGGGCAGAAAACGCCTGGACGCCTGATGACCAAAGCATTGGAAATTGTGAAGTCTTGCAACCCAGAGAGCAATGAAAAGCCATGTGAGGGAGACTGATGTAAGCAACCTCAAAAATGGCATACGCCCATGCTTTTCCTGCCTCTTCAATCAAAGGGAGCTTTGTATTTGTCTAGTATGACAGTGATTACACCAACAAAGCTTATTAGCTTTATCTTGCCAGGAAAACTACACGTTTAATTTATAATGAAGCCAAGAGGCCCCACAGTTGGCTGTTTTCCCAGATGCCTTCAAGAAACCAGAGTTTGTCAGTCCCACTACCTATGAGTAATGTTCTGTCTTGCCAATCAAGAGGTTATCTCAAGGTACAAGAAGGACATAATATTAAAATGACTGGTGCGCTTTGAGGGATACTAAAAATAATAATAATAAAAAAAGATTCCTTCTGTATATGACAGATATGCTGAATTGTGGTTTAAGTTTTTTCGAGCGCTGGAACACAGATAATACCAGAAACTCCAATGGGGTTTTCTTGTAACTTTGCTATTGCTATCAATCTTACGTGAAACTATTACAGCAATGTGTATCCATTTAAAACCCTACATTAGTCAGCTACAATAGCTGAATGAGAGAATTAACATCATTAGCCTCACAGTCCTGTTTTCCTTCTTCATTTGAACCTACTTATCTAAAAGGATGTGTGGCTATTCAGTATTTCAGAAAAAAAAAATATAATCAAGTACTTAGTTACTAAAGGTAACAGGCAAGAGAATGTTCCTTATGTTATTAGATCTCAACATAAGAAATTGGCTTACTATCTTTTGCACACATCAGAACAACATTTGATTTTTTGAAATAATATTATCATACATCTGGGAATACAGGTACATATGCTACATATCATCCAGATGGTTTTATTTTTATTGCAGTATCACAAAACTATCCAAGCAAAAGAGGGAATTATATAAAAATAAAGCAGCATATTGTCCATTTACAAATTCTAATTTATAATATGGGCAGGCATAAAAACTTGTTTTGAATCAAGTAGGTTCCTCTAACATAGCTGCAGCATTGGTAACCATAACTGTGTACTAAAAATTACTGTTATGGCATAAAATTTGTTTTGCGTAAAATCAATTTTTCAAATTTAAGTTATGCCTCCAACACTAGTTTAGATGTCCCACATAATTTACTAAACAATCTTCAAGTGCATGTTAGGCACCTATGAATAAATTCACTCACAGATTTCACTGCTCTGAAGTTGAATAAAAGTGATCCTTATGCAACCCTATTCAAAAGCTACCTGGACGTGGTCCTGTGCAACAGGCTCTGGGTAGCCCAGCTTGAGCAGGGGGGGTGGAGAAGAGGTTCCATGATTCTGTGAAGATAATTTGCCATAAAACTATAAATGCAGTGAACAAAGACCCCTAGGAATAGAAAGCTTCATGCTTCCTCTATTGATGTTCAATGCCAAAAACATCTTACGGTGTTCTTCAGCAGTAGAAGTCTGTGCTTAGGACAACTGTACTAAGTCTCCGACCTCTGGCTTGATGACATAAAGCAATTCAAACACTTCACTACAGTGCCAAAAATGCCCAGGAGGCAATTAATTCTTTTCTATAACTAAGTACAAAGTATTCAACAGACAAAAGGGAATTTCATCAATTCGTACAAGTGATCATGTACTGTTTATTATAACCTAAACAAGACACCTGTTACTATAGGCTATGAACTCACTGATAAGGGCCATAACAGCACGCAACTTCACCAACTGTGAACTGTGTGCTTCTTTGTAAACCAAAAGCCCTTACAATGAGATCGCTGGAGTGCGCTTCTAGTTACGAGGGATCTGCCATGACTGATCTGGATCAGGCAAGTTCATCAAAAGTATATTCCTTGGGTCAATCCCCGGAGAACACACTGCCGCCTCTACCAGCACCTGTAAACTATGGAGTATCTGCCATTGAAAATACTGTCTGAAGCTAAGCTTGTGGACCTTTTAGGACCCATATTCCAAATCAGACAAATGTATGTTATTATATGTCTCAGTAAAAATCAAAGAAGTTCAGATCTCACAAGCTAAAGCCTCTCCTGAGAGGAAGGGGATCTTGCTGACACTGAACTTGAAGTTGCTGTAATAAACTCTAAGATCTGTATGGTAATCAGTCACCTTTAAAACTAAAACATCAAAGAGTTGAAAAGTGGTATGAAAAAACTGAGGTATTTTCCTGCCCTAATAATGTCTTATTAGCCATACATTCATAGAAAGAAAAAAAGACACACCATGCCATCTGAGCTGGGCTGCAATTGCTCTAAAAAGTCTCAACGGACTCTCAGAGAAGTGGGAAGTCAAAATGGAAGGGTAAGGATCCTATTTTTAGAGTGGTCATGGCTTACTATAAAACTAAGAAAATTCTATGTTGTGTCCTCATTTCCCACGCAGAAATTAAACAACTAGGCTCCTTGCTGAATGGCAGAAATTAAAAATACTCACAGGATAGTTATGCTGAATTTGAGCTCATATAATGAAGCCTCTTCAGTCATCACTGGCACTTCCATTGCTACCACAAGATTTTATCTAGTGGTATTTTGATAGAGATGAAGGATTAAAAGTTTGTCTAATTTTTCCTATTATAACTCTAATTGAAGATAGTACCTCTATCTAAAAATCCCACCCCACGTGGTAAAGCAATTCTGAGAGGATATTCCTGAAAAGAGAAGGGACTCCAGCATCTTGGAGACATAGGGTAACGAATTAAGACAGAACAGCTTCTGGAAATTTCTAAAAGCCACAAATTTCAACTTTGTTGTTACGTTCAGTGGTAGTCAGCAAGCCTATAACAGAAAGGCTTGAATGAAAGAAAAAGCAGCAGCAGAATAGGTCTGATAACCCCTCAGGGACACAGAGAGACAAGTCCCCCCCGACCCTCCAGGACACATCTTTGAGGTCACGTCTGTCAGTTGTAATAACGAAGTTGGCACAAGCCTGTGGGGACTTTAAGTCTTTTTTGTGGTGTTTGAAATCTCTGAATTGCCTTTGGAGCCATTTCAGTGGCATGCCTTGAGACCTGGAGTAAAAGGAGAAGTATGGCTTTTTCTGCCAGAGAACGATATTTACAGAAATACTCTTATATTTGCACTGCTTGTTAAGCCACAGAGTTCCTGAAGAAACAGCTATTTCATCAGCCCCAGCTGAGCAGAAAGCCCAGCATATCTTCCTTCTACCTCCCTGAAGAAGCTGGGCTGATGAGCAGACTAATATGATCCTGGAGCACTGTAGGGTGCTTCCCCTTAAACGTTCATAAATCAAGCACGTGAAAAGCAGAGAATAAGCTTGCCCACAGGTATATTACAGAGCAAAAAAATGATCCAGTCTTAAGTAAGATGGCATATGCTCACCCACTTTGTAAATGCACATATGGGACCATCTTTGTTGGGGCAGTCTTACTTTGTTCTTGTCTGTATATTTTGCACAACCAGACTAAGACACGTGCTGCAGGTTTGAACGGGCCATCGCCTATGGTGGTAGCACTGTAGGATTTTTAAGCACTAAATGCCATCAAAGGGAGTCTAAGGTGATATCTAAAAGTCCATCCTGCATTTTGTTAATTCTTAGAAAACTGTATATTTGTTCATCTGGTAGGCAAGTTCAAGGCCACACCAGGTAAGATGAAAATACCATAAACTGAATAAAATGTTTGAAAATGCAGTTCCTTCTCTGTGCTCTCTCATCTCTTCAGGGCTGGAGCAGAGGAGCTGCTTGAGGAGGTAAATATACTTCACAGATGAGGGAACAGAAAGAAAATAATCTTTAAAAGTACAAACACTGAAATTTAAAAGTTATGATTACTAAACCAACACTGCTGTTGTAGTAACTATGATCACTACTGATTTTAAACAACTGAGTAATAAATTCTATTTGCAGTCCCTTTCTCCTGGCATACAACACACTATTTGTTATCATTAAGCATAAGATATTTATTTTGATTTCTGAGCATTTTGAAAAGCAGAGGGCATTTATTTCCTCTGGAGAAAGGCAATGCTTCCTATCCAAAAGAGCAGGAAAACTTCATTTGGAGTCTTTCTGAAAACTAGCTAAACAAGCTGCGCATAAACAAACAAAAAAGCCCCAAACAACAAAAACAAACATAACAAAGAAACAAGCAAAAAACCTGCCTGTATGCTTCCTTTACTTCATCACAGGTCAACTACCACATGCAAGGGGTACCACACTGCTATGTTCAGACACTAAAACTTGAGTTTTATTTGCCTGCAGCTGCATTGCACAATCAAGGGAGTGTTAACCACCCCTCCCCAAGACAAAACGTGACCAAAGCAAGGGGTGACTGATTCGTTGCTTGGTTTGTTGCTTTGGGGTTTTTTCTTTCAGAGGGACTGTTACTTATCTTTTGTCCCAAATGCTATTTCTCTAAAATGCTTTGATTGCAAAGTATTGATTTCTTTCTTTTTTCTGTTCCTTTTCATCCTGGTCTACCAGCACAGACAGGCAGATGTGGCGAAGAGAATAATGAAGTATAATTTAATGTTCTTCAGGTTCAGGTTTCAAATTTGCCCAGCATGGATCCCATTTTATTTTCTGACATTGTCTCCCCTTGCCTGGAGTTCTAACAACTTAAAATGAGATTTTATGCAAGATTTACTTTCAATGGAACAAGAAAATCCCAAAGCTCTATATAACAAAGTTTTTGCATCCAATATTCAGACATAAAGCTAAAATTTATTTCTGTAGTCTCCAAATTTCTAGCATTTGCCCTATTTCTATTGTCTCAAACAAAGGTGCTACCAAGCAGCATCACTTTAGGAGCTTAGAACTGGAAACATTCCCGAATTTAAAACCTGAAGCATGAGGTTTCCTCAGCAACCTGGAACATGTATTTCGGTGCCTACTGGGTATCAGTAGTGATGCCAATTGTCATGTTAATTTTTCAGATCTTTGTTGCTCATAATCTTCTTGTGTGTCTTTTATTTGATCTCTAATTGGCCAGTAAATTTTCATTACTTTCTTCATCTGTGTTTTAGAGTGACCAGAAAGTGTACTTTCTAGTTCACCACATTTAATCAATACAACAATGTTATTAATAGCTCATAAAACAAACTCTGCGGTGGCCTGTGTCAGTGAATCCAAACGGAGACCCAAGAGTAAGGGATGCATTTTAAATCATTTTTGTTTCAACAACAGAAATTGTAGAAATTTAGTATAGCACAGTTTTGGCACCACATCAAACAATTTCCTGTCAGTGTCATCAGAACAGGTGATTACTCATCTAAAACAATCCCAGAAAAAAAAAATATCTATATTTCTGAATGAAGTCCAAATGCCCAGCACAGCCATGCATCATTTGGCTATGGCTATATTACCAGTAGCCATCTCTCTAAATTTCAAAAGAAAGTAAACAACTTCTCTTAAATGGGTTAGTTATGTAAGTTAATGATTTTTCAATAAATTATTTTCTGAATCTTTATGATTTTGGCTTTTGTTACAAATTTTCTTTTTACCTAGTATTAAAAAATATTAGTGTTCAAGAATTTGTTCACTAGATTACCCACTTCAAAACCACCCTCAGATCAGAGTCTATGCTGAGAGAGGAGTATGTGGTAAATACTAATGGAGTAGTATCCACTAATACAATTCTTAATTTGATTAAGTTCCTTCAACATGCCAACACCTGTACCCATACCTCCTCAG
>VXBO01014151.1:532136-631619 GCA_013400135.1 Rhinoptilus africanus
AAGCAGCAGTTATATGCTGCTGCTTCTGCTTCCAAATACCCATTTCGTAACACTACACAAGAGGAAAAGGTCTTTTCATACCACATGTCTTTTCATAGTCTTTCACCATATTCAATTAAAATGCCTAGTACCACTTAAATCATGTTGATAAACTTAAAACAAGCACTTAATATCAGGTAACTGAGACAGTAAAAAAAAATAAATACTACTATCTCTAACCTCTGAAGATACTTTAAACATCCAGCTCTTCAATTAGAATATACAGATTAAAACCTGAAAACCTGATCTGTCTGAACATGCCAGTATATAATCAGAGGGAGGAATAAAAAGACTATTGTGCATGGAAGCAAAAGTTTAAAGGCTGCACTTGGTTTTTTTTTTGAAAGAAAATAAAATTCTGAACTGTCATGGAAGGTCCAGAAGACAGCACTTGGATAAAGCAGAAAACAGGATGTGCCCTTTAATAACAGGCTGTGTGCTCTAGAAATGCAAAATAGAAAACGTAAATCAGAGTTTACAAGCTTAAGAGAAAAACATGTACACGAGAGGAGCTACAGGCTTCTGGAGTTGCGGGCAGAGGGCAGAAACAGCTACCTGTACAGTCAAAAAAGGACATACATATACATATGTATCAGATAAAAATGAGAATTCATAATTTTCTCTAGCATCTCAAACAGGTTTTATGCAAGTTCTCATGACTTTCACAGTATTTAGAGAAAATCAGACCTGTCCTCCCATAGGTATTTTCTCAAGCTCTGCTTTTCTGTGGAAAAGTGCTAAAGAGAACAGGAAAACGCAAAGCTCAATCTACAGAAAATCCCAAACCTAGTCTTAGATTCCAGGTCTGGAGAACCGATTAAAAAATTCAGTTAAAGACATCCATGGTAAAATTTTAAAGGACTGAATTTGTGCTCATTTACCCTATTTTTACAAAAAATAAAAAGCAATTCCATATTGCACCACAAACCTCAGATAAAAGTTAGATTCTCCATAAAAATATTCTAGGTTTGCTAGTCATAGAAACTAAAAAAATCATCTTCAGATTTAAAAACTTCAGAATTTAACTTTAACTTCATGTTAAAGGAGATGGTTCCAACAACCTGAAGGCTGAAGCAAATTCAAATCTCTGCATGTGATTCTAGTTAGCAGCAGGAAAGTGATGTTTTTCTATAGATAGGTTATATGTTTCTTTGTTTAAGAAGCTCAGAGACAGGTTTAGAGAAGAACTCAAATTGCAGTTTATCATGGTAGTGTTATCCTCTGCTGAGCTGTCTAGGAGAACAAGACTTCAAAACCTTTATATCTAAAAGCTTGGTACCCTACTTCCAGTGTCAGGAGACCAGGTACTTTTAGTTGAAAGCAGCAGCAAACAAACCTCAAAAATTAGGCTAGCCACATGAAGAGACAAGATGAAACAACCTTAATATGGTTTACAGTAGTCTCAAGAAAACATGTATAAAAAAAATTAGTAAAAAGAGAACCTTTAGTTCCACCTATAAATGAACAAATGAAAGATTATCCCAAAGAGTTAAGGAGAGTACATAAGAAAACATGTGAAAAAACAGTGTAAGCGTAAATGGAAGTAAAACAACCTCACTGACATTTAACATTTAAGCAAATGTCAGATTCTCTACTTCTTGGTTAAACATTCAGCTAGGATCTCAATCAACGTTTGGAGTGTGCATGACCCATTTTGAAAACAAAGAGAAAGCACAGCACAAAAATTAGAAATCTGTAAGTGTTTCTAAAACGATGAACAGTCGAAAAATGAGACCATGAAGACTGGGATTTTAGGCTCTGTTCTAGAATTATTAATGACTTATTTATGGCTAAACTCCATGCCTGAACTTCCATTCCTGCATGACGTTTGCTGTAACAGAACTGAACATGACCTAAACCCTCATGATTCATAGCTATATACTAGAAGAAAAGGCACTGGCCTGGTGTCAGAAATTAATCAATATTCTGACCTATAAAAATCACAAGAATTCCATAGAATTGTTTAAAAGTCTAGGAAAAAACCCCCACATTTACAGCCAAATACATTGAATACAAGCTCCAAGAGGAGCTTCTCTAAAGACACAGAGGAAAAAATATTCTGTAAATTAAAATTTATTGTGATACATGCATTTCTCCCTTTTTACCATGTGTAGCAGCAATTTGGAATACATAGTGTGCAATTTGCAAATGATCATCCGTAATGACATTCATTGCCCCAGGACTCAATGCCCTGTGGGAAACCTCTCTGATTTCCCTGACAGGATCTACTTTTTCTTATCCAGACCTCCCCCGTTTCACTGATAAGGTCTACATTTTCTTTTCCATAAAGATATGCAGGATAGTCTGAACCCTGATTATCCTATTCTAGCAGTTCTCATGAAATATTATGTATGATAAAACAGTGTTTCTAATGAGAGTTTTACATCTCTCATGAGAGTTCTTCTTGAACTTATCTCAGTAAGTTAACACAGGAATCACCCCAACTATTCTACTGATACAACCCCTCATTCATTTACTCGCATACTGAAGTCTCATGCAGTGCCCTGTGCTTCAAATCAGTGTGGCTTTGTTAAGGTGGTGGGTGTGAAAGGATTATTTTTTAAATTATGTGGCCTCCTACACGTACTTCATTCATTGTTACTGGTGAAATGGAAGCAGAAGCAGCACGTGCAACCACTGAAAGGCAACAACCACCTCTGCTTTGAATTCCTTCTATTTTTTCTTCAAAACTGCTAACTGAAATTCATCATTCGCTGTTTTTCCATTGCACAAATGGACTCAATCATTAATCTCCAAAATGTAAATTCTGATTTAGCCTTTTTGACAGGCTTAGAAATTGAGACACATCATAGACATGTATCTGACTCAGACCTCTACAATCTTACCTTCTTCTGAAGAACATTAACTTTGCGTTCCTTCACCTCTAACATGTCCTTGAGGTCATGGATTTCTCCTGCTTGAGTCCCCTTCTCCTCTGCCATCTCCTGAATCTGCTTTGTCTTCTTATTTAGCATAGTCTCCTTCTCTTCCAGACGTAATCGTAACGCATCCACCTAGATTCAGACATGGAGAAACAGGGTTTGTTTAGCACTGAAGGAGAGAAATTTTAGGAAAGTTAAACTACACTTCCACAAGAGAGTGACTGCTGTCAAATTACAAATAGATTGAGGAAACTAACATCCCTTACCTGAAGGCTTCGACACTCATAAGCTTATGATAAAAAAGTTATCACAAATGCTAGGAGACTAAACAGTAAAAATAATCAAATGTTTTATTCCCAAGTTATATGACACTAAAGCTCCTTCTTGGAAAATCTAAAATCATACTTCTAACATAACTCACTCTTGTAAGATACAATCCGGAATTTTTTTCATCAGGGTGGAAGCCAACACAATGTGTTTTTGAGAAGTTCTCCTACATGTAGGAAAACCGACCCCTTTATTTGAAATATTACCTCTTTAAACATTGACTCTTAGTACCAAACAGTCACTTTGTAGTCTAGGTTTTAATCAGAGTATTAGCTCAGCCTGGAGGTAGTGAAAGCAGGAGTCTTTGTGGTCACTGCAGATCAAACCATGGAAAGAGGGCTACCTTAGGATGGCTGAGAATATTTTGGCTTAAATAGCAACATTATAGTTTAAATGTAGCATGCGTTCTCATCAGGATGCAGTTTTATATTAAAGACAAAATGGAACAAATGACACAGTACAGGGTATTGTGGGTGCAATTTGGACACACAAAAATACTTAGAGATCCCATGGCCTCAGTAAGTTTAGAAACACGCTCTGGGAATTCTATGGTATCCTCAGACTAGAAAACTGCATGTTGAGAAGCTTTTGCTCTTCCTTCTGCATTTCTCTTACACAAATGAAACACAGAGTTCACAAGACAAAAGAAACGGGAGAAGGAATCAGAGCTATCTGAATATAAATTTGATGAGGAGAAAAAGGTCACTACAGAGCACAGACTAATCTCAAAGACCATTGTGGAATACGAAATCCAACACCACCAACCTGCTCAAGATACCAAAGAAACCCACTGACCCTTATCCACTCAGCATTCAGGCAGAGCTCAAATCTGCCAGCTTGGCTGCTAATCTTATTTGACAGTATCAGATTTGGTTCCTGTTAGCTGAATCCATTACAGGACATCAGTCACACAGAGTAAACAGGGTGATCAATGAATTTCTTGGTCCTTCTGCACAGCACAGGCTAGCACAGACATGAAAAGATGACTTGGACAACTGCAGCTGAGGAAAGAATTTAGGTAGTCACTACATTTACGGTATTTTGAGCAACATTTAGTTTTACCACGTTATTCTAATGCTACTCTACTTTGATTTGCTAGTGGAAAAGTTGCCTCTAAGGCTCCACATTTACAGTATGTTAGGCCCACAAAATCCTTTGCTGTTTCATCTGATTCCTTTTGCACAGAGCAATAAGCGCTTGCCAGTGAGGAAAAAGAACTGCCCTGCTCTCCCCATCAGCACTGCAATCCCGCTGCCACCTCTACGTCTGGAGCCTTCTCACTTACACATACGTTATTAAAATCACATTCCTGACCTCTCACCCAGCAAGTGGGGCACGGAGTACATTCTGCAGTGATATTAGAGTACCAGGTACTACCCAAATCTGATTTATAGAATTGCTAGTGTTTGTAATGAAAAGTTTAGCAGGTGGATCAGGTTTTGTCTTCTTTTTAAAACACACACAGATTTATAGATTGATTAGGTACGTTCTTCTCTGGATATCTCTAATATTAAAGCTTAGAGTCACTTCCATTCATTCTTGAAGGGAAACTGAAAATCTGCCTCACAAGGAAATCCACAGACTCTCAACAGTCGTGTTGCAAAATATTTGAGACAGTCCAGATGCCTACAGCACAGCATTAAGTGAAAAGAGAACATCTGCAAACAGAAATTTATCCACAGAATGCTTTCCATTTTCTGATTGATTATTCTCTTTGAACTCTATATTAGCTTAAGGTTTGGGGTAAATTGCATTCCTGGTTTTATTTGTGTGAGGTCCCTGCCTAGGAAACCACAGAAAACACTTTCAAGAATATTTTCAAAGGCTGGCAGGACACACAATCATCACCTTAGCACTATTCCTGGCAGAACACTGCACTTGTTTATTCATGTCAGCTCGGTTTATGTATGGCATCCTCCCACAGTGACAAGAATTGAGGTCTGTGGGAGTCAGGTGATGCCAGCTTCAACAAAGTCAGCTTAAGATTTTCTCTGCACATGGAAACGACTGGGCAAACAGCTACAGAGGTGCTGACGCCCCTTTCTTCTGACTTCTCTGTCTTGGGTCGTGTTCTCCTAACCCTGGGTTAACCTAAGTGCTTTCACAGTAATAGACTGCCATGTCTTTAATTATGCATAGCAAGTAAAATCTTACAGTACAGCTCAGGCAACTGCTGGTCCTTCATATAACACCACGATTGCTAACTTGACCTGCATGTAACATCCAATTTCCCGTGAAACTTTAGCAAAATAAGCACATTTATTGCCACCTTCAACACAATAGCCTTCCTATGTGTAGGTACCACAGGTGCCTCTTCTCGGCTGGGTACCATACATAAGATTTAAATTTCTTCACTGTAAGAACCATGTGTAAAAAGCTGTGCTGGGAACCATTGATCTGTCTTCACAGAATGTTCCAATACCAGCAAATACTACTCTGTGGCTCTGCTCCTAATATGTATAGCCATACGTTAAGCATGTAGAATTCCAAATTTCAAAGGAAAACTAGAACATTAGTAGCTCCAATGACTACTAGAATAAACACAATAAATGACATAATATTTAATTTAATTTTACTCTTAAGCCTCTTTTAAAATCTTGGGTTCTGTAATTAGATTACAGGGAATTAATTAGGGAAACCCATGCAATTTCAAAAGTCCACAGTGAGTTTCAGAACTGACTCAGGAGCTTCAGTCAATAGGACTTCAGTCGCACACATTTTTTCTCACTTTTACCACCACCTTCACTGTACAGTAGCAACCAGCGTATTTCAGTGGTGCGCAGTGAGAGGACAAGAGGTAATGGGCACAAACTTGAGCACAGGAAGTTCCACCTAAACATGAGGAGGAACTTCTTTCCCTTAAGGGTGGCAGAGCCCTGGCACAGGCTGCCCAGGGAGGTGGTGGAGTCTCTGTCTCTGGAGACATTCAAAACCCGCCTGGACGCGTTCCTGTGCAATCTGCTCTAAGGTGGCCCTGCTCTGGCAGGGGGTTGGACTGGATGATCTCCAGAGGTCCCTTCCAACCCCTCCATTCTGTGATTTTATGACACTGGTGATTCCCACTCAGGTTTAGGAAGATGTTGGTGATGCCTAGAAAAAAACAATGCTCTACTCTTTTTCTCAGAGTGATTCTTCCCACCTGCCTATCACCTGTTGTTCAAACCATGGCTGAACTATTGATTTAGATCAGTGAACCGAGCCATACTCCATTCGGTTATATAGAAGGTACAGCCTCCCGTATGTTATATCCAAGCCCTGATTTCTCTGTAATGGCAAAATTCAAAACTTTTATCCTCTGCTGGTATGACTACAGAATATCAATCCTGAAATATGTATTTAGAGCTTGCTATGGTTTCTAACAAGAGTCAGCTACTTTTTAAAGTAAATGTGGAAGTAATTCTATGTCAGCACTCAGAATTCAAAGATAATGCACAGAGGAAGACACAAAATTTTATTTGGTATGCGAGGCGAAATGTTGCTTTTATCCTGCTGTAGATATTGCTGTGAAGTCTCCAAGTACCTCAAATGTGAACATTTTAAAAAGCAAACACATCATACAAACACAATAAAGAGTTAAGCTGCTTTCCTGATAGTGTAGTCTATAATTAAGACTTAAAAGCTGTATTGACTGACTCACTTTGAATGTAGTGCTAGCTCACAAGACTTAGTTTTCTATTTTTGAGATGGATGTTTTTTATTAATTACATTAAAATTGACACTTCACCTTCCTAATAATACTGTAGCAATATCCAGTAGGGACTGCAGAAGAACTGAGAGTGATTCTTTATGAACGTACAGCTCCCAGTTACCTGGACAATTTATTCACATTACATGACCATGCCATGGAGCAGAGGCGCACACACCTGGCTTTGTGCAGAGCCCGTTTGGTTCTTGCTAAGGTTCAATGAAGGATAGATGTGCAGCTTCCAGGGCCTGCTCAGGTCAGAAATCAGTTCAACTGTTCATCCACAACCTCTAGCACAAGGTATTAAATACACAGCTACACAGTTCTGTGAGCTGAGGTTAATATTTGCAGGTCTTCGTGGAGCTGGTGCTACCAAGTCTTGGTAGAGACACCCAGTTCCCACTCACACATTCCTCACTAAGCGTGGCCCACTCCCTAACTGTCTCTAATTTGGGAGAGTCTACTATAGTTTCAAAATGACAGTATAAGCCCCAATACAGACAGACCCTTAGGGAATTTTATGTTCTCCTGAGACATTCAGAGCAAATAAAATACTTACAGAGGACTAAGTTCATTTTTCTACTGAATAGCAATCTGAATTTATCATATTGAATAGACCAATTACAGAACCGTGCCAGCTTAGATAGTATACAAAACCAAAGGGGAATGTTCTCACTGATTAATTTAACCTCCCACTGAAGCCACATACCCTCTGGCACTGACCTAAGCTAGAGGGCTCATTGGGCAAAACACAAACTTTACATGGATAAAGTCTTAATTCCAAAATAAACATTGATTTATTTTTTGTTTTGTTTACAAAGAGATTGTACGTTTTTAGAGCTATTTTTAAAGGTTCCTTCACAAATTGAAAAGTTAACCATGCTATCATCTCCACCCAATAGCCCTCAAGATAAACACCCTACAAACAGCTCACTGTCTTTTGTACTGCTAGTGTGGCAGGTGGCAAATCCATTTTTGAGATATTAGACCAATATCTTTTCCCCACCTACCTGCAGTTTTCTTGAACAGAAGACTAAAAGGCAGAGGCTCATGAAGGTATGCTCTTTTCTCTCAAAATGTTTATTTAAATATGACTTTAAAATACCAATCCTCTATGAAGATGTCTGACAATATATGACCAAAAATGCACCTCTCTTCCTCCTCACAACTCTCTCTAGGTACCTTGAGAGAAACTAGTTATGTTTTAACATTGACCAGTGCTGTCAACAAGTGAGGCCAGGCAGGATCGCACATTCCTACCCTGTTCCTCGTGAAAACTCTTGTATAGAAAGATACCTTTTCCTTTAAAAAACAAAATACATCACAGGATGCAACAACAAACATCTCAACGCTGTATTTCATTAACATTTTTCAATCTTATACTTGAGACGATCACTTGTGAAGACAGAAGAACGGTAACTGCGGAGGATGACTTAATTGTTGAGCTTTCTGCCAAGAAGATCAGCAAGGATGAAAAAGATGTGATTATCTTTCACAAAGTATAAACATCATCTCGGAATTACATAAAATTCTCACGAACATAAATGGATCATTCTGAATATCTGCTCTGGTACAACAGAATAGCCTGATAATCAACAACACTTCATATGTGTTAAATCCATACCAGATTGCTACATCTTACTGTGGAGAACATGGTAGACTGTATTGAATCCAATAAATCTCTCATAAAAGCATCATTCTAAACCTGCATCATTAATGTTTTAGCTCCATAGCAACTCCTTACTGAAAGACAGACAGAAAATCATCTTTCACCGGTACTGTACTTGTTACATTTCACCTACAATATCTGGAAGCAAACTATATGAATAACCTAAAATCAGTAAGTAGAAAATATATCTCTGTCTTTCCCTCCCCTCTCTTTCTCCTCCTTTCACCCACTTTTTATTAGTAAAAAAAAAGACTGAACATTTTGGAGGAAGAATCCAATTTGGTTTTGTATTGTGGTGTTATGAGAATCTCATTTGGAAGAACCTAGTGAAGAACAAATATTCTCAATTATTATTTAGTATTATTAAAAGTTAGAGAGCAGAATAATTTTCTATATTAAAAAATTACTTTGGCCTTCAACTAAAATAAAATCAATATGTTCTGAATATCTATCAGGAGTATCTATCAATGGTATATAACTAAGACTTTATGGTTTTAAATATTTGGTTTAAATTCCGTACATTTCATTTGAATAAATACGTTTAGCTACCATAACAGCTGCAATTATAACGATCTACTGAAGTCTTTTAACTTGTTAACAAAGTACATTATTTCGAGAACTTCCTCTCTCATGGGCAGAAAAGTCTTGCTTTTTATTATTTAAAAGTAAGAAGAGAAATGTGTTTCCAGCTCTGTAGGTTTGTCACAATACTGCAGTGACTTAGTACATCTACATTCATTTCAATCACTGCAATGGCTGAAAATCTGCAACTTACATTTTAAAATGTTCATTTACCTAATACATACTTCCAATGATATTTTGAAATGTAAACACTTCTTAAAATAAACATGTATGAATTTACAGTACGTTCCTGACTAGCAAAAAGAAAAGAACAAATTTAACGCGAAGTTTACAATGGTAAACTAGCGTACTTTCACAGCTATACTGAATAATGCAATTTCAACTTCTACATAAATCTGAGAATAATAATAAAAGCCATCTTAGAACACCAAAAGATAATTACCATGTAACTTGATTTCCGCACGTGGACAAGGGCATGTGCACCCATACGTTCACTGAACATGGCTAAAGGAAAGCTACATGAGGGTAAAAAGTTCAAATAAATTCTCTTACACTCTTATAATACGGAATCTTTCTACCAGTGTTACCCAGGAATTTTCTGCATGCCTACTTCACAGTTCCTTATGCTTTTCCCTGTTTTAGCTGTAACAACATAAATATTTTTTTGATGCATGACTGCCATCTTTTGGACTTCTACTAACACTGCAATTTTCCAAGCCAGAGTATTGAAATGTTGTGTTCATACAACACTTCATGTTTGTTCTTCAAGAACATCCAGAAGCAATAAATTTATGTATACTTATTATGCATTTGATGTTCAGATATATATTTGTGTCTTACAGAATATGGGAATTCATGAAGCATTTGTTATCGAAACACAGTTCCAAAAATACTTTTCCTTTATCTTGGAATACGCATCATAAAACACGAAAACCCATATTTCAGGTGTAAGCACAGGTTTACATGCCAGAGTTCTCGTACATTCTGACAGTAGCAGTGAAGCCTCAGCGAGTTGTATACTACTGGAACATTCTTCCTTTCTTTGCTATCTTTTAGCTACAAGGTCATAATTGAAAATAAATCCCTCCCCTCCAGCCCAGACACTGCAACTTCCAATTTAGTGGTGCCTAGGAAAAATAACATTAATGACTGCATGTTAGTGGAGCATGCCGTACAGGTGTGTATTCATCCACAGGAATATGTGTGCACTCACACACACATATTTGTCTTTATGATCAAGCCCCTGG
This sequence comes from Rhinoptilus africanus, assembly GCA_013400135.1. NCBI lineage: Eukaryota > Metazoa > Chordata > Aves > Charadriiformes > Glareolidae > Rhinoptilus > Rhinoptilus africanus. Next base: position 542,568 of record VXBO01014151.1, read on the forward strand.
CTTGATCAAATATCTCAAACATAATCGAAGCTACAAGGTGCTCAGAACAAGCAGTATTGAATAGCTATGTGACTGTATAACCTAAGCAAGAACAAAAGAAATGATGCTTTGTACCTCTTTCTCTATGAAAAGTCAGTAAGTACAAAATTCCCCATTTCACCTCTGTCTGAAGGATGGCAGCTCTTTGCTCTTTAGCTGTAAGAGACTCCTTCAGAACTTCAATATGCTGCTTGCTGTCAGAGAACTGATTTGTGAGTGTCTCCAGCTTTGTCTGCAAGGCCAGCAACTCAGTGTCTTTGCGTGACAGCTCCTGTTTCACCTGACCAATCTGAAAAAGAAAGAAAAGATGGGCAAAGAAAAAAAAATAATTTATACCTTCCTTACAAAAATAACTATAAATTCACATAACTACCAACAAACAGCATGATACTCTCAACTTATCCGATGGAATTGTAAAGACTTCACTTATCTTGAATGTAAGACCAGCAAAAATTTGTGTCATGAGCCAAGAAAAAGAAAGGGAAGCCATAGCATCAATTATTCAGGAGAGGTTCTTTTTAGCAGGGATAAGTTTTTAATGAAGATGAAGCAGGACTGTAATGAGAAAGTACCCTTACCCTGTCATATCAGAAAAGATGAGATACCTACAGGTCTCTCGCAGAAACTTGATGTTTACTTTGAAATGTCAAACCAGCGAGTTTCCATTCATCTCTCCATCTATCAATCCAGCCTCATGCTTACAGAGTATATAAAGACACCTTTACTTTTCCCACAATTTACAAAACCAGCATTTCAATCTTCTAAGAAATACCTTTTAATTTATGGAAGCTGCTGAAAGCAGATGCAAATATACATCAAAACAACATGAAGACTGTTTGTGGAATTGCACTTTGTTGAGAGCAATTTCCTAGATTTAATTTAGTGAATTAAATCAGTATGGAAATGCCAATTTATTTTAACAAATGTTAGATTTTAAAAGACAAACAGTAAGAAATGTTAAAAGTTAAGCACTGAAATGAGATGAAATCTCATTCTGAAGTGCAATCATTACCAGACAATTTTGACGTAAATCTGAAGAAAAAAAAAAATTAGAGAGGTCAGGGAAGTCTAAATGTAGACTTAGGTCCAAGTTTATAACCAACTTCCTAGTTCGTCTTTGATACATCTAACAGAATAAAATAGCAATATTTTAGTTTTACATATTATATAGCAAAGGTAGATGTAACTCTGAAGACTAAACAGTCCTCCCTTTCTTAACTTGAACCATTTTGTTTGTGACATTAAAAAAATAATCCCTCAATCCTAAAAGTATGTTTTCCAATGCTTCAAAAAAGAAATTAAAGGACATCACACGCTAAAAAAATTGTCCGGGTCATCTTCCATTTTTGGTAATGTGTCAAGAACAACGCTAAACTGACCTAAGCTATAATTTATATTTTTTTTTATTTTTAATTAGAATAAATGCACATACTAGTAGAAATAACTGAGAGGAAAAGCTTGGGTAAATGTGGTTTTATCTTGACAACACTGTTTCAATAATGGGCAATAAAGAAAGAAAACTTTACGGAAGAATATTAAAATAGCATCACGAGATGTCATCAAGGACTCCTGTGTTCTAGTGTGAAACAGCATACGTGATGAGATAAAGACGAAGGGGAGTGGAAGGAGGATATGTATCTCAAAAAACCTCACATGAACTCATTTTTTAAAATGGGATAATGGGAAGAAGTTTGAGAAGAATTTAAGTTATAGAACTATTCAATAGCTTACTGTTCATTAATTTAATCATATTAGGTTGTTTTTTTCGTATTTTTACTAGAAGCAAGTATGTCTACAGAATGATTTCACCACCTGTTTAAATTAGATAGAAAAGTGTTAATGCTAGCATCCCTATTTCTGCTGTCAGCTACTGGCCAATACAACCAGTTGCACAATAGTGCTAGGCACAGAAGAATAGCTGGGAAGAGATGAACTATTTACCGTCAGTTACGTTTTCTGGAGAGTCTAAACACAAAAACCTCCTTAAAAATTTCAGATGACACAAACTTTTTCAGCTAGTAGGTAGCCTGAATTATAGTAAAACTTTCTCAAACCACTTTGGTCTTTCTTTGAAAAGATAAATTATTTTTGAGGTCATCCCAGAAGAGATGTTTACCCTAAAACACTTGTGTTTTGGTGAAATGCCCTCATCTAAACACAACCACAACTCATTACATTAAAGTTCCCAAGTAGCACCCTAAGATCATTCTCTCTGGAAATCCCCATTTCAGAGCATAAACCCACACTGCCAATGTGCTAAAGCTCTTTAGGAAGAATGCAGCGCATACCATTCCCAGTTGCAAGGGAAGTTAAGGCAGCATTAAGTGCTCACATCTCGCTTCTTAGTGAGACACTATCATCTCTCAGCAAATGCATTAACTTCACAGCAAAGGAATAACTTAAATTCATGCTGGTAAAATTAAACAATCAGTTTTAAAAAGCGTTCAGCATCCGGCTTTGGTTATTTTTTGTGAAACATAGTTAAGAGGGTTCAGCACATGTTTTCAAGTTATTTTTGTTATACTAGGGAAAGCAAATCTCCTTGAAAGTCTGGCCCCAAAATGGGTGCTGAATACTTTTGAAAATCTGCTTTGATAGAGAAGAATATGTTATTGCTAGAACAGGTCATACCATTACAGAAACAGTAACAAAACAAATATAGATGTTCAGTTGAAGAGTGATGTTATGGACACCGAAACCATGTGAACGGCAGCTACAAGGCTGAGCAGGCTGTTAGTTCTACTGTTATATCAAGTCGTAAAGAAGGTAGGAGAAGAAAAGCTACCCCGAAAGCCAGAGAGCTAGGAAGCCCCAGTGAATGGCCACTGCACACAAAAGATAAATCTTACTGCAGAGACCTCGGCCTGGAGACCAGCCACTCTCTTTTTCAGGTCCTCCCCTTGAGCCTCTTTGGCACTTAGCTCTTCCTTCAGTTGCTCTACCTGTCACGACATTGTTATGCTTTTAAAATATTTATCATTTGTCAACTTCCAGTTAGCCTGTTTGAATCCAAGTAACTAAAAGTGACAAAGAACTGAACAGAATGATCAACACTGGTCACTCATTTTCTCTTCCATTTGGCGTTAGGTCTTCTCAAGTTTACTGTCTCTGTAATTTCATAGGCTGCCAGACAAGAATTTGATTATGAAACGAAGATGTATAGTTACAGTTATGTTTATATATATCAAGTATGAGGCACTTCACCGAATGGTTTTGAAACTGTAATTCATGATGAAGTTAGCACAGGAAAAGGGACATTTTTCAGTTTAAAAGAAATAAAGTTAATTGTCAAGATATAGCCACACATGACTATGCAACACAATACTGAAAAAATAAATGTTGTGCGATTACAAACCAAGGTAAGACAGCAAGATATCAAAATTGGAGCTGGCTAAGAGTTGTGAGTGAATAGTTATCAAAAAGGAAAAAAATTTCCACAGGAAAATAAATGAGCAGACACAGCAGACGGAAGAGATCCAGATACTGAGTAGCTGAACAGATCTATAGGTCCACAGAGGAAGAGGAGAAGGGGAAACTGAAGAGTTGCTAACAAGGGAAGAAAGAAAGAAGAAAGGATAGAAGGAAAAGGTGCTAAAATCATCCCTCCATTGCTAATTTGAAGCAGGTATCCTTCAGTTCCTAGAAGCAACTCTGCAGAATAAAGCGCAAAAAAATAAAAGAACAGGTCTGGTTATCTTGAGGTAAATTGGTGAGCTGGCGTGAGGGAAGTGGAAGAAACACATACTTATTACAGGTTTCTACTTTAGGGCAAAATAGCTCTCCAAGAAACTTTCTCCAGCATTATTTTGTTGACAAAAAATTTCAAGCAGGACAAATGCAGTAGGTTACAATTGTTCAGGACCTAGCAGCGTAATTTTCAAGCTCTGTTCCAGGGATTTGTACAGCGCTGTATACTGCCTGCAGAGAGTACACAAAACCTAACTAAGAAAAGCAGGACAATATACTTAAATTTACTGTATGAGGTGGCCTGAATCTTCATTAGAAAATGTTCAGGACCACTGAAAGACTGAGAAACACTTCTTTGGGAGAAACAAACAATTAATTGACTTTTGGCTACAGACAATTCAGCGGTCAGTGGCCATCTTTACATCCGAGGATCAACATGTCTCACTGCTGTATTTGTCCTGTATTAATGCTGGCACCACCACTGTTGTAGAATCTACTCTCATTCTGACTCCACTACTGGAAGGAAAGTATAATGGAAAGCCACTATAGTGACAGTTCATGTCCTTTTTAGCCCTTACATAATAAAAAGACTTCCGAGTTACAGGACAACAGCGGCAAAAAGGAACACTTTTTTTTCAATAGACTACATTTGAAAACACGCTAGACCAAAAAAAGCCCTAAACTATAATGGGTTAGCAATGGTCTAAAGAGAAATACAAAATCCTTCTGAAATAAAAGAAAGTTAGATATGACAGTAAAAGCAGGATTTGGGCCACTGACCTTACTGAACCATCATTATAATATTTTCAAATTTGAATTTTAAATTCTCTTAAATATTTTTTAAGTTATTTTAGTGGCTTCTTTGCAAAACACAAACAAATTCTGTTTCCCAGCACTTAAACGGGAACCCAGACCGTAACTCCCTACTGAAGTATGAAAATTTCTCTCATCTGTTTGCTAAGCTCAGTTTATCTTACTGCTGTCATTTGTTTTCTCAATACCTTATTTTTCATGAATTTGGAATGACTACGGTACACCTCCATTTGCTTCATTTCCTCTTCACGTTCTTCTGTGCTCAGAGCTCCGTTTGACTTCAGCATCTGAATCTCCTCTTCCAAATCCCGGAGGCCACGCTCCATGGAAGAAATTTTTGAATCCTGACAATGATTAGAAGAGACAGATAAGGATACAAAGTTAGATACAAAGTTAACACACCACTGGAGTGGAAAAAAAAAAAAAAGAATTTGTTGGACGTGTACCTGCCCTTGAAAATTACTCCTGAAAAAAGCAGCCTATGCCTCTCGAGTGCAGACTGAGTGCTCAAGTACTCATGTTTCGATTTTTTATTCTTTTCAAGGAAAGCAAGAGTTTAGTACTGAAAGAAAACATGGCTAGAAATTTAATTCTAATTGAACGAACAGCAAAATGTGACTGCAAGAATGGCAAAAAATGGGTTTGTGCTACTACTAAGTTAGGTGGGATCAAAAATAGAGAACATAAAAAGCAAAGAAAAGATGCAACAATCTAGTTTTGAGTGGATAAAGCCTTCAAGTATTCCGTCCCGTATCCACAACTTATAAAACATCTCCATGGTTAAAAAAACCATACATCTGGAAAAATGAAAAAGTCAATCTACCATTATCCTCATAGTTTTACAGAACAATCAGAGGTTTTCAGTCTACTTGGATTACTGTTTCTTTCCAAGTCTTATGTGTTAGGATCAGCAAGAATAGATTCATACAGCACACAGAGCACATGAACATACTCATATGTGTTTATGAACTGTAACCTCTTAAAGAAGTCTATTTTTTTTTGTTTCATTTCTCAAAATATTCCGTATTTCCTGAAATACAGGTAGGATTTGAAGCTATCCTCCATTCTTTCATAAACCAGTCCTTCATAATTTCTTTTGTCTGGTAATGAAAGCACTGCTGAAAAAAAGTGTGAAAGATTTTCATATATATGTTTTCATTCATGAGAAGATTTTTCTAAAGGACTATTACGAAGATCTAGCTGGATCTCCTTTTAATTTTTGATGTTCAAGTTAAAATCGGTAAAGTAGACTTTTGCAACAAAAAATTAGAAAGATAGTAAAGTGAAGTGATATGTTGCAATTTAAAATAGTATTTAGTTTCAGCTCTGGCACCATTTACCAGAAATACCAGTGTTCCTCTTTTGATTGTAAAGACAGCTTATTGTTACCAGATGGTCAATTAGTTTTCATTACTATGGACCACAAAGACAACTAGTAAAAGAAAGACAGTAAGTGAAAGGCTCCAGAGTAGAAAGATGGGAAATGACTACTGAAAACACTGAGATGGAATGAAAACAACTGGAAGGGAGAATAAAAAGAAGGAAAATAGAAGAAAAAGGCACAGATAAGGAAGGAGGGAGAAAGAGAGAATAAGAAAAAGGAAAAGCATAGTTTGCAAAGACAGTTTCCAATTTTTTAACTGCATTTGTTCAAACCCTGCCTGAAATAATTTATGGACCATATAATATGAAATATGATTGTATAAAGCTGTGTAAACCACATACTCCATTTGTGGCTCCTGAGCTCTTGGCAAAATGCCATTCTTCCATTAGATACTTGAGTTAATGGTTTAAAGATTCCATCAGAATTTCCCCTACAAAAGTTAGGTTTACGATGACATACAGACATCTTTCTAGCTATACAACTCATTCTTTAAGTGAGTTTTAAATCTGCAAATTGCTAACTTTGTTGACACACAGAATGCAAAGCAGTATTTTAAATGTTGGTACTATAATAAGAAAATAACCCACATGATCATAAAAACCTACTAATCCATCATTCCCCCATCCTTGTAATACAATGAACTCTTGGTTAACTGACAGAAATCTGTATATGCTGCTGCAGGCAGACAGAAGGCAGGTTTCTATTATGTCATGAAGCAGCTCTGTCTCTCCACTGATCAATAACTAAAAATAAAATACTAATAAATAATAAAATAGTATAAAATAAATATACTTATTTTAAATTAGAAGACTGACAGAAGTATATGGTATTTAGTACAGTCACTTTTCATATGAAAAGGTTTTCCAGGGAACAAACTCTACTGATGCCTATATGCGATCATTTACCTTCATCTCAATAACAGTTTGCAGAGCCTTTGTCTTGGCTGTGTCAGGAGCATTTTCAAATCGACGATGGATCTCCTATACCAGCAGAAAAGAAAGCAAGAGTTAGCGTAATGGCATTTTGTCCTAGTTATCAAATACAAACAAAATTACTAGAAGCTACTCTTTCTAATACATAGCATAATTCTGTGCTGCTTTATGATGTTACCAGTTCGTACATTTTGTTTTATCATTTCTCATATTAATGAAAGGATAGGTAAAAGTTCATTCGACAGAATCACAGCCTTAAAAAGGCACCGTAGAGAAATCTTTGACTACCTACTTACTCGAAATAAACTATTGAAATAACAGCCGAGTTTACTAAAAACCCCGCAATCATTTTGCCTGCTAAACTAATCCGAATTACTACTAGTTTCTCATGGTGACATACACATAATTTATTTGACTAGATGCTAACTGAAAACAATAATGCTGTGGTTTCTGTTTCAACAAGTTATAGGGTGCAGCTGTGTTGAAAACTTTCTTTTTCCAACTTTTTAACCCCAGAGCAGCAACATTTAATTATGCATAATGAAAATCTTTCTCCACGGGGCCTCAGACGTAGCTGAAATTACATGACTGCATAGCACATTGCTCTAGAAGCTCAGAGTATGCAGACAGAAAGACACAAAAGTCCATGTGATGTTTCTGTTGATATAAATTCACAGAACTAACACACTTGAGCCTGCTCACTAAGGAATAAAATGATAGAAAGCTGAAACTTGTTCTACCATAATGGCATCCTGGGGTGCATCAAGAAGAGTGTGGCCAGCAGGACGAGGGAGGTCATCCTCCCCCTCTACTCTNGTGATTCTGAAATACTGGAGAAACAGTATAGTATCTATTCCACTTTTTCATTATTTGTCTTAAAATAGTATTGTCCTCACACCACACACTAATGTTAAATATAGGAATGTGAATACTGCTGGAATGTTAATATTATGTGACATAAAAATGATGCCCATGAACTGTGATATCAGTTAACGTAACAACAAATTGTATATATGCAGACACACACAGCTTAGCCACTCACTCCCGTCAGACACCAAAAAGACAAATCCAAAAAGCCATCCACAAACTCGTATTTTCAGTAGACATGGTGCAGGGATGACACTTTGTCTGGTTGTCATACATGCAACTTGCTCCACATGATTAATTATTTGAATGAGAGAGGTAGAATTCTATAGTGCTTTTCAAAATACTGAAATACTGATCTTTTAAGATTGCTAAGTGCTCTTACATAGCTGTGAAGAGAGCAAAATAGAAATGTGTAGTGATATGACAAAGGGCGACAAGAAGAATTTTGCATAAGTGTGGCACAAGGCTTTTCATATAAATTGATGCCTGTGAATGGGAATAATGAGAAAATCCAGTAGAAGGTTTTCTGACTTTAAATACTATAGTTGTGTATTGCCTGAGAAGCTAGTTTTACAAGTATGTTTGCAGCATAGAGTGGCATTTTCTGAAAAAAAAAAAACCCAAAACGAAACAAAAAAACCCCACTCCTGAAAAAATAAGCCAGAAAGCCCCTCTAAATATATTTGCTTCTCCCATAATCAACAGATAACTTGAGAGCCTCTGGTCATGTATCACCGACATCACATAGACCAGAGTGGAACAATACCATTATTATTCTTCTATTTGCCTACACCTGCGTTCGCATAATGGATTTACTCCAATCTGAACAGTCCAGCCAGACCGTTCTTTTGGCCTACGGTGTCCTCTGCCTGCCTGTAATGTGCCTGCCCAAAGAAAGGGCAGCGTGTATTCCTCTGTGCTATTCTTCTCAACGGATGTCTGAAGCACAGCATAATCAGTAATTTCTCATCACCACACTTCCACACTGTTGGCCTCTAGCACTGTTCCAACTTTTCCATCTGCCTACAGGGTTAGGAGCATGCTTCTTCTCGTCTACAGTTAAACAGATACGGCTTGTACCTATTCAACATGTTTTAAATCAAGCGAGGCAGACGCTTCATCTTGAATATGCTGACGTTAAATCTAAGGAGGTGAACGTGCTATACGGAGATGCTCTTTCCAGGGGGTTGATCATAGGGCCATCTAAAGACTACAGGCATTAATCTCTGGGATCATCTCCTAAGCAGAGCTGTAAGATTTTTTCAAAGCAGACAGCACTCAGCCCAACTGAACCTTTTTCTATTGTTTCTTGTGCCCAGCTTCAGAAGAAGAAAAAAGAAACTGTTAGCACACAGGATACCATCAGTACAAGGTGGGCCAACTTCCTGTCACTTTTATTACCTACTCCATCCTTAGCATTTTTCTTGAGACACGTCAGTGAAACTACTTTTCCAGTCATCTCCACTACTTACTATTCCAGTTGCCACCTCTTCAGAGGTAGTATTTTAGAGATTCATTTTTTAGTCTGCTATATGTAATGTCAGAAAAGAAGCTCATCATGAGGTTGAGTTTGCTTTAAAAGTATCATTTCGACTAAGCATGGGACAGTCTGCCACATACTCTACCCATAAGAAACTCAGAGCTTATCTAACTACCCGCAATCAAGGATCAAAGACAAAAATCATAGCGCAACATATTGCCTTAATAAGAATAAGCTGTGATGAGCTTCTAACACTCCAGACCGGTCTGAGCATTTAGAAATATGATGGCTGTGATGAGCTTCTAACACTCCAGACCAGTCTGAGCATTTAGAAATATGATGGGGAGCAGATCCAACACTCTCTACCTGTTTCTCAGTGCTCTTACCAGTACCTGTCATGAAAAACATGACTTTTTGAGTGTCCTTGGTCTGTCTCCACAGGGAATGGTCTCAGCTGCCTTCCTTAAGGTAGTGTGGTATATTTATCCCTGTTTCCCTCTCAGACAGCTCTAACATGTTGATTCAAGAATTGAACCATAATTCCAAGATATTGTGGCTGTCAGTCCTTCTCATGAGTTCTGGATAGAGTGAGTTTCTGTCTTGCCACCGGTACGATGTTTTTACAAACATTTTTTCAATATCTTAGCATGTATGACTCTATAGATAGCCTGGAGTCTTCAGAAATTTTCAAAGGACATTTCTGTACATCTCAAGCAATAGCAGTGGCTTCCTCCTGAAAAATCTCCAGATACAAAGTCTGCAGAGTGGACACTGGGGACATTCACCAAGCAGCGTAACGCTGAAGAGGCATCCAGACGCTTTACTGCTCTGGAATAGCAGGCCTGTATCTATTTGGCTGAAGTGGACAGCACTGCTTCTACATGTACACAAACGTCTGCACAAGAAAGAAACATGGCTTCTGACTACCCCTCTGGAAAGGCTCATACATGCCCCTCATGCTCCAGTCCCTTTCTCAGAATTCTCAAGTATTTTCCTGCTATTCCCAGGCTGAGGGGAGAGGATTGCAGGAAACTGAGAGGTTAAGGCACACACTGTCACTGTCCTTTTTGTAAATTCATGTGTGGCAACATTAAGTGAGGTAGTGAGAACACTCGTTGTAGCACACATCCTATATTGCTGTAATACCAATTTTTTATGTCATCTCTGCTTGGCTATCAGAGCACCTACTAAGAATATATGTATAAACAACACAAGTCCAAGAATGCCACTTAACTCGTTTGAGAAGAAACTAGTAAAAACAGTCCACAGTTGAAGACACCCCAGTCACACCTTGGGAGCACATTCAAATTCATGTCCACTTAAAAGAAAGTTACATGGGGTGGGAAGAAAAGAAGGTTTGAATCCCCCAGATTTCAGAATTTTAAAAAAGTTGCATTTCTTTGTTTCAAAACTCATGTATGGGAAAAGGGGAATAATTCTGAAGATGATTCTTTAAGCTTAAAAAGGTGAAGAAAGATCCAAGAGTGAAAAGTATGCTATTCTGAATTGCATGAGCTTTCACTAAGCACAAAAAAGTTATAATTCCACAAAACTGTACATCAGTTGTCCAGTCATCCAAGGATTGTTATTGGAGAATAAAATGAAACAGCTTGATAACAGAAAAGAAATTAAAGAAATTCTTGTGAACTTTTAGAAACTGAGAAAACAAAAGATAAGAAGGTCAAAAATAATATGCAAAAAATCTGTTTTGAACAATATATTATTTTTATTTTAGTAGTGCAACTACATACTAGATAATTTCCACTTGTGCAGAGACATGATCTCTGACTCAAGAACATAAAAGCAGCTACTCCTATGGAAATGGAATAGATGGAATACACAGTAGGAGACCAGCATGTCACTAAAGGGATGCTGACACAAGAGTGTCTGCTTTTTACACTGCACAGCATTTTCCCAAATAGAAAATTCTTCTAAGCTTTTGCTTTAGAAATTTCTGTATCTCCAATGCCTGAAGTGATGCCTTACATTTTGGCAAAGGAAATGTCCTACTTCTATTATCTTAAGTAATTCCACTGTGATTCGGATGACATAACCTGCTGAAAAACAACACCTCCCACCTCTTGACTCAAGAGTAAGGACTTAATTTTGGCAACATGCCCACGATTCTAAAGAGCCCGAAAACAAGGCTACAGGCAGACTGAACCTCCCTAGAACACAGATTTACACGTGGCTGCTGAAGGAAGGTGGTGCAAAGTTATCCTTCTTAATTGTGAAATACAGGTTACATACTTATCTTTCAGTGGGAGAATGGAGAAATATTAATATATCATATCTCTGATGTGTTCAGATTCTACACACATTACATAGATGAATGAAAATTAATATTTTCATCTTCAAAACAGGCCTTTGCACAATAATTAAAAGGGTAGGGCCACACACAGATATCAGGATCAGAGAAACACAGAACTAATCCTTCATTCCTTGCAAGTTATCCATTCTGATAAGGAAATAAAGCATTATTCCTTTGCTCTACTTTCACACAGAAAGAATTTTCACATGTAACTGATACTGCTCCATAACAGATTAGTAAACTTCAGCACCTTCTTACCTTTGGATGCAACTTATATTATTATAACAAGAGGTGGCTCATATATATGTTTTATGTTTTTAATGGTTTTGTATGTTCAATGAAAAAATCTATGTGTTCTCAAGTTATATGCAACATGCATGGTTTTCATTGTTAATTTTTATTACTACTAAAAATATGCACCATATTTCTTTTTCAGTTTAGCCAGCGGGAACTTCTAGCCACCAGATATCATCAACAACATTACCAAGAATATTGAAGAATGCCCTATTATGCAATTTCTGTTCCAAGGGTTTTGTTTAATACCCCATTATTGCAAGCTAGTAAAGTTTTCTACAATACTTTGACATAAACCAAAAAAGCTTAAGGTGGAGGGCCACCTTATTACCTGTTTGGCACTACTGTTACCACTACAGCTATACCGTGTCCACTTTATGTGTCTACAATTTAAAAATTATACTGATATATTGAAGAGAGTTCAAAGAATAACTGCAGGAGCATAAACTGTCTTTCGGAAAAAAAAAAATCAAACCAAAAATTATGATGCAAATTGATCACAACTTTAAAGTACCTTCACAGGCAACAAAAATTCAAAATGGGCTGTTCTGTCTAAAACCCAGTAAGATTCAATAACTGGAAAACGAAGGCTAGAAATAGTTATTTTTAACAGTGTGGCCACCTTAACAAGAATTGGGGTTGGTACTTCATCACTACCAATTTTTAATTAAGAATAGCTGTTTTCCCTTTTAAAAAAATCTACTTAAAAAAAGAAGTATAAATTAAAGGTGTGCATCATATTACGTCTGCCAAATAGGTCTGCAAGGTAGCACAGTGCCTCTATGGGAAACAATACTGTAATTTTCTGGTCAGTGTAATTACACAGAACAGTTGATCAAACGTACCGAGAACACTGAATATGTAAAGAACAGCTGTGATAAAGTGACTTTAATGCACCATAAAGAATGACAAATTCTGTGGTCTTTTTCTTGACCAAGAAATGCCAAAATAATTGAAAATTAGAGAAAATAGTTTAGAATTGAAGGAGTCATCAATACTGAGCAGTGTCAGCACTATGTCTTAAAAATATTAATAAATTGTACACATGCATAACAACGAAGGGAGGAATTTAATCTGAACCTTTTCTTCCTTCATAACCTGGCCGTTTTTATTCCCTCAGTTACTTCTGCCTCTTATTTGGCATGGGATTTGGAAGAAATGTGAAGGTTCACTTTTAAGCGATGATGTTTTTATAGCAGAGTAGGTTGTATACTTAAAATTACAGCAGCTTATCTTTCAGTAGCACCAGGAGATAAGCACTTTCCAAAGCAAAGACGGACATGCCTTCCATTTCCTGCAGAACCTACATAATCAGGCAGCACGTATCACACAGAGAACAAGAAAAATATGCTCTTTCATACACGAACTTCTTTTTTAAAAAATAGTAAAAAATATGATGTGAAATTAAAAACACTGCTGAATTCTGACTTTTTTTTATCATAACTGGCCTATCCTTGTCTTTATATGATCAAATATGTTGTCCTGTGCAGGATCTTTGAATCATTCAGTGGACTGGATAGTTTTCGTTAACTAAAAAAATACTTAGTTTTATTCTCCAACAGGTATTCCAGGCCTTCCTAAGTGAATGTTATACCTTTTGTACTTAAAAATTTAGTTTCTGAGCTGGCTTTTCTGTCAACCTTTCATATCTAAACCTTTGAAAGACTTTAGCCACCCAGTTCCAATTAATTGCAATTAAATGCAAATCTAACAACCAAAGGAAAATTTCATGAGCATCCATCAGTTCAGTATTAACTATCATTGTTAATTTTAGAAGTTATTCAATAGAGCTATAAGATCAAATAGATCTAAAACTGTGTAGAAGGACAAATCGTACCTGACTGACCTAATTTTCTTCTACAATGAAGTAAACTGGCAGCGTGGGTAAGAGGTGAGCAGCAGGTGTTGCATGTCTTGACTTAAGGACTTCGACCTGTCCTCCAAAGATCCTTGTAGCCAAATTGTTGAGGTACAGATGGGATAAGTGGTTAGCAAGGTGTCTGGAAAATTAGTTGGACTCTCAGGTTCCTATCCTGGTGATCAGCAATATGAAGTCCAATGGGTATCTGCTTACTACTGACAATCCTCAGAGGCTGATACTGTGGCTGATATTATTCAGTGCTGTTATTAATGGTCTAAATGATGGAATAGACATTCATCAAGTTTGAAGATTCTATTAAATTTGGGAAGACGTGAATTAGGAGTAAGCAGTGTGCCCTTGCTTTAAAAAAGAAAAAAAACAAAAAAAGCCAACTGCATCCTGGGCTGTATTACTAAGAGCATACAACCAGGAGAAGAGAAGCAGTTATTTCTCTCTATGCAGCTTTTGCAAAACCACTGCTGGAGTACTGTGCCCAGTTTTGGGCTCCCCAGTGCAAGACAGACATTCAAAAGCTGAAGAGAGTCCAACAGACAGCCACCAAGGATGGTTGGGCTGGAACATAAGAGGAGAGGATGAGACAACTGGGATTGTTCAGCTGAAAAGGAAAGAAGGCTTAGGGGGATCCTTGATGCTCTCTAGAACTAATTGGAAGTTGTGGAGATGATGGAGACAAAAGTCTTTTCAGAAGTGCACAGTGGAAGTATGACAGGCAAACAGGGAAAAGTTGCAGCACAGAAAATTCTGACTTGTTAATACAGAAAAGATTTTACCAGAACAGCAACCAAACACTGGACCAGGTGCCCAGAGAGGCCAAGGAATTCCCAACACTTGAAATGAACCATTTGAGCGCAGGAGGTTGTGTGAAACGACCTCTGGGAGAGCCCTTCAACCTGTCTGACTCATTTACATATCTTTACTAACTGGGACCAGGAGGTGACTGGATAGAATTACAAATGTTTCATTTCAGGACTTTTAAAAGTGTATTTCAGAAAGTGCTGGACACCAGTAACTTTAACTTCTGTTTCAGCAACACGTAAAACTGAAACAAACAAACAAAATGTATACTAAGAGTCCTGTGTAATTTATCTCATTACTATTAGAGTTTTGCTACTAAAAAGATATACAAGTTTGGAACCAATAATCAGGGTAGTTCTTTCAGAAATTATTTCTGTATTTTTCCATGTGCCATTTCCTGCTTTTGCAAACACAATCAACACAATTCCCTGAAAAATTGTTTGATTGTATTAATGAAGAGCATAACTTTGAAAGACGTGCTGAAAATTGCACACCTACTAATAATGAAGGGTGTCAGCTGCTTTGAAGCTCAGTTACCCCTGGCTAAAGAAACTCATCTCTGCATTTTGCAATTTTATGAGTTCATTCAGACAGTGATTTCTAAATCCAACCAAAAACTCAGATATTAGGACGCTTAAGTTTGTTTAAAAAAGCATCATCACTGAAAATTAAAAACACAGCTTTGAGTTCAAGAAACAAAAGCAAAATCCCTCAAAATTTCAGCATTAGTTTAAAAGAAAGATAAAGATGAGACACACCAATTCAAACCATCCTATTACTTTTAAGGAGCACGTCATTGTGTTTAAAACTGGCTGCGGAGGTGTGAATTCAAAAGCCAAAGGAAAGACAATAAAAACCTTAATCATTTATCACTTTATTTACATATGTGCTATTAGTTCTTCATTTTTCCTTTCTTCCCTCTTAAGACGCAAAAGCCTATATTTTCTACTTAAATTAGCTTCCAACATGTTAATGGCATTTTCAATTATTTTTTTTCACAGTTGCAAAATCAAAATTCCACAAATTTCATCTCCACTGAAGATGGATAAAATTAACATCTCCAAGGAAAGTATACCTAAGCTATAATTTGTAAAAAAAAGTAAGTCATGTAATACATACACAAAGATAACAAAACATCAGAAGACATTAACGTTTATGTACTTTAAACCTCTAATCCCCACCAGATTTGTGCATTTCTAAATTGTTTCACATAGTTTTAAAAATCCCATCTAAAGGGGATAGAGGTGCTAAAATGAACTAGTTACAAATTCTGCCTTGTGTAAATAAAAAGAAAAAACAATATCTTTGAATACTAATCTCATTCATATAGAAAAAACTGGTTTGAAATAAGTGAAAAAAATTAAGTCTCTATAATTTTAGCTATGCTAGAAAAAGCATATGAATAAACCCACTGAAATTTTATAGATTATTTCACTCTGGTGAGATCACAACTAAAATAGAGAGAAAATATCTTGACAGATGACTGCTGTTCTGCTTTTTTTTTATTCACTTAATTTCTACAAATTACTAAATGATAATATAAAAATCAGAAATTTGCTGTACAAGAATCAAAAAGTGTTTATGATTTCTTTGCAGTCTAGACAGACATGAAACAAATATGTTATTTTTCACTCTAATTTTTCAACTTTCTAAGAACTATCAAGCTACCAACCTCTGAAATGAGGAAAGATGAAAATAATTGTATTTATGTTTGTACATTTTTAGCTGTCATTCTTTTATAAACTGACACGAGACATTCCAAACTACAATGGTATTAAAAAAGCAAAATGTATAAAGAATAAATTATGCATGCTCTCAAGTTGCAATAGCTCAACTTCTCATATTTTGTTCTAAAATGCCCTACGTGTTTTGAAACTACTTCTAGACAAATCAAGTGATTCTAATGAAGACATAGCTGTTTAAATTCTCTTGATGTAAACCACTTCTCCCTGCTATCCTCTTCTGAAAGGTCAAAAGAATGAAGAAGCAGCAGAAAAAGCAGAAACTTAACTTTTTTAACTCAGCAGAAAGATGTCCCCTAGTATGATGATAGTAAGAGTTCCAGTTACTGAATCAATCTATCTACTCCAGCAAACCAAAATTCTCTCTAAAATTGTGTCTTATTTACGTTGCAAAATCTTGGAACAGGACAAAAGTGTTCTTTGAGGTAACTGTAATTGCTCCAATTAAAACTTCTAAATCCTTCTCCAAGCCTGGAGCAGAAAAGGGTAAGAATTTTAACACACGAATGGAAAAAGAACTTCTTTGCAAAACTTGTCAGAGTTAATTAAAATCTGGTCAGATAAGGCAAACAACCTTTCTGTTCACTGGGCATTGTTCAACAGTGCTCTGATGGCACGTCTATATGGCACATCCATCCTTTCTCACTAAGCTCCTTGCTGCTGCTCTTTGGCCATCCCAGTATCAAGTTTGATAACCTAAAGTTAAGTCAAGTGTACGTATGTTATGGCCTAGTGCGTCTGCTCGCTGCTCTGACAGACATCTACCGTAAGTGGAGACATAATAAAGAGTGCGCTCACTGAAATTCAGCGTTAGTTCCCAGAATAATGCGAGCACTGTTCGGTTCAAAATAGCCACAAACAGGGACCAGTTCTTGTAATAAGGCCATGCGAGATAACTGTCATACAGTTCACAAACAGGACTTTGTGGGGTTGCCATTTCAGCAAACACTGAAGATGAAAAGAAATAATAGCTTTTTTTCTGCCACAGCCTCTTCTTTAAGTTCATTGTAAATGAGTGCCCTTATGAATGACCCATTTCAGTGACTGCTTTATATACAAAACCACTCTTTACTTGTTAAGCACTACATCCCTAACTCCTTAATTCAGTTTTGCACTCGGTTGTATTAAAAATTCATCCTGTTTGAATGGGTCAAATTACTAAAAAAAATACACCACAACCCAAAACCAAAAACTAAACTTGTAATTTACTGCCAAACACAGTTTGTGAGACAAAAAGTGGAAAGTTACTATTGGTTCTTTCCTTATTCCACACCACTGTAACATGCAAACCTTGAAACTAGCACTGCCTCCTGAAGAAACCTTCTAGATAAAGGGTCTTCTTTCTGTTACCGAATAAAAGGCTGTAGTCAGCCAACTGTCCAAGACCTGGATACGCAGTTCGTGAACTTCCTAATTTTTATCTATCAAATCAAACAGCTGTTTCATACTTTATGATGAACTATGTTGCAATTCTATTACACTGATGTTTCAATGAACACCTCACCCCACCTTCAATACCTACTTAGCCTCAAAGTTTGAGCCAACAACTCCCTTTTCCCAGGAGAATACCATACTACCAGGTCACAGTTTAACTTAAAGAGAGGACTTCATTTTGACCTTTTGCTGAAGGTACTGACAACGGCCACATACAGCCCATCACAAGTCACCTACAGGATTTACACATCCTTAATTATAAATATGTGGTAAAACTGTTGTGAAAAAAGAAGAACTAGCACTGTGCATGACTTCTACTGCATCTTTTTAGGAAAAGCCAATGGTTAGGGCCACATATACTATCAAGACTACACAGGCCATGATGGGATTGACAGGTTTGTAGGCGTATCGGGTAGATACCAATGAGTCTATGGCCAATGAAAAGAAGAAGATACACTTGGAAACTTCCCCTCATACATCCTCCTTAGTTCTTATGATTTAAGACATCAAAGGGTGTCCCCCTACCTGAGCAGAAGAAATGCAGTGATACGTCTGTATATCCTAGAGACTCCAATTAGTGTATGCCATATCACTGCTGTGAACAGAGATGTATTTGACTTGCAGACTATGTACATACAGTAGCAACTCAAACAGGTCATCGGATTAACTACTCCAGTAAAGTCGGTGCGATACCCCTTGTGAAGAGTAAGAAAATGGGACAATACTGCCAAAGTTTTTTGTCAAATATCTGACAATAACACACAATCAGCAGCTTCTTTTTGTTTCCCCTGGGTAGAACCAATACAGATAGTTTTGTTTTTATCCTTTCTTCCAGGCAGATGAGAAATTTGGCCTAAACTTTTTTCTCCAAAAACTCTCAAGTAGTTACCTCTTTACTGACTGACACTAGAAGTATATCACGTGTATCACTTAAGTTCTTTCTTCAGATACATATTCCAAAAGACAGAGTCACGAACAATTCAAAAGAGAAAGGTTTAACTGAGTTGGTGGAATGATGTTGGACTGTCCTTATGAATGACAGCCTGCTCAAAGTACTCCAAGTGTCTAGAACATCAGATGTGGGTGCAACTAATTTTTATTCTGCCTTAAATTGCACTGACGTTTGGTGTATCTATTACTCCATGTAGCTCAAAACCCCATATTTCTGCTCAGTGCACCTAGCATTTTGGGGGTGAGGAGCAGGGAGGCTGTCAGAAAGAGCACAGCAAGCTTTGTTATCTTTAGAGCTATGTGCTGTCACTGCCACCATTGATAATTCTGCAACAGGTGAGTCTGGAACAATGAGGTGGCAGTTAACATAACTTAGGAGCTATTCTGGAAGCTGTAGTCCAGCTGCTGGATTTCATCAAGTATTTCTTGCTGGTATGATAATAATCTTGTTTCTGAAAGTTAAGTCTGGAATACCAACAATAATATGAATAATTTTCACTAAGACTTAAGAAGGGGTATTCAAAATAGCAGCCCTCTTTTTATAAGCTATGAATCTTAAGCTTGTTTTTTACGGTAGAGGAATGTGACACAGCCACACTATCATCTGCTGAAGTTAGGGCATCCAGACCCATGCCTCTGTTCGGATATTCAATGAGACACTTAATGTTTCATTATTTTGTGTTAATGAGAGACCGCCCTCTGTGTCTGTGAGTTGCCAAATACATCCTATGCTGGATAAAGGATCTTTCCTATGGACTTGTATGGAAAAATTGCTTGAGTTCTCTGCAATTCAGGACATTTGGGAAAAGCCCAAGAGAGGAAAATTGCTTGCGGAGATACCTCTCACCACCTCCAGGACAGTTCATTCCATAACCCAGATATGGGAGACTGAGATAGTGCTCTGGGAGATCATCAAACATATGCAATATCTTCTATATGAGGAACAATTAAGTAGCACTGCACTTTTCAGTTGGAGAAAAAAAGAGGACTTGGAAGGGATATGAGAAATCTGAAATTGTGAGTGGCACAGAGTCTCGGTAGAGATCAACCATTCACCATGCCTTCCAGCGCAAGAACATGAGGCTGACAGCGAAGCTACTGGGAGACAGGTTCAAACTCGAAAGAAATGAGGCAGGTTCTTTCTGCAATAGAGAACAGGCCTGTAGAACCACTTACCAAATGATGCTGCAGCTGCAAAAGTATGCATGGGCTCAAGAAGGCACTGACCAGGTACTTGGATGGCAGATTCATGGAGCATACTAAGCTGACACATCACAAAAAGTGAAGATGGGACAAAATTACAGAGAAGTATCATGTCTTACCCTTTCTGGGGTGTCCACATATGGTCATTACGTGAAACAGAATGCTGGACTAAAGGGATGTCATTCTGAACTGGTATAGCTATTCCTGGTTATGATCTTATCAGAACCTCAATTCTGGGCTCTCTAAGAATTTCCTTTCCTTAGGAAATTAATGCAATCTTTAGTACAATCACAGTAATAGCAACAGCAGAGGAAATCAATGAATTCACGTTTAATTTTCAAGGTCAGACTGCTGGCCACTGTACATGCACTGTGTGTCTAAGAAACCATACGATGACCTTGAGTCTCGACACTATTCTTCAAATTACACATAAGCTTCAACGTGAAAAATGGAGGGACACCTTTTTGCTCCAAGATGCAGATATTTATTATTATTCCCAGCAAAGATTTTTACCAGAAGTCTAACAAACTTGTAAGCCAGAAACAGTACTAGTGGATTCTGACATCTCAGAATTTGCTTCAGCTAAGATGGTCAAAACTGCTATTAAAGTTTTTCTCAGCTTTTCTAATGCGTTAGGACGTGAGGTATAAATGGTGACTTCCCAAGCACATGTAAATCCCTTTGAGATACTAATGCTTCCTTTAACAGCAGTATTTAAAGAAGAGTTTCACATGCCTTTCCAGATACTGGGAATGCTAGATATAGAACCATTAAGAAAGTAAATGGATTTCTCCAAGGCAGCTCCAAAATCCCATGGTCAGTATCTGGGGCAGCAAAGGGCTAAAATAACCTAAAACTATGGAAACACAGATAAGCACATAATAGACAATTAGCTGAGGAGGGTGATGGAGGCACACCTAAGAGGTTCTGCACAGAATCAACTTCCAGGTATGGAACCGTAACAGCAAACCTGAGCCAGGTCTTGCAGAGCACAGCAACTTGGTGCTCAGGAAGTCAGACGCAGTCAGCTACAATTCTGCAACATCCCCTGATTTTCTCCAGCTCCCTGGAGCCCCAAGCACGAGATCTGAATTTCATGCAGGTAAGCCTGAGTTCATTTAGCTCAGTCTAGCTCAGAGCTCAAGGACAACACAGAGGTACTAACAAAACCCTTCCTGATGTGACCCAGTTCCAGCAGGAAATAATTTGGCATCTCTGCACATGGTATCACATTTCCAAGTCTACTAGAGTGCTCAGCTTCAAGGCTGGATCCCACAGTGTATCAATGGTTTGAGCGACAAATTACAGTATACCCAACTTACCCTCCTGAATGCATTAGAGGTGGCTGAGCAGCAAGGAGTAATTATTTTTAACATGTTGGATAAACGGCATTTGCACTTTCAAAGTAAGTCATCTCTACCTTCCTCAGGAAGTCTTTTACCATAAAGGCTAGGATTTAAATGATTGATGATTGCCAGATATGTGTGAATGAAACAAGAATTCTTATCTCTCAACATCTACTCATCAGTAGCAGAAACAAAAGTAACTGCGTTCCTAAAAAATTACACAGCTCCTGCCAGCTTTTCATTTATGTTGATGGACTTAAAGCAGAAACAAATGGAAGCCATTTGGGGCTCTCTTCCCGAAATAGACACAAGAATTGGAACAGAATTATCATTGGTTGCTAAATAAAGGAAAAACTGTAGTGTAGAAACTCTGGAATCATATTATCTTCACTCCAGACACTCAAGAGATTACTGCTCTAAAAAAATAAATCTGGCCTAAATCTGGCTCAGAAATGTAATGGGCTCTAGCTTTCTTATATAAATGCTTGCAAGAGCACAAGTACAATGGGTCAGATCATGGGAAACATATGAATAAGAGGTATTAAGAAGTATTTATTTGCTCCAAACACTCATCTCAAAAACCTCTGTGCCAGATCTTGCTTCCCTAGCTTCTTAAGATAGAGGGCTTAAGTCTTGTGTATGCGTCAGGCTTTCAAAGAACTGCTGAAGCACAAAGTAGACGTGCAATGCCCAAAACAGGTCACAGATTCAGACACACATATTACACACACATGTATAGCTATCAATTCATGCATTAAGTCTACAGATATATGTAAAATAATTTTTACAGAAAATCTTATCACTAGTGAATACAGGCATATACATACATACCTGTGTATGTACACAACATGTGTACTCGCCTTTTCGAAGTTAATATTAGAATACTTTAGGAAGCTGATTGACAAGAGGAAACATATTCAACAATATCAAGAAATTTTATGTCACTGGGTACACAACAACTCATTTATTTTCCTTTATTTTTCTAAGATACCTACATGGCACCTATATTTTATTATAATTAGTTTAGGATGATTCATAGTGAAGAATGCCTGTCATTGTACTCCTCTAAGGTGCAATACAGATATAACAATGGTTTTTCTTTTCTGTTTTCAGAGGGGTGAGGGGAAGGGGTTACTACGTGTGCAGCAGTGTCCCTTTAAGTAATCTTTTTTTTGGCTGTGCATCCAGGGCAGCTAATAGTTTTATCAAATACCCTTCACAGCAAGACGACTGTTACCATGGAAACTGTAGAGCAATCATCCATTACTCCTGCAAAGATTTCTCTCAGCTCTCTCATAAATACAGGTAGCTACTTTCTCTCAAACTAAAATAGAAAGGAAGAATGAATTTTACAATCCGTGTGACAATTCACCTCCAGTGTTTCATATGGAGACCACAGGGAAAGTGGGGCCTAAAGCACAAAACCCCAGAAAGAACACACAAGGAAGCCATAAAGAAGTTTAACAACAGGGACAAATTCTGTCAAGTCTGCAATGTAAAATACAACTTATAGAGAGGATGGAAAATACTTTCCTTACAGTTGTTAAATGGAGAAGCGACAAAAGAACTGGACAAAAAGACTGGAGATGAACCCAGAGCTTGGTCACTTACCTCTCTCAGCATGTTGTTTTCTTTTTCCTTCTGTTCGAGAAGGCTCTCCAAGTGGTGCACGTGCATCTCTGCCTCTGCCAACCGTCTTGTTCGCTCATGATCTTCCTCAGTGGCTTTTGCTGACAGACCTTTACTCTGCAGCATCTCCAGCAGCTTTTTGATGGACTCATCACGTGCATTTAAGGTCTGTTTCTGCGTTTCAATACGCAGTTCCATCTCTTCTAAGGTTTTACGTAGCAGGAAGAGTTCCTTGGCCTGGCGTTCGTGCTCTGCGTGAAGGCGTTGGAAGTTTTCCTCTGTCAGCTCTGCTACAAAGGGCTCACTGGTTCTAGTGCTGCTGTCCTGCTGGAACAGCTGGTTCAGATCCCGCTGGATCCGAAGCTCATCTTGGAGAGCTTGGATAGTCATCTGCATATGCTAAAAGAACAAATAAATAAAATCAGAGGATTGCCTCCACTGAAGAAATAAAGAGAAGAGCATGAGCGATGCCAGTCCTCCTGAACTACCAAATAAGAGGAAACTGCAACACCGAAGGACCAACAACATTTTTTTGAAAGCAGAATTTAGATGGAACTGGGTTATACTACAGAAATTTCAAGTCCCTCCTTCTATGCCTCGTAGAGGTTGCTTTTAACTAGAATTCTCTTACTCGGGTGACACTCTCACTCCCACCAACTTGAGTGAGTCACTATTTCAAATAGGAAAATGTCAGTAGGCACTCGTCAGTAAGCTGAGCGCTTAAAATATTTTTTTCCCAAATGTTTGCCTACCCTACAGAAGAATTCTGCGTAAGAAGTCCTAAGCTAGAATTACTATCTTGACAATGCAGAGGGACATATGACTCAGAATTTACATACCATCTAATAAAACGTAATGAGCCATGAAGGCTCCCAAGATCTTCAGTACTAACACTACACATAGCACAGATTTCCCAGTTGACTTCAGCATGTCAGGAAGAACTACAACTTTAGAAAACNCGATTTCCCAGTTGACTTACAGAAGAAACTTCAGCATGTCGGGAAGAACTACAACTTTAGAAAACTGGATATGCTGACTGAGGAGAAGGGTCATATCATATGACTTTATGCATGAGGATTTTAGTACAGAACAGAAATTAACACCTTATAAAGAGGAATGTGAAGTCAAGAAAATGATCAGCAGTAATTTGTGGTTGTGCAAGACAAAAAAATCCTGTCTCAATGATTGGGAATACAGTGGGTTAACATAGGGAGATAATATAGAAGAAGCACAGTTTGCCTAGACAAACATCCTCACTTC
Source organism: Rhinoptilus africanus (assembly GCA_013400135.1). NCBI lineage: Eukaryota > Metazoa > Chordata > Aves > Charadriiformes > Glareolidae > Rhinoptilus > Rhinoptilus africanus. The sequence goes on from VXBO01014151.1 coordinate 566,617, forward strand.
ATATTTAGGTAAACATTTGTTTTCTTCTCTGCAAGACGTAAGTACAAAGATAATAATGGAGAAGTACTAACACACTGAACAAAGATCTGATTACCAAGGAAGAGATACGCACCGAATGATACATCTCTACTCCCTTAAGACTGGCAGATGTGGTTACAATTTCGTCTGAACGTGAAGAAGTCAGATGGACTGATCCCTGGGGTCTACCTTTGTATTACAAAAATCAGTGTCTGCAATACAGCTACTTCCAGTATTCACTAGGACCAAAGTTGGTCAGTATTAGTTGTAACCTACTATCAAGCTTGACTCAGGAGCCACACTGTTACGGTCTGTAATGTAAAGATTACAATTAATGTGCCAAATTAGCATGTTTGACATAAATAAAAGTACTTAATTTCACTCAAGTATCTGTGAAAAGAAGAGATGTAAAAAGATGTGGGTTTAAGTATTACTTCAAGAATATATTTATCACAATTCTTATATAGAATTCCTTGGAGCTGTCTGGAAACGGTCCTGGGTAACCGGCTCTAGATGGCCCTGCTTAAGCAGGGGAGCTAGACAAGACTCCAGAGGTCTATTCCAACCATCCTGTTATTCTATGGAAAGACAACAGACAGAGAATAGTATTTGCAGCCCAGTTACCTACCTTTAACCAGTTAACAATTAGTTTGGTTGTACAGAATGGTGCATGCTGGCAGTTAAATCCCATTTTCTTTACAGAGGTCAGTACTTCAAACTGAGTACTTCCCCTCCTTTTGTCTTCTGGCCTAAGAAGAGCTTTTCAAAACTAAAGGTGATGTTTCACAATCAGGTCACCTAAATCCCAACTGATGCTAAAAGGAACAGCCCAGATCTCTGTCCTTCCTTAGGTGGCTGGCACTGACAACCGGATCAAAACTTCACCTGGCTGAAAATCAGCCCCACTAAAACCAAAAAAAAAAGGTCTCTCCAGTCAGATCTCTCATCCAGCTGATGGTGTGACTACACCGGTGCTGATCGTGGCGTGCAAAGTAGCCACGGGAATGTCCAGTCAAGGAGCTGGTGAAGAAGAAAATGGAACCATCCTTCACAGTATTAGCATAAACTGAAATCAGGTTAATTGCATAGTTTCACGATTGAGTTAAGATGCTGTAATTGGTTTTTCTTCTATTTCAATAACACAAAACTTGGCAGTTACTAATTCTATTAATCTGAAACTACATTTTAGGTTCTAGAATCTGTGTGATAACATAGAACAGGTATATTAGGTAAAGGGATGATTAATTACTCTGTTCTAAAAGGTACATTTTGTTCATATATTGGTGGATGCTCAGACTTATTTTCAAGTCGGCATTTAGCAGTGTAAGAGAAGAAAAGAAATACCTCAAGGAAATCAATACGGATTTTGGAAATGTTTTTAGAAATCACTGGGTTTTTATTTTTAAATTCAAGATTTCAGTTTTCATTTATTGTCATTTCTTCAAACCACCATCAAAGTGAGAATGCCAGAAAACCTCCAAGCCTTAAAACTGAGGCATTACCAGAAACCTGCCAGCGTGGAGGTAGGCAATCAGAACTACTGTGCCTGTTGAATTAGCATACGTTGACCAAGCTGTAGGAGAACACCTACTGCAGTCATGAAAAGCTTTGCCTCATCTGTACCTATACAATGCCAACAAAGTGAGTAGGAGTACAACAGCAGTAGTGAGAGAATACCCTTAAATTTTGTTAAAATTAAACAATAACCTCACTAGATAGAACTTTACAATTCCACACATGATTTAATTCCATTTGTATTCGAGAAGCCCTACTTTTCCACAGCCCAGCTGTATGTTGTTCCTCCAGCTAACAAACAAATTCCCACATGCTTCCACCTGCCTCTCCACATACTGCCACTTCAGCATTTCCTTTCTCCCAGGCGAGAAAAGAGCTTCTTCCGAACAACCACATCATCTACTAAATGAAATTACTTCCTCTACTCAGTGTTGTCTCAGAATCAAACTTGGGTTATTTATAAATATCAATGGACTAAATCACCACAACTAAATCCCCGCATTTTTACCATTTGATCTGCTGTAAAATCTCATTTCAGCTTACATAGGGAAAAATTGTGCCTTAGACCTACAGAAATTATTTCCCCCAAAGTTGGAAAAAACTCTATGCAACTTTTGGGTCAAAGAACTAAAATCTATTACGTGATTCAAAAACATGGTATGAAATAAAATGTAATACCAATGAAATAAATGGTCAGCAACTGCTTTGAATTCAGTTTCCCAGGAAAAATGAAGAGGTGGGACTTGAGGAAGGGTTAGGACCAAGCTTAAGAATTACTATCACTGTTCTCTGAACTGCTCGTCTGAGAACAAACTTCATTATGTCCAAGGTTACTGGAAAATACACCATAGAAAATTGTTCTATGCTTGTGACACCCACTCCCTTACAACACCCGAGATGTATGCAAAATGGGTTTTTTTCTCTGCTTTCCAAAAAACTTTTATGTCTTTCAGAATAATGGAACAACACCCTTTATTAATTGGCATCATAAATAAACTACTTTTTCAGTTAATATAGCTCTTCTATATCACTTCAAAGGAAGCATCCTTTTTCCTCTGAGGAGCAGGCATGTCTTAACTAACTTCTCGTCCTTTTTTAGACTTTACTTTTAAATCAGTGACTGTCCCAGAAAGGCAAAATACTTTCCAAGTTCATCTGATACCAGCCACCGACACTCAATCCTATTTCTAGGACTTGACTAGAGACCTCAATCAAATTTGGAATATACTGTTGAAATTGTCTTATCTAGAAATAAACAAGTGAAAAACTTTTAATACCACTGAGCTTGGTTATGTCATACTCTGCTGAATAAGTACCAATCATGATTCTCTTAAATAGCTTAATAAAGGTAAGATAATTAAAGTCAAAGCAATTACGTTGAACCTGTACTTCGCTTGAAGCTTATTGCTCAGTCCTCAGACCTTGAGGATTCCCTGCTTTCAAAAGCAATGAAAATTGGTCTTTAAGCCTCACTACAAATTACAGCTACACCTGCAAATCACAAAGATATTTTTGTGAGCACAGTCTCTAATAAGTCTCTTGCTGCTTATGCCTAATGTAATTTTCTCTTGACAAAGCTAAGCCCCTTCAGGCCCACCTCAAATGTAAATCCTAGAAGGGCAAGGTGCAAACACAACCTCTTACAAGTGTATTCCTCTGCCTGTGTTACTTCCACGGAGCAATTTAAAACTGGACTCTACAGAGGGACAGAGTGTGCCTTTCATCCAGCAGCACAAAATTTACATCTGCAAGTAGGAGAACGTGATTCAATACTCGTCTCCACCTAGCAGGATTCAAATTCACTTTTCCTATACCTTGGCAGATTGGTTAGATGAGTTTCCAACCTACAGTATTGCTACAGCCAATGATAAAGAAGTTCCTTATATTTGGTTCACAAAGCAGTCCTGTTGTTGCAGTCTCGGGATAATGCAACTTACCTATTGCTCTACTGGTGAGCTTGGGAACCTTGCTGCAGGCAGCTCTTTTCATCTCTCCTTGTTGAAGCTTTTCCGTTTTGCATGAAATATTTAAAGATTCAGTAGGCCTGACAGAAAGTACTGAAGAGAGCACAGCTTCTTGTTCTAATTGGTAGAACACGTAAGAACAGAAAGACCTGAATAGCAGCAGTTCCAATTAACTTAAATGTTTATCATCTTACCATTCCAAAGGAAGCGGGGGATGTGCAATTTAACATAGACAGAAAAAGGAATTTAATTGATACTCTACACCCAAGGCCTGTATTTGAACCCTACATTTTTGATCAAAAGGAGCCAGCCATTGCTACTAGCATGACATTGAAAGAAAGGATTCAATTGTGACATGCTTTTTAAAGAAAGGATTTCCACACTCATCTTTGCAAGACAGAGGTCGACCTAAGAAGCTATGGTGTTTAAGATTCCAACACGCATTTGTCCGTTTGGTTTTGGTTTGCTGATTTAGGCTATTCACACTGCAGATACAGTCTTTGCAACTACCATAATCAGATACATAATTCATCCTATACTTTATTCAAGAAGTCTAAATGCCTAAATTATATCTGTGAGCTCTGCAACAGAGATAAGGCACCTAGGTACAGAACACTTCTGCAGTTAAATTCTCCTTAATCTCCTGGATTTAAATTCTAAGTAGGTTAACCAGGGAAAGTACTTTAATTTTTGGAACACCAAGAAAAAATTCAGCATGCTCAAGAGATGCCTGTCAACATTCATCAAAAAGGAAGAAAAGAACCCAGCAACAAGGGAAACCATAACATGCAACTATATGACACCACGTCACAGATGTGTGCCACAATGAGTTGGGAAGCATTGTTACATTGTGCAAAACTTAATGACTTAAAAAAAATTTCTCCTTTTACACTGGGAGATCAGTGAAGACTCTCATATTCCTAGGCAAGAGAAAACGGGGTGATGGAAAGGACAGGGAGAAAAAGAGAGGTCACAATAGAATACTAAGTGCTGTGTTAGAAGAGCTTCAGCCTGGGAGACAAAGGTTCAAGCTCTTACTCATTAACTCCATACACCCCAAATGAGGCTCCAGTCAGTAGACAATAAGCTGTCCTTGGGTGTATCTCCAATAAGACATTCTTACAGAAGGGACTGAGAGAGATTCTGCTTTGTATAAATATCTGAATACTTACTGACTTCGGAATTTAAGCCCACATCTCTCACATCTCAGTGCCATAAAGGGCAGATGAATCTCAGCTCAAGGTCTTTGTCTGAATTAGCGAAGATGCCCCTTAGCATCTCCCAGTGGGCATCTCTGCCCAAGTCTATTTCCTGCTCAGGGGTTGATCTCATCTCACTCTCTAATTTTTCATCAGAAATTCCACTCCAGAGGGAAGAATTTTTTTCCTAATAAAAGTTTGGCTGAAATCAGCAGATTTCAGTAAAAGTTTCTTATAAAAACATTATTGACAAACTTAGCTACTGAGAATCTTCTGATTACTTCTGCTATTAACCCACACCACCGGTACATCCTGTACTGAATGACAGCTTTATGAGGTGTATGAAATGTATTTGGCAGTTTTCTGCAAATCTACTCAGTGATCAAGCTGTTCTTCATGTAGAAAATAGTAAGTGCTTGGAAAGACATAGGACGAGTTTGTGGGTTTGATAACATAACACACATTTATGTATTTATTTTTCAGGATCCAACCCAGGGATAAAGAAAAAATTAAAAAAAAAAANGAAAAGAAAAAAATAAAAAAAAAAAAAAAAAGAGAGAGACAGATGTAATGACCTAATTGACCAGAAACTAGGTTTCTGAAGATGACAGTTTACAGCTAATCTCTTATTCAGCCAACTATTTTTAAAGTTGGGAAAGCAAGACAAGCCTTCAGCTACAAAAGCCCTTCCAGGTATAAAATAGAGGTTCTTATAGTACCCACAAGCACTGCCTTACTTTTGTCTTTAGATAATCATGACTACAATGTTACTACTCTGGAAAGAAAAGATACAACAATTACAATATATTTTATGAGAGAAGGATAATTTAATAAGGCCTACCCTCAAATGTACAATACCAGAAAACAACAGAATTTACAGGTGCCAGCAAATCTGCAGGCACAACCACAAACTTTTGTATTATGATGACTTCTCTCATGATCTTCACAACGAAAGTGTTTCAAACATTTGTAAGAGGATGAACCACATTAGCCTCCAAAGAGACCACAGGCTAAAAGCTAGAAGAGGATTTGTTCACTATAGGAAATCATTCTCTCCCATTCTCAAAGAGTTAACGTTTTGGCAGCATTTCTGGGAAATAGATTCTGCTGAATGCACCGCAGAAGCAAAGGCCTGGCTGTCTGAGGGAGTCCCTGCTGACATTCAGCTGCAGCCCACGCAAAGAAACTGAAAAAAGGGCTAATGTCAGGTGTCCAGCAAGGCTGTGATGAAACGGAACTTGCTGATTCCAGAAACGCTACATATTCCCTGTAAGATGGATCAGGGGCTTCAAACCCCTTATTTAAATGGAAATGAATGGGTGAATTTTATAATGTTTAGCTTAGATTGAAAATACAGCTATAATTTTAATAGGATTTAATTTGTGAGAGTCAAAGAAAGAGACTTGTATTTTAAAGACAACCATACATTGCATTATCTCTGAGACCGCAGAAGGGTAAGATGGTAAAAAAGCACTGTAGATAAAAAGCTTAAGTTGTCAGTAATACATTTGTCAGCTGAACCAGACTCACACAAAATGACTCATTTGGTCTAAGGGGGCAGTGTGCAGCAGCCTAATATCTTCGCCGCTATCTGTTCAAAAACCCCAAACACCCAGAAGCAACCCAGCAGGAATGAATTTTAACTCCCAAAGTAAGCAGATCAGAAATCTAATAAACCTGTAGCCACAGAAGAACCAAAACTGCAAAGCAATTACCTCGTACTAAATGTACAGGTACCTCCATAAAAAAGATAAAACTGAAAGATAAAACAAAATAAATGCAGTGTACCAGTTATTCAGTGGTAAGTGTCCACATGAAGTGTCCATTTTACCTATGCGAAGCAGCTTATCTTACAAAGAAAAATAAGTAAGCTATTTATATTTTCAAGGAATAAAGCATGATATGGGCAGTTTCTACAGAATACTTGATGAACAGTAAAAATATTCTTATTCTAAAGAAATTTGTGCACTTACCTATGTGAAAAGAATAAAAATTCTGATTAAGCATAGCCAAACCTAGCAAACTTCTGAAAAGCATCAATTTATCTATCAGTTTAACTATCAATATAATTCTGACAGTTTTGGGGCTTCCTAAGGGATGAAGCGATTTGAGCTCCATGGCAGATATCACAATGATCTAGTAGGCAATAGAAGACAAAGGAAAGTTATTTATGAAGTCATATGAGTTAGAACAGCTACTATGTGTCTAAATTTCCAAAGGTGTATCTACATTAGTATTTTAGTGTGCTTCAAAAGATTTTTCTCATGCAAGTCTTCCTAGCGTCTAGAAGACACACGCTTAAAGTGTCAACATGGTACGATCCCGGAGGGCAGAAACTGGATTCTTTTAAGCGCCCCTCATCTTTCTTGAGAATAGGCATGTTGGGATTAGGGCAAATGTTTATAATTTCTCATCAGAACCAACAATTTCCATACTGATTTTAACCTCTATTTCCCTCTCGGCTTTACAAATTGGGTTAGCATCACACTACTTAAATATCATATTTTATTTATATACAAATATGAGCTTTGATTATTTGCTCTTGTTCTGCTAAAGAAGCAATAGTCCTTACATATATGCAGTTTCACACATTGGAGTAAGATAATTCTGTCTTCCCTGGTTGTCAAAACACAAACTTTTCTGTCACAAACTGTGTTGATAAAATGGGTCCTCATGCAAGAGGTTTCTGTAAAAAAAAAAAAGCCAACACGCAAACTTCAGACAGATCTCTATTCATTCAGGCCAGCCATGACAGAACTTGTAGAATTCAATCTTACGCGTTTTCGCATGTGTATACAACACACCCAATTTCATCCACAGTTTAGATTACTTATAAACATTGCATTCGTGGAAAAACTATTTAAGTGCCAAATTCTTCTTTTGTGAACCTCTCATCCCATTAAAGTAATTAGAATTATGGTACTTGAGGGAAAGAGAATTTTAACATTTGCATATGTATTAATGTCTAATGTTTTCAAACTAATAGCATCTTTATGAAACATGACTCATTTTGTTAATAGATTAGGATCCTTTCTGCAAAAACATATTCTGATTAGTCACCTCTATTAGGGGGGTCAGCAAATATATCTTTCCATTAGCTAATACAAGGAATCAATTCAAGATAAGAGGTGCTCTGCTACACAACCTTTGATCTTGTGTTCAGTATTTTCCAAGACATAAGCATACATCAACGCTACATTCTAAAAAGGAAAAATAGCTGATGAGTGATAATGAGAGAGTACTATACAAAAATCCATGCACAAGACAGCTGTTGACTACTCTATTCACATCACCCACCCCACACCCAGCCCACCCTCCCCAGTGTAAACCTTCATCTGTGCTAGTTGGTTTGCAAAGATCACAGTATAAATCTCAATGCATGCGCCCATGGGTCCCACAAGAATATTTTGACCAAAATATTTTGAATAACTGCATCTGTATTCACAAACCCTATACTTCTCATGTAAGGGCAAAAAATATGGAGTAGGCCTGATTTTTAAAGCTTTTTGAATACTTTAAGGTTGCGACTGCTGAGGACTTAAGAAACAATTACAAGGTAGGCTGTGATACATAAATTGGTAATATTTCAGAGAATTAGTTTTAATATAAACCAGTAAGCTTTTCAACTTCTTCTTGCCCACAGCAATACATTACTTTGTTCTTCCTGTCCATCTGGAATGCAGCATAGTGCCATCCTTCACTTGCAAGCACTAGTGGAAGATCTCATGAGCTACCTGATGCTCACAGACTATGGATTGATGACCACAGCAGTAAGTGTTCTTTCCAATCTTCTACCTCCAGAAATTGAGTTACTGTCCAGCTAAGACATCAAGGGCCCAATATTCAGCTGCTCATCTGAAGTAATGAATTATTTGCTAGCCCCATCTGACTGAACTATAAAACCTGGGTAGTGGCTCACTAGAAATCTGACAACACTGACATTTACTGGTGTTTCGTTTGTTGGCTTTTTTTAAGACATTTTCTTAAGCAAGAAAAACAGCGGATAACCACTTATGGCTATAAATGTGAGAAGACTGCGCAAAGGACTTGATCCTGTAAAATAATAGAACAGGCGACATTCAGGATCTTCATAAACAACATATGGCTGTACTGTGACACATGGAATGTCCTTGCCAATGGAGTCATTGCACAATGTTCAACCAAGACAGAGAGATAACCAACAGCAAAAACCAGCTGCTGCCTCTCAGCTGCGTAGATCATGTGTAGAATGAGGCTTTGTCAGCCTGCTGGTAATTCTTCTTGTGCTGATTAGATGGTAACCTTGCAAGAAAAAAGCCATCTTAGGGAGATGACCACAGAGTGCGGAGGCCCTGTATGCCCAACACCTCATCCCACTGTTTCACAGCAGATGAGAGCAATTTGGCTATATCATGCTAATACTTTGATTCCAGTTTACTTGTTCATAGTCTCTCCAATATGACTTCCTAACTGCTTTCCATCCCATACCTAATTGTAAGCATTGCATCTTCCCACATTCACCATATCATCAATTCTTCAGGGAAAATAAAACAAGTTTCCTGGAAAAGCATTTGCGTGTGGTTTTATTGATTTAGGCCACAATAAAGAACAACTGCAGACTTTCATACTCAATTGGCCCAAAATCCAAAAGACCTAAAATGATAGCAACAACAGCAACACCCAGGTACATCATCAGCCACTGCAGAGGACTATAATTTGTGCACTGCTCTACACAGAAAAAACCCCCACATATCCTCATTCATTGTCCCTTCTTGAAGTTAGAAGTGTGAGCTTTTTTAGAGTTATCAATGCACAGCAGTCAGCCACGATGTCAGGAATCGTTTTAAGTCTATCTTGCAAGATTAGGGCTTGAAGTTCTCACAAGCAAGTCAAGTTCTTGCCAAATGGAAGATATGCACCCCTTCCACCTTCATAACTTTTCTCATTTTCTTTGAAATGTAAGGAGGAAGAAAATAGAAAACCATTTTTAACAAAACTTAAAATAGCAGCAACCAAGAGTGAGACTCCATCAAGCCTTTTCAAACCTGTGGCTTTGACATGATACATGTTACCTTCTCAGCTCTCTGCCATGAAAGGTTGGCTACACTCACAAAGGAACAGACTTGAAAATACTTTTTTCTGGATACATCAAGTTTCTTATGCTGAGTATAGTTTTGGGAAGACAGGCATATCAAAAGCATTACTAGAATTTCAGGATAAATTTAGAATACGGCTGCAGCAATCACTGTCCTGTGAAAGAACATATAAAAAACCCCTGATCAAAATGTTCTGGCACTCATCCTCATGCTGAAATGACAGCAGCACCTTTAACACCAAAGCAGAACACAGCACATTATACCAAGTTTTAAAGGAGCTTTCTGTGACCTTTATGAGGCAACAGAATACTCCCTTGACGGAGTTCAAGAGGTAAGTGACAGGAAAGCATGAAGAGGAACTTGGATACCTCTGGAAACGAGGAGGCCAAGCACAATAGGAGGCATTCAAATTTCTGCTAGAGGTACCAATAGTGATAGATGCTAGGCTCACGTGCTGTTTTGGAAGTACAAAGTCAAGGATTTTCATTATGTAAATCTTTACTAGATGCTAGAATGCAATAAAAATACCTAAGCAGAAGGTTTTTCCATTCAAAAGAATGGTTCTTCCCTGCAGACATTTTTCTGCTAGGTACAAGAATTTTCAAAGCAAGAGGCAATTCCCTCTGGCAGCAGCGCTCAGTCACCCAATGCTCAAGCCATCAGGTGCAGTTGGGTTCTCAGTATACATGAGAAATGCATCTGATCAGAATGTGAATCAGGCAAACTAAAATGGGTATCTGCAATAGGACTGACAGCTAGAATGACTTTTTGTCAGTGAAAATCTTTAATGTGTCTAACCTTGCACATCACCCTAGTAATCAAGGGAACAGACAGAAGAACATAAAAGAGAGCTGAGACCATTGTAATAAATATAAAACTATCTAACAGAGAACAGTCTTGCATTGCCCATGGATCAAAACAGACAGCTGGTATAGACTGTGTTGGTAAAATCATTTAGGGTAAATCTCTTACTGAATGAATACTGGCTCTTAATAAATCTTTTCAGGAACTATCTACTCATGAATCATTATTACATGGTCATTCAAGCAGCATGTCATGCTGTTAGGCTGCTTGCAGAGCAATGACTGAACTCCCTTAGTTCTTTATATACCAGACTGAGAATACATAACTGTTCAAGATCTGCAAAACCACAAATAAAATGGATAGTAATGCTGTACAATACAGTCCTTTGGTTCTGGTTCAAGGGCATTTACTTGTAACCAAGTGCTCTGCATTTAAAAATTATCCAGAAAAGCACCTAAATGTGTTGATATATCTGTATGAACAACTGTCAAGACAGAAAGGAGAATGGAATTGCCTGTTGTGAGTTTGAGGCATCAATCCACCAACTCTAGCAAGAGCTTAAGCACAGCACAAGTGTCTGAACAAAGATATCAATTTCAGAGCTACATGTTTTGTAAGAGTCTGTTAATTCAGAAATAAATAAAAAAAATAAAAGGGATTGTAGGATTAAAAATTTGGAAACTTCTTTTGTCTAGTGTTGTGTTTTATTTCAGGGAAACAGAACAAGGTGGCTTCTGAAGCCTCAGATTCCCCTCTTCTGTTGGGTATGTTCTGGGACACCCTCTTTCTAACCCATCTCAGTGCAAGGCTGAAGGGCCAACGGCAATACTTACCTAAATGCAAAGTTTAAGGCACACTTCAAAACAACTTGCTGTGCTTTGCCTGAGAAATAATCCCACGTGCCCCCTCTCTCCCTTCAACCCTTTCTTGTAGCTTTTGCAGACAGTACTCATTAGTCAAGAAACAGTCCAAAAGTTAAATAAGAGTTAAATGCATCAAAGTTTCGCTCTTTTTTCACTCAAAAGGATTCCAAGATAAGCTTTACTAGACAGAAGACTTGCACACCTAATCAACACAGAAACCCTGAAGATATTACTAAGAAACCACCCCACAATACTGGATTTCCTAATCCTTGCATTCCTTTCAGATTTCACCTAACATTAACATGTTTTATTCATCATTAAAACAGTCTGTTAGTAACACTGCTTTGAGATGCTTTTGCTATAGCGATTGTCAGCAGACAACTTACACACTCAGGACCAAAATTAAGTGCCCCAAATTCTTAAACTACGCACTAGTCCAACAAATGGAAAGCAGAAATCCATCATGTCCCCAAATTTGTCTCTCTGTTTCTAGCTATGCACGCAAGAGATTTCAACAACTTTACCTTTTTCTAGCAGCTATTTCAGTTTACCCAATTTTCACAAAAGAACACTTTTTATGTCTGTACTTTGTTTCATATATTATCTACCTTAGTTATATCATTCTTTTTAACTCATCTGCATCCCTATATCACAAAGTAAAAGCCATTTTTGAAGTTAAGCATTCCACTGCAGTCATGGTTTTAGGGTTGGGCTTTTTTGGCCACAGTAATTTGTTCATTTTTAAATTCTGATTTTATTTTCTGAGAAAAACCTCATTAAAAATCCTGATACACAACTTTAAGTAATTGTAAAAGGATACCATGATATACTACTCCCAGAATAAACCCACACTATTTAATTAGTTTTACAAGGAAAGGGCAGAGCAGCTCCTCTCCATTAACCTAACACAAACAATTCAAGAAAAAAAAGTCAGAGGCAGTTTAACTGTTTTCATTTAAGCGACAGTAGTTGAAAAAACAGCCAGTTATTAAATGCCTTTAAATAGTATATTGTGCAAAATAGGTGAAAAAAAGCTTTAAAAAAATCACTACTTGAACTAGTGAAGAATGATTTATAAATTTCAACCACGGCTACTGTCAGAAGAATGAAATATATAACCTTTCCTTAGTCAAGATTAAAATAAAATAATTTTTTAAAAAGCTCTGGAGAACAGCTAAAAAAATGATGCAATCACACTTCTTTTAGTCAAAAATGAGGATCGTATCACTTTCCCACCGTTGTTTTCCTCGAACCTAGATTATCAATCCTTCAGGCAGCAACTGCCATTTTGATGTTGCGTGTACTGGTGTTAACAACTAGAATAATACAACACCAACCCTTAAACACAACTACAAGTAAACAGTGAATCAAACTGTTACAGCAGAAAAGGATTGAGAGTGATAAATAATGAATGAATAAAGGCTTTCATGAAAGCATTATCATTCTCAAAAGGTCTGAGCACAAGATTTGTATGGAGAGGTGGTAACCCTACCAAGCTGATAAACAAAAACAGCTTTCAGCATACTAGTCCTTCTTTAGGCTTTGCTGGTTTTGTATTAAATCTTTGAAACTATATAGAAGCAAAAAACAAATACAGTGAATTCATCTTGATTATGTACTTTAAAACCAGTATTATATCTAGTCTAGGATTTTCAGATTTCAGTATTGGTTTACTGCATATTACGCTTTTCTCCCATGTCATGCCCGCTTCTATCTCCTCGCTATCCCACAGCCAATTCTCTCACAGGTGTTAGTTACTGTAATGAACTCCCTCCCTAATATCTCCCTCCTTATCTACAGCTACCAGACAGAATTTTTTCTACTGAAGCTGAGTAGCATTACTCAGCACAAAATTTCTCAAATTTGTTCTCAACTTGAAAGTTAGTATTTCTCTCCCTTTTCCTCCCATAAAAAGAGGTTGTGAGTCCAAAAGTTTGTTTGCTCTCTTCTTGGCTACATCATTTAATCTAGGAAAATGTTTTATTTCTCTACGAGCCTTGCTGAGGTAATCAGCCTCTCCTTGGAGATGCTTTTTCCTGATTCAGATCATCAGAACATTGTATTGTACTTTGAAAAAGTTGTACTACAGTAACACAGACATGAGTAGCACAACTTTATTACAATCTCTACTATCCATTTTAAAGTACAATAATTCAAGGCTGTTGCTAATATGAGGTTTCTTGCTGAGTTCTCTTAGGAAAAATAAAAAATTTCCTTGAAACAAATCTGTGTATTACTGATATAATAATGAAGTAACATGTAAGCATAATGGCACCTAGACACTAAACATACCTTAATTTTCCCAGAAGACAGTCTGATAGCCTTACTGGAACATTTGATAATTTATTTTGAGGAAGAATTTAACCCTCAAAATCTATTTGGATCATTCTCCTTGCAGCAGAATTATTCATGACTCACTGTTGACACCAGGCTGTGGCATGATACAGTAACCTTCCTGTGCTTCTCAACTGCGAGGACTGGCAGTGACTCACCAGCAACTTCACTCCGGCCAAGATTTCCTGTGTGATGCAGGCTTCTGTGCACACCACTTCTTCAGCAGCCTTGCTTACCGTAACTCTCAGTTTCACACATCCGACATCCACAGCCAGGTAATAAAGATGATGCCCCAGATGCGTTATGTCCCTCTATTACATAAAAGCAACACTTCTGTTTCTTCAACCCAAACAAAAGCTTTGGATACACACTAATGCTACTAAAACAAATGAAAAATATGATTCAAATCTCCAAAAAGACTAAGACATTTAGGGATTCTCTTATTTCTCTCCTTCCCCATAGAAAATTCTGTATTAGGGACCATAGTTCAAAAGACAAACACTTGTCTTAACCAACTGCATTTAAAGTTTTCAATCAAAAGTTCCAAAGAGTTTCAACTTTTTATTGGTTTGTCTACTCAGATATTTTCAGAGATGAGAATATATCACGAACAATAAGTCACTAAAAATAAACAACTATGCTGCTACAGTGTCTTAAATGAAAAAGTAAATATTCTTGGTAAGTGACTTTAGGAGGAAAAAATACAATTACTCAAAATTAGTCTGACAGAAAAATTCCCTTTATTTCTTAAGAAAAAGTAACACAAGAACCTTGACTCCCTCACAGTCAACAGATGGTTGATTTAATTATGTAAAATAAATAGATAACATCTGAGTAATGAATCCAAGGCTGAACCAATGACTACAATGATCCATTGAATCCATTTATTCACTTACACAGCAGAGTTCAAAAGGCAAGACTAAAATTTATGAAGCTTTTCCTTTCCAAAGACACAAATAATAACAGTAGAAATAGCTTAAAAATAAAGCAATTTTCTATAAATTAGTGTAGAAAAAATAGATTGGCAAAGAATGATTTAGTTAAAAAAAAATTTAAAAATTTAAAAGATGCTTTTGACAAAAACGTGAAATTCCAGAAGCAGCTGTCTTATATGAGAAAAGTTACTAGAACAGCATCTCAGTTCCTGTTTACCCACCAAATCTCGAGAAACAAAGTCCTACATACTATGCTTCAGCCTTATCATTTATTTCAGAAGTATGTGTAATATGACCACATTGTCCGTGTATAAGTTAGTAGTCCTCGGTGGCAAGACTGGCTACAACTCAAAGGAACAAGAGAGTACAGAAAAAGCCAAAGGTTTACAAGCCAGTTTCTTGATTTTAGTATCAAAATCAACTATAGAAACCATAGATAAAGCTCCTTAAAGAACACAAGGACTTTTATGGGAAGTACTGAATGAAATTCCTATGTAGGTCTGGAAAGGATGAAAACTGTATTTCCAACAAACTTACCTCTTTTTTCAAGGAGCTTGATTATACTGGAAAATTAACAAGAAACATTAGGTCACACTGGACTTCCCAATTCCAGCTGGTGTGGAAGCTTCCCTCAAGAAATCTCCTCAGCCTTAGCCCCTACTATTGTGTGGGAGATTTCAGTAACCCCTCTTTTACTTACAATGAGTCTAGTGACTACACAATGTGGTCAGTAAGAACAGAGACAGCCAGATCATATGTTACCATCTATTTAGAGAAAAATGATCCAAGAAAACCGTCTATACGCACTTTCAGAGAAGAAACGTCATAATTCTCAAAACTGAACCCCCAGTTAAGTGTCTGATGAGTATAAAGACACGTCGAGTTCAAGATTCTGCTACCTCATTCTGTTTTGTCAGGGAAGAGTTAAGGGCTAAAATACCCTGCCACTCCTTTCCAGGAAACTGTATCAATAATAAAATTTTTATTTAATAACTATGCCTTTTACTGGTGGGAACTTTCTTATGCTCCTTGCCAACACAGCTCTGCATATGAAGTTTAAGAGATGACTAATCACCATTAGCAATTTTTTGCACTGAAACACTGTCTAAAGCACTCGGGGCAGAGTCTGCTAACCCTAACAGCACCTCGTAAGTACATATCCAATCCCGCCATTTCTACCACTTGGTTTTACGAAAGACCTCCACACTCCTAACTGCCACCACCTTCTCCTCAAATGCATGGATAGCCTATTTTAAAGAGATACTGGAAAAATAAGGTAAAGGCTCCTTAGACATAGGTAAGACATAGAGGAGGTGAACATAAATAAAGACTGAACATTTTAAATAATCTCCATTTATAACTTTTCTGTTTTCTTTAAATGACTGTCCAGATATTTCATCACCCTATAGATGTCTGCATGCAGTACCTGCCTATTGAATGGATTATCAGAGAACTCCAAGGCTGTGGATAGTTAAAAGCTTTTCTATTAGCTGGACGCTTCAATTAGTGTCATGCTTAACAAAGGAATGAATGGAAGTCCACTTGCAGCTCTGTGGGTCTCCCAAAGGATAATTTCTCTGAAATGCTACAGACAGAGTTTGTCCCCAGAATAGAAATTTTTCCCTCTGGTCTGTTACAACATGTTCTAAAATAGTGACCCAGAAGAACAGACAGGGGAGAAGCTGTCAAACCCAGAATCTTCCCATCAGGGAAACAACCACTAAGGAAGGTACGTTTTCAAAAATGCCAAGTTGCATATAAATAAGACAACTAGAAGTTAGCCTGTGTAACACTGTCTTTGGTAAGGATGAATGGGGTATTTTGAAACCAGGTAAAGTATAATCCTCCACAAAAAAATGCAACTCAAACCACATGGGCTACAGGATTCAGGCATGTACAAAGTTCAACTGTAAGGAAACAAGGCAGTGGGGAAAAGAGGATCAGTTCTCATGTGCCTGAATTTCTACAGTCCTGTCTGCTGAGATAACAGCTATTAAGATACCCATTTCTGTAGGCAGATAGAGAGGAGGAATATCACAACCTCACATGCTTAGTCTATTGTTAATACTTGTTTCATGATCCATTGTGGCTTTGCATCACTGACTTGTGGTATCCACAAATGAATGGCCCAAGACAACGACTTCTTTTGAAGAAAAGTATCAAAGGTTATTTATTTACTCTAAGTCTACTGCTATTTCATAGCTGAATTCCATCTGGATGGTAATCAAGAGTCAGTAATCAGCTACATTCATTTTGCACTACTTAGATGTTTCTGTCAAATACATTTGCTAATGAATAGACTGAATAAAAAATAAAATAAAAAAAGTTCAGGTCATGAAGACACTTACCAGGTACTAAATCTCCAACATACACGTAGAAGGAGTATCTCTTACTGAGTCAATCAGTTGATCAACCAATCCAGAACAAGAGACACCATCTGGTCTAAAAAGCAACACTTACATCCTCAAGAAAATGAATGATGCTTTTTTTAGTTAGAGCAGCAGACTTCTTTAGAAGTTCTAAATAAATTTCTGAATGAAAGAATCAGCAAAGGGAAAATTTCAATCTGTCTGGACAGCACAGAAAACTTCAAAAAGGCAATCAAGTATAAAAACTAATGCTACACCAAGATTAATTTCTCCATAGTGCATGCAAACTGAGGCATCAAGTATGCATAGACACACTCCCCAATGAAGCACATCTCACCAAGAGGCAAGTCTTCAGCTGGATGTCTTGGTGAAGGAGATGTGGGGTGGAAGAGCTTTGAGATTCAGCTTTAGCATAAATGGCTTAAGAAAGTTTCTCTTCTTATTTTGTGTGTAGCTCTTTCAGAAGCCATTTTAAATGGTGTTACTTCATATTTATTCAAAACATTTATTTAATTTTTAACAAAGCATTTTTGAAGTATGTCTTAGAGCTAGCTTAGTTACAGATCATTCCTCACATCAAGGCTGGAAGCAATTGGTAAACAGAACACTATTTTATATGGGAAGTTAAGTAGTGTTCAGCCCTTAGCACACTGCTCTGAGCATCCAGATGACAGCTACATACTCTTACAGAACATGCATGGACTAGATTGAGAGCTGTAAGAAACATCTTCCGATGAGCAGTGACAACAATGAAGGTTCTCTAGCACACAGCACTGAAGAACTTACCTAAACAGACACTAACATTTCCCGAGAGCTGGTCAGAAAGAATGTGAAAGAACATTTTTACATGAGAACGAAAGAAAACTGAAGTCTTGAAATGGCTGCTAAAAGAACTTGGATGAAGCTAATAGGTCAATGTTCTTGAGACAGGCTTTAAAATCATAAAGAGAAGGACTTTCTGAATAACAGATCTGTTCAGAAACCCATAAAAAACCTTCCTTACTTACTTCACTAACATATGTATGCTTTCCTATCATTCATGAAGAAGAAAGAAGAACCGTCTCTGGAATTTTGAGGCAATCCTACTACAACGTTGAGTAAACACACTATCAGATGTAGATGTTCCATCTTCCTGCACTCCAAATTCCTGAAAAGGAAAGCTGTCCATAAAAGCTGTGCATAAAAGACATCTGCATAAAAAGATGAAGGTTCCAAATCCAGGAGTACCTCAGTCATGCCAATACATCTGAAATCGCATCAGACACAACCCAAATGAGATTCTGCAACACCCTAGGGGACTGCAGAAGACAGACACTTTAGGTGGTTAGAACCACAGAACAGATGAACTCCAGACAATCCTGGAAATAGACTTGCCGTCAAACAGAAGAATCATCATTATTCTCCTGTATCTCAAAGAGGCTGATCTCAGGTCCTCCCTAGATGCCAAATGAGGAAAAAAAGAAAGAAAGCACGCACTAATGCCTCAGTCATGATCTGAAGTTGTCTTATCACATAGCTAGGATAGCCAGTGTTCCCCGCAAGCAGACTGCCAACCACTACTTCCACTATAGGTATGTCAGAAACTAGTGAGCCTCCAAGCGTTATAAGAGGGAGAATTTGAATCCTCTTTATTTACTGAAACTCTTCTAGTCACCTTAAGTCACCACCTGCAATTGATGCTTTATGACAGAGAGAAACCCATGGCATGTTTTCCAAACTCCTTTTGCCTTGAGCACATTTCTGCAAGGCAAGCATCTTTATCAGACCAAAAGTCCCAAGTAATACACCTAACCTGGCAGGAAGTCAAACTGCCTGTTTCTTTGACACCAGTAAAAAGTAGTATCCTTTTACAGGATGTACAATGTGATTTGGACTGTATGGTACTTCTGTAGACTGATAGGAGGAGTCCATTAACAGGGAGGACAAAAAAGAAGCGAGATGTTATATGCATGACTCTCAGTATCCAGCAGACAGGAATCCAAGAAAAAGGCATTTCAGCCGGACTCCTAACTAACCTAAAGTGACCACTGAAGGGGGACAGAGACTGAGGCGAAATGAGTCATACGCTTCTCAGTGAGCACTCAAAACATGCCAATGACAGAACACAAACTGAGCAAGTGGCTGAGTTGTAACTGGTAGCCTGCATATAAAGATCATCAAAAGATGACATTTAGATGTTTGTGATGTCTGCCCAACATTTAAAAGGCTAAAGTAGGAGACGAGGTTGGCTCCTCTATTAATAGGCTCCATAGCAATATCTGCCACATCTAAAACTGCTTCAGGAGAGCAAGCCTTCAGCTTGGGCTTCTTTATGAGCAGCTTTCTGAGCAGAGGAATCATCCAGGAGTGTTTTGAGCTGATCCAATTGACAGTAAATATAAAGACATCCAAAAAGCTTCCTATGTTTTACAATCCTGCACAGGATAATACTAGAAGAGAGGGTTCTCCCTTTCTTCACACATCACATCTCCCTCTAACACATCACATCTCTTATGATCCATTCTGGTACGGCTTATAAACCTAGTGAACGCCCTTTAGTTTTACCATTGCAACAAAATAATTCAAGGATAGATGTGAAAAAATAAATTTTGATTCAACATCAAGATTTAAACACGCTGATCCACTCAAGACCATACAGAAGCAGGAATATACCACAGGGGAAAAGCAAGTTTCAGCATTGTCTGGTAATTTGATTTAAAGAAACACGATTTAAAGAAAGTGTGCTGAATGGGTCAGCACACTATTGAGGGAGCAGAAGGCAGGTTCCTGCACAGACTTTGATGTAACTAGAGACCACTGACCACTTGCCACAACCGACCCATCAGTATGCTAAACAGACTTGATAGATGATACGGGAATCCCCCAAGTCCAGGACACACAGAAAAATGGTCTCTATCATTTAATAAGTCATCAACTCAGGTAGGAATAAGCTGACACAGACACAGAGTAATATTTGCTAATCCACCTCTTGGGCTTACTCGTGTACAGGAAGAGATAGGAAGGATTTCAAAGACTGATGGCTGACGCAGCAAGCTCACTACCCAGAGCATCAAGAACAGAACTGGAGAAGGTTCAGCCATTTGTAGAGCCCTACAAAGACACAGTCTTTTTCTACCTCCACAACACCTGTATCGCTTCATTCAGGATGACTGGAAGAAAAGATATAGACAGTAATATGAGACTTGGGTGGAATACCTATGTCTTTTGTGAAAGGAAAATGCCAATGCTCCAGAGCACAGGAGTCTTGAAATAAAAGGCAGCTCACATGCAATGGGAAGCTGCTATTTGACAAATGCAGCAGCTCTATACTTTATACCATCCTTCCTCTGCAGCAGCCATAAATGGGGCTGAAGTCTTCGAAGGTGGAAGGGATCCTCTCTTGATGCCCTGGAAGCAAGCAAGTCTTGGGAACAAAACCGTATGGAGAGACTGTCGAAAGACTAACTACATTCTAGACTTGTTGGGTTGGAGGAGAAATCAGGGTTGAATGTAGACCTCAAACATTCAAGAACACTCTGATTCAAAGACAAAGCTGATGGATGTGTCCAGCAAATAATTAAGTAGTCTCTCCTCCTTTCCTTGAAAGGCATTAGACTTGTAGCCTTTGTAAACCAAACATTTCCTCAGGGATCTGGTCCTCCAAGAAAACATAAGTATTTGGCACTCCTGCTGGGCAACGGCATAATGGATGTCATTTAAAATATGTCAGCATTAGGAAACGAGACAGACACATGAAAGGAAAGGAAGGAGAAAGAATGACTTAAAACCAGCTAAAAGGCATAAAAGCAAAGTCTATGCAAGGCAAGCTGTTGCTCAGTCCCGTGACACTAAAGATATTTTATCAGCTGTGTGCTTCAGAGACACACTGCCTATTTCTTTTATACTTTACAGATCTATAAAAAATTTGGTCAGAACCTAGTCCAACCTCCCACTTAAAGCAGTGCTAGTAACAACACTAGAATGGGCCAGCTCCTCTCAAATATTTAGCATTATTAGTATCTTTTGCCATAACCTGTGAATTAGCAACTTCATACATATTTCAAGCTTTGGCATATGCCAATAGAATTTTCTGTTTAGTTTGTTTAAATAGAAAATAACTTGAATGGCATTTGTGCAAAGATAGACAAAAAATTCAGTCTTGCTTATATACACATGCGGTAATTCAAGCTAAAATTCCAAATCCCATATGTGCTGCATATATGTAATAATATTAACCAGTGTGTATTTCTGTTCAACAATAACTATTCAAGATAACTGTAATAAACTAAAGCTTGAACCTACAGACCTGTATTACAAAAACTTACAGCAGAACTGCCTCCACCTTAAAAACCACCAAGAATTGGGGCCCTGCAGGAAGGATGGGGAGGGACTCTTTAACAGGGAGTGTCATGATAGGACACAGGGTAATGGCCTCACACTGAAAGATGGTAGATGTAGATTGGATATCAGGAAGAAATTCTTTACTGTGAGGTGGTGAGGCACTGGAACAGGTTGCCCAGAGAAGTTGTGGATGCCCCATCCCTGGAAGTGTTCAAGGCCAGGCTGGATGAGGCTTTGAGCAGCCTGGTCTAGTGGGAGGTGTCCCTGCCCAGGGCAGGGGGTTGGAACTGGGTGATCTTTAAGGTCCCTTCCAACCCAAAACATTCTGCGATTCTGTGAATTTTCATACATCATAAAGAGTATGGAAGCAGAAAAACTTTAGAATACCGAGTATTCAGGTTCAGCTACTTTCTACTGTGGTGTTTTTAACAATTTATCTTGATTAAAATTAAACCAATGCAAGAAAAAAAAACAAAAAAAACCCTACATGTAAAAATGTTAAAAAATCCCTAGCAACAGCAATATCTGAGTCAAAAAAAAAAATTAGAAAAAAGAAATCAGTTAATAAAGATTTATGATTTCTAGACCACAAAAATGCTGCACTTTTCACCAAAGATCAATAGTACCACATCTTTCAATGCTCCATCTCCTATTTTTGCAAAGGTCTCTGCACTCCCTCAGGCAAACTCACTTCCTTTTCTCTTTATCTGTTTGGAACAGCAGCCAACTTCTACGCAATGGGAAACAGAAACCAGCTTAGCAAAAGACAGGTTTAACCAACCTAACAGGCAACAGCTGAAGGGGAAAAAAAATAATACATCATTAGTTTACTACAATAATGATCAGCAACGTTGGGATCTGTGGGAATGTATGCACCCATAAACAATGCAGTGCAAAAGGAAAGTTATACAAATTCCAATATCAAGAGACAAATAATTTTAAAACAAATCAGAAAAGATCTTTGCTTTCCTTCAACTAACATTTTAAGGCTTCTTGACACAAATTAATATAACGTGCCTAAGACCTTGCCTCTCTCTCTTCTCAATAAACGGTTTCCCAGGGCACGTGAACCAATTGAGTTTGTACCATGGCACGGAAGACTAACTTAAATGAAATCTAGCAGGCCAGGCTACACACAGCTATTTCGAGCAGCTATGGAGGACAGCATACTTCATAGCATTAGCTTTTTTAAAAATCTGGCAGCCCAGACTAAGAGTGCAAATAGGATGAAACTGGTCTCAAGGCAGCTGCTTAATAATCAAATGCAAATATTCCCTCTGCATAAATCCTATGAAGAAGTTAATTAGTAAGCAATAAGCAATTAAAAATACATACAAAATATTGTTCCATGCTGAGAAGGGTCTGATTCCCACCATCACTGTGACCCTGAAGAAAAACACTGCTTTTTAAAAGCTCAGAACATTTCTTCTGAGACATTTTGTACCCAAGGAAGCTGATCTATCGAGTGAATGCACATTCATAGCAGCAATGGCTATGAGTAATGCCATGTAGATAAGGCATTAGTTACTGCTTCCTTAGTCTTTTTATATCATCTATTGCTTTTCCTATCTGTCCCTTCCAAGAGTCTGTAACTCTTCACCCGTTTCTCACACACATGTATAAGAACAAAACTCACGTATACATGTGAATAAAAAATAAAAATAAAAAATATGCAGATTAACAATATTGTTTAAGAAATTTCATTTCTAAGAAAATTATGTTCCGAAGCATGGTAAATTTTCAGTCCTTCTACTAGGCAGGTATACCTAAGGCATTTTTTCTAAGCCAAAATAGAAATCAAACCCCTTAATTTCTCCTAGCCTTGTCTATGAGGCATGAAGCTTTATTTCTTCCACAGCTTATGCAAAGGAAGTAGCAGTTAAAGAAATATTCCATTTTGCCACCAACAGAAATGACAAGAGGACTTCGCTGGGATTCATTTGCTTACAAGCACTAACTTAGAATTACCGCCTGCGGTATTTTTGAGTCAAGCTGATTCTGTGAGATTAAGTACTTGGCTGACGGGATTTTTTTAATAATAATTTTTATGGTTTAAAAAAAGCCCTCATAGCTTCAATTCTAACCCCAGCAAGCTAGTGCCTGAATTTCAGCAGCTGCATACTCCCCACCTACTAACACAAAAAAAGGACATTATTAGTTTCTTTGCATATAGATGTTCTGAAGCGCACAGTTACTAAGGCTGCCTGGGACTGCAGGTGCCAGCTGAAAAGTCTACCACTCAGACTACCACTCAGTGGTAAACTAGGAAACTGCCTGTACATTAAAAAGCGCAACAAAATTTAATTTGTTCATGAATTAAAAATGCCATTCACAGCCAAATCACACAAGCTCTATGTAGACCACGTGCCCTAAAGACCTTATTCAAAAGCCACACAACTCAACACATCTCTCTATTTCTCTTCTGTTCTCTAACTGGGTTAGAGACACACAAGTCAGGAAAGGAAGGAAAGCTTTGATCACTTGCCCATCCGCAGCTAATCTTTAACATGTGGACAGTTTATCTCTAACTTACCAGAGAAAGAAAGTAACAGCTGAAAAGTTTGTACATTTTGTTTAATGTTTAGTTCTGTAGGAAGAACTGAAGTGTCACATTGTGTGTTTATTTAAAGTTCACATGGATATTTTGAAATCTGTATAATTCATAAAGCTGTATCTGACATGTGAAATCTAGGCTTCAGTGTCAACAGTTATAACTACCTAAACATCCATTAATATTTTGATGGTTTTTGTTGATTACTGCTGTTCACAAGCATGCCGCGCTTAATTTTCTACCAAGTTGGTAGAGCAAGGTTGATACGAAAGAAAAATTAACTTTTAGATCACTCAGTCATATTTAGCAGTTAAAAGTAAAGGTACGAACACTTAAGTGAAAGTAACACAGTTAGGTCCCTGAAACACCAGTAAGACATAATGGTGTGAATCAGTCCATTTCCAGTGGGTGCTCATATTTCCCAAGACCTGAAGAGCACTCTGACTCATCCATACCTGTGGAACACGCTTTGATTGAGTTGTTACAAAAACTTACGTTCTACCACCGTGAGCTCCTCCCAGAGAAAGACATTCATGAAGGCAAAAGCGTGTCTGATAAAAATTCAAACTGAGCTTCAGTGTGCAGCATTATTTGACAGCAATGAAATGTAATTATGGAGGCAATTGCTGAAAGAAGCACTCCTTTTCAATTGAATACCAGCATCAGGCTAACAGATCAAACCATTTTCTAGACTGTAACGAACAAATATTCTTAGAAAAGCTTCTGCTCTATGTAGTCATTGAATTTTTACTGTTGCTTGGTGAACTTGCTGGTAAACACTTCATGGCATTTGAAGCTCACACATTTACTTTTCTGCCTTTGAGCATAAATCGTCACAATATTTTACCTCTTGAAGGTTGACTTCCTTATACAGTAAATTGAGACACACAAGTTAGAACTTTTTCATTACTGACAAACCTAACATAGAAGATATATAATTTTTAAAAGTCTTGAACAGCAAAACTCATACCTAAAGCTAACAAAATAAAGAATTAATAGACCAGTGGAAGCTAGGCAAAGGGAAATGTATATTCACAAAGTTGCCTCCAATTTACCTCCTTAGAGGTATCTGGATAATATTCAAAATATAATAAAGCAGAGAATATACTTTTAGCCTCAAAATTTTAATCAATATCTTGAATGCTGTGAAACATTCAGTAAATACAATGCCACTGTTATTTTTTTATATATGTTATTTTTTCATATATGTCTTTGATGACATTAAACAAAGAACTAAGTTCTCTGTACATTTGAGACTTAAAACAATACCTGAAAATGATGTGCTAAATAAGGTTTTCTTCTTGCAATACGACCTTCAAGTTAGCTACTTCTAAGAATTTAATGACCAGGTAAGGTAAGGGCTGCACTTCAGAAAATACAGGTCTTAAGCACTATGAACTTTGCTTTCAAAATACATCATCAAATTCAAAGCAGAATTTAGTGGAAGCTGTCGAGTGTTAGTATTTAACACATTTGCCTGATAGAAACATTAATACTTTTGCAACTCTGTGGAGAGTACAAGTCCAAATTTAAGCCTGTCAGTTCAAGTCTTGAATAATTTCAGCTCAATGCTATTGACCCAATCAAATGTTTTCTACAGAAATTTCTCATGAACATAGGTGTGGATAAAATTTGTAAGTGAAACTGAAAAACAAGACTGTTAAAGCTGGTCTGGATTTCATCATGAAAATTTCTCATCTTTTTCTAGAAAAGACAGAAAAAGAAAAATTAATACCTCTATGAGAAGTTCTAGGGAGCAGGAAAGGAAGACATCAAAGCCTCAGGCATGAAAAGCACATGAGAAAATGGCATTGCGTTACAATCTAGACAAGTGGTCTGTGCAGGGGGTGGGGAACTGGCAGACAGGCTGCACCCAGAGGGTGGTGGTAAATAGCTCCTTTCCAAATTGGCAACCTGTCACAAGTGGGGTCCCCCAGGGATTGGTATTGGGCCCAACATTTTTTAATGTCTTTATAAGTGGTCCGGATGATAGGATCAAGTGTAACCCAATGAAGTTGGAAGGGAGAGTCATCCTGTAGGATAGGGTGGAAGAGTGGACTAAAAAAAAGTTCAAGGACAAGTGTAAGGTCTTGTACCTGGGAAAACACAATCCAGGAGTGCAGCACAGTCTGAGATCTAGCCGGATGGGGAGCAGCTCTGTGGAAAGGGACCTAGGGGTGCTGGTGGTCAACAAGTTCAATATGAGTGAACAGTGTGCTGCAGCTGCAAAGCAAGCCAATGTGCTGGGTTGCTGGGTTGCATCTACAAGGGCATCACCAGCAGGATAAAGAAGTCATTATCCCACTCTACTCAGCGCTTGCCGGGCCACACATGGAATACTGTGTTCAATTTTGGTCCCACTATACAAAAAAGATGCGGGCAGGCTGGTGAGGGTCCAGAGAAGAGCCACCAAGGGGTGTCCAAAGGAGTGGGAAGCCTGCCATATGANAAGGGGTGTTCAAAGGAGTGGGAAGCCTGCCATATGAGGAAAGGCTGAGAGAACTGGATCTGTTCAGCCTTGAGAAAAAAAGGCGTAGGGGAGATGTTATCACCACATTCCAATATTTAACAGGTGGCTACAAAGAAGATGGAGACTCCCTTTTTACAAGGAGTTGCATGGAAAAGACCACGGTAATAGGTACAAGCTACTCCATGGGAGATTCCCATTGGACACAAGAGGAAAATTTTTCACCCTGAGAACAATCACCCATTGGAATAATTTCCCCAGGGAAGTGGTGGATTCCCCGACATCAGACACTTTTAAGATTCAGCTGGGCAGGGTGCTGGGCCATCTTGTCTAGACTGTGCTTTTGCCAAGAAAGGTTGTACCAGGTGATCCCTGAGGTTCCTTGCAACCTGATATTCTATGATTCTATGACAATTTTAAAGATACAAAGCAGTACTCAGTAGCATACTGTTTATTTTCAGGATGGTCTCTTTCTAATAAAGAAATCTTTTTTTTTTTCTTTTAAAATTTCAGATATCTCTCTGAATTCACACTGCAAAGCTGCCCAGACTAGCTAAATATCATGGATCAGTTAGAGTTGGAAGGGACATTAAAGATCACCTAGTTCCAAGCCCCTGCCATGGTCAGGGACACCTCCCACTAGACCAGGCTGCTTAAAGCCCCATCCAGCCTGGCCTTGAACACTTCCAGGGATGGGGCCTCCACAACTGCTCTGGGCAACCTGTTCCGGTGCCTCATCACCCTCAGAACAAAGAATTTTTTCCTGATATCTAATCTAAATCTACAGTTTCTCAGCTTAAAATGGTTACCCTTGTCCTATCACTACATTCCCTCATAGCGTCCCTCCCCATCTCTCCTGCAGCCCCCCTTTAGGTACTGGAAGGCTGCTATAAGGTCTCCCCAGAGCCTTCACTTCTCCAGACTGAACAACCCCAACTCTCTCAGCCTGTTCTTACAGCAGAGGGCTCCAGCCCTCGGATCATATTCATGACCCTCTGGACTTCCTCCAACAGGTCCATGTCCTCCTTATGCTAGGGACCCCAGAGCTGGATGCTCTACTCCAGGTGGATACAAGATTTCACTTATATTGGTAAACTGTCAAAAATGAAAGTAACTATACTCTAGAATATAACATCCAGATCACAAGACACTGTAGAGCACTTTCTCAGTACAGTTGTGTGTTCCTTTAGAAAATGCTTAATTTTGCTCACTAACAGACTTGACAATTAACTGTTCACAAAGTAAATGCTTCACTTGTGGTTAACATTACTTTATCAACTAGATTCTGCAACTGCTTTTCAAATATTTTCCTGTTTCTCTCTGAGTTCAATAAAATCACAAATGGCAAGGAAAAGATGGATAAAGAACAGCTATTCATTGTTTTTCGTAATAAAAGAATCAAAAGACATCATATAAAATTATTACCTAGTAGGTTACAAAAAATACCAGATGAGGCGAAATAAAAACTATGATACACATTGTCACAAGATAACACCAGAAATTTACCTAAATTCTTTCATGGCAATCAGTAACAGCAATATCTATCTGAACACAAAATGAAGATAAAATGGGTAGATCCTTTAAGCTATATATAAACATTTCTATCTCTTGCCAGGGTAACTCAAAACAGAGCTGTAAGAATAATAAGCTACTTAAGTAATAAGAGAACAAGAACTTCTCAAATAAAATAACTCCAGTACACAGATAGTATCTGCTAGCCTGATTATCCAAGGCTTCTTTTATTTTTTTTAAAGTTCATCATGAATCATCTGAATGTTTAACAGCATATTAGGAGACAACAACTAACGATGACAGGGGTTAAGTGCATTCCTGTTGTTGGGATATTGCCATTTCTAAAATCAACTGAAAAAGATATTAGCACAAAAAGAGGAATAATATTGTTTGTTAAATCAGAAATGAATCAATTAGTTTCTCACTAAAGCATCGAAGTTTTCATTAAGCAAAAACATGAAAGGTACGAAGAAATCCAGATCAGGCTTAACATGTCTTATTACCATCTTATTTTAATGTATTTATTAAAAAAAATAATCTATTACCTTCATTGATAACAATTAAATTAATTCCTAGTTCATTTTCCTGGGCAGGGATGTGCTGGGCTGCTTTTCAGAGACCAGCTCATTATTCTTAATACAGTTCCAAATTCTGCCTTTGCACATCTGTTTGATCATATTACCTTATTCCATGTCAGTATTGTTTGCAGTGAAATCCCTCCAATGTAGCCTGAGTCAGGCAGACAAAAAGCATTAAAAGTATTTTAGAAATAGAACCTGTACAAGCTGAGCCACTAAGTAGCAATTAGATCAAGGAAGCAATCCAGCATCACACAGAATTGCAAGAAAGCAGAAGGAAACATTAGCTTCTAATAGTAAAGTATGCATCATTAGCCCATTACTTCCTTTTCCACATTTCCAGAATATTATTAACTAATGAGCAATACATGAAGTCCCAGTTATAACTGTATAGGGTGCAGGGTCCAGGCGTTGGCAGTGGAAGGCTGCAGAGGGTCCCTGTGGCAGGAGGCCAAGGGTTACCCCATGCCAGACACCCAGCTCCAGCAGCTCCACAGCAGACCCAGCAGAACACAGCTGAACCCATCAGCCGTGGCTGGGGTGCTTTAGAGAAAACATATTTAAGAAAGGGGCAGAAGACACCAGAAGAGGAGGGAACAACAGAGGGGATGAGAGAATAATAAGATCAGAGGAAGAAGATGCTCCATGCTGGAGCAGGTACACTGCCAAAGGGAGAGGAGCCTGTAGAGGACCTGTGCCACAGCATAGGAAAAGTGAGAAACGGGGAAAAGCAGAAAAACTACTATGCCCTGACTCCAAAGCCCTGCACTGCTATTTAACTTGCTGAGGGGTCGGAGTGTACCCCACGGTGGAGAGAAGGCGGGAGAAGAGGTGTCTGGAGTGAAGCCTGGGAAAGGAGGAGGGATGATTTTCCCCAAGTGTTTTAATGTTTGCCTTTTTTTGTTTCCCAGTAATTAAATATTTATGTTAATTTGCAACACATTAAATTATATTCCCCAAGTCAAGTCTGCTTTACCCATGACAGTAATTGGTTAGTGATTTCCCTGTCTTTATTTCAACCCTGGGGCTTTCTTGCCACCATTCTCCCTATTTGCTCACCACCCCTTTGGGGCGGGGGGACAGGGACCAAGGGAGCAGCTGTGTGGGTGGGTGCCTGGCTGTTAACCAGGGCCAACCCACCACAGGGACATTACAATTGTAAAATGTAACAGTAACATTGTTATATTTGACCCAATTTTCACATGGGTGAAACTTACTATCCTTAAAATTGTGTTACTTTAGTAACAAAAGTATTGCCATTACAGATGAGATATCCTTCAGTGGGGAAACTGAATACCAGGTAATGAGGCGTGCCTGTACTCACTTAGTAGGGAATCTTTATTTCCCTGAGCCATGACTCCAAGGGCCTGAACGTTTAAATTCTAATTTCTTCACAGTAAACGCAGAGTATAAGCTGCATAGAAAAGATATAAATGTGGAAAAGTGCCTACAACAAACACCTACAAAAAAACGTTCAAGACACCTTTCCTTAGTGAACTAAATCTGTTTGCTAGTGTAAACTGCCTAGGTAGTATAAATAACGAACAGTAATTGGGCAGCTTTATGTTTCCACCTTTATGTTTGGCACAGGCTTGAACCAGTGACATAAACATACAAGTACCTTGTTTCTAAATTTTCTATAATAGGTCTATGGTATGTGAAATGAAAAGCCATAAATACACCAGAGCAAAATTTTACCAAACATGTCACTTGTTCAACATCAACAAAGAGTACTATGAATGTTAAGGACAAATTCAACTTTTACATAAAGTCAAAGAAAAATATTGTTTTCCACTAGTTTGTTTTGAGAGAAGTGCTCTTTATGTCCAGTCCCACTATGGGTAGGCACACATCACTAAAACTGGAATTCCAGATTTACTGGATTGTATCTAGAAAGAACATAGACGTATTTTGCAAGTACAGATACGGAGAACCACAGAACAATACAGGCTGGGGAGGACACCTGGAAAATATCTAATCCAATGTCCTGCTCAATGCAGGGGCAACACAATCAGTTTTCTCAGCGGCTTCCCCAATAATACTCTGAACATCGCCAGGATTTAGTGTGGCAAGGCGGGTGCACAGTAAGCTCGCTAACCTGGACTTCAGGAGAGCAGACTTTGGCCTCATCAGGGATCTGCTTGGTAGAGTACCATGGGATAAAGCCCTGGAGGGAAGAGGGGCCCAGGAAAGCTGGTTAATATTCAAGGATCACCTCCCTCAAGCTCAGGAGCAATGCATCCCAACAAAGAGGAAGTCAGGCAAAAATGCCAGGAGTCCTGCATGGATGAACAAGGAGCTCCTGGACAAACTTGAACACAAAAAGGAAACCTAGGGAGGGTGGAAGCAAGGACAAGTGACCTGTGAGGAATAGAAAGAAATTGTCTGAGCAGCCAGGGATCAGGTAAGGAAAGTTATAGCCCAGGTAGAATTAAATCTGGCCAGGGATGTCAAGGACAACAAGAAAAGCTTCTACAGGTACATCAGTGATAAAAGGAAAACCCCTCTTCAGAAGGAAACAGGAGACCTGGTCACCCAGGACATGGACAAGTTTGAGGTACTCAATGACTTTTTTGCCTCAGTTTTCACCAGCAAGTGCTCTAACCATATCACCCAAGTCACAGAAGGCAAAGGCAGGGACCAGGAGAATGAGAAATCACCCACTGTAGGAGAAGATCAGGTTCAAGACCACCTAAGGAACCTGAAGGTGCACAAGTCCATGGAGCCTTATGAAATACATTCACAGGTCCTGAGGGAACTGGTGGATGGAGTTGCTAAGCCACTACACATCATATTTGAGAAGCCCACTGAAGTTCCTGCTGACTGGANAGTGACCTGTGAGGAATAGAAAGAAATTGTCTGAGCAGCCAGGGATCAGGTAAGGAAAGTTATAGCCCAGGTAGAATTAAATCTGGCCAGGGATGTCAAGGACAACAAGAAAAGCTTCTACAGGTACATCAGTGATAAAAGGAAAACCCCTCTTCAGAAGGAAACAGGAGACCTGGTCACCCAGGACATGGACAAGTTTGAGGTACTCAATGACTTTTTTGCCTCAGTTTTCACCAGCAAGTGCTCTAACCATATCACCCAAGTCACAGAAGGCAAAGGCAGGGACCAGGAGAATGAGAAATCACCCACTGTAGGAGAAGATCAGGTTCAAGACCACCTAAGGAACCTGAAGGTGCACAAGTCCATGGAGCCTTATGAAATACATTCACAGGTCCTGAGGGAACTGGTGGATGGAGTTGCTAAGCCACTACACATCATATTTGAGAAGCCCACTGAAGTTCCTGCTGACTGGAAAAGGGAAACTTAACCCCCATAACAGTGTCTTTCCTGTGGCACTTCTAAAACAATATACCTCAGATAAGACACTCAAAAGTCTTGGCAGGTAGATGTCTAACTTAAATATAATGTTAGAAGCACTAGGTCCAATACTGATTCTCCCTCTGCAAGGGAGACTTGGATTACAGACTTTATTTGTTGACATAAAACATGGTGGCAGCAGTATCTATGCCTAACATCAGATAGGTCTACACGCAGGTAGTAGTGAAGCAGAAATGACTGTACTATCAGTGGCATCATCATGAACTTGAAATTCAAGTGAGATGTACTCAATCCTCTTAAAATGAGAACAGAAATCCATCTTGGATTTCCTTTCCAGTATTTGAAAACACCATAAATACCCCTTCCCTTAGAGCAGTTGTGGAGGAAGAAGTTTTAATTTCTCAAGCAATGGCTGAGAAAAAAACCAAATCACTTTCAAATCCCATCTCATCTCTTGAGAATGGTTCCTGCAGGGGCACAACTGAAAGGACAACTGAAACTACACAGTAATTTCAAATACTTACAAATACACACTCTTTATTCTCTATTGAGTGAATTCTCTGCAGAAATGGTCTCATTTCTACAAACAAAAGCCTCTTTCCTAAACAGAGATTATAACTGGGGGGCAGGGGAGAGCGGAAAGAAGGAACTGTACCTCTTGGATACATGAAGCCTGTTACTTTAATACAAAAAGCTTAGAAGACCAAGTATTTCTACCATTAGAACCTCTGAAACTAAAAACTAAAATCTCAGCAGAAAAAAGCAAAGTTCCTCAGTATCAAAACCCAGCATGATCTCAGTACTGAAGGGAAGGGAGAAAAGGATTTTTGAACAGTTTCACTAAACTGAACTGTTGAGAGGATCTCAGAGACATATTTAAGCAGGTGCAGACAGGTACGGGCAATATACAGAGTGGAGGGCGTGATTGCAACAGTGTGTTTATACCTGAGTGCTAATGGTACATGAATATCAACAACAAAAAAGTGAGCTACCACTCAAACAAATTAAAGACTATGAACACAAAGTTTTGCCTTGTCTTCCTTGAACAGAGTGGAAGTGTTCAAGGCCAGGCTGGATGGGGCTTTGAGCAGCCTGGTCTAGTGGGAGGTGTCCCTACCCAGGGCAGGAGGTTGGAACTAGATGATCTTTAAGGTCCCCTCCAACCCAAACCATTCTGTGATTCTATGAAAGGGAATTCAGACATACAAGAAAGAATAAACTGAACTTCTATGAAGAAGCTGAATAAAGGAACTGAAACCGCTTACCTACAAACTAATTTCACCAACATACAGCAGAATACATATGAAGGAGAAAATCCAGCATGAACAAGCCAGTTAGCAAGGAAAACATACAACTGATTTAACATAGACATGCTAAATAGATTTAAAGTATTTAAAATAAATGTATGGTTTTATATATACACATATGGATATACACAAATATAAATGTATTTAATAGAAAATAAACAGAAAAGAATGTTCTGACAAACCCCAAAGAAAGTTTTAGAGTCAGACTCACAAAGGAATTTAAAAGGCAGCAGCAAATGCCTTTAAAGCCTGAAAATAAGACAGGAGGAAAGAAAAGATTTTCAGGACAGCAGTTCCTGATCAACGCTAGGATTTCCAGATAAAGCTGAATGCTAGACTTGGGAAGCTAAAGATATGCATATAAATAAATGAAGGCTGAGTGAACAAATAAAGATCTTTCACAGCATAAAATCAGGAAAGCTATAATACTTGCAAGGTACTTACGCAAACTAACATTTTACAAGATTGTCATAAGGAAATGGAGTCAATGGGGACTCCAAATTAGTGGTGAAAGATGCAAAAAAGAATAATGAGATTGCTTGCTGTGTATTTACAAACTTTGAAAGTGTTTATGATAGCATGAGTACTTTAATTATATGGAAAGTAATGGGAGACTGCTGAAATCCACAATGATCTGTTAATGCACAAGTCTTCCGTAATAAACTTGAATACTGAAGAGTCAATGACAGCACTCATTCTCAGGTGTGCAGAGAGGTACTGGGTTTACTTGGCAAGGTTCTAGTAGTGGGAGGCTGCAGGGGTGACCTCTGTGAGAAGAGACCACGTCAGACTGGTAGAAGAGTCACAAAGGAAGGAGTGAAGTTGAGCCTGGGAAGAAGCAGGCAGGAAGGTGGTTTTTAGTTTTGCCTTTGTTTCTCCACACTACTCTATTTTTAATTGGCAAAAAATTAAATTAATTTTCCCCAAGTTAAGTTTAGTTTGCCAATGCCAGTAACTGGTAAGCGATTTCCCCATCTTTATCTCAACCAAGAGCTTTTTCATCTTATTTTTTCCCTCCTGACCTGTGTAGGACGGGGAACAAGAAAGCAGCTTGGTGAGCATCTGGCAGCTGACCAAGGTCAGCCCACCACAAGATGTTGTGAAAAAAGAGCTTCTTTCACTATCGTCATTCTAGTAGTATCAGGATGAAATGTGAAAATTGATTAGAACCTAAAGGTGAGTCAGACTCAGTGTAGTTTTTGCCATTTGCTGCAAGTTAAACACAGTTCATATCTTCCACACTGCCCAGAGACAGCAAAACACGAAGACAGCAAAGACTGGAATGGGAAAGCGGTGAAATTGGAAAGATGGAAATAAAATTTGCTGAATATAAGTGGGAAAATTAGATCATTTATACAATAATAAGTCTGAAGGCTTTTAACTGTGGTGTTGCACAAGCTAGCTATAATCTTGGACACATTGTATGCATTCAGAGAGGCTGAGAAATATTTATTTTTTAACACCTAGAAAGAATGCTGTGATAACTCAGCTAAATCAGTTTACTACAAAATTAAAAAAAAACCCCAACAGTTAAAATTTAGATCTTTAAGAAGATGTAATGAGGTTTTTTTAGTATTTAAGATTTATATCCAATATAAAAAAGTTTTTTAAAAAATCAGGTCTTTAACTTTTAAAACCTGATCATAGGCGTGCATTTTACGAATTGGTTAAACAGATAGTGCATGAAGGACTACACGGTGTAGATCAAAATAAAATGGCTAACTACACTCTGAAAAATGAAACCGTAAGACTGGAGAAAACCCTCAGGAAACTTGGACAGCAAGACTATTGAATAAGCTAACATGAAAATGGTCTGACCTGAATTGAAACTGAACAGTGAGCCAAAGGCACAGCAGCTACAGAACTGTCATGCAGACTGAACACTCTTCTTGAAGTTAAAAAAAGATCAAGTGACAACATAAGGTTCACCACAAACTCTCATACAGATATGCCTACATGTTGATTAATATTTTAAATGTACCATTACCATCTGTAACATAATAACTTTCTCCCTCGGAGACGTATTTAAAAATAAATGATAGTCATGAGCATTAGCTCATTGCTATGAAACACAAAAACTCTGTACATAGGCGTTAATGTTAAAATCATAAATAATTTGAGAAAAATGCATCTAGTAAAGAAACTAATCAACATGTAAAAATAAAACTGCAATAGAATCAAAGCTAGTAAAAAGGTGGGACACGAAACAAATCAAAAAAGATCTATGCCCTGAACCTAGGATTCGGAAAGATAACAGTTATACTTCTATAAATAACTTTGGATTTGTGGGAATACTGCCCAACATAAGCCTCCAAGTCATAAGCCTTGAAGTCAATCTGGAGCTAATGCTTCTAGACTACGACTCCTCCCTGGAAAGCCTGAACGCTTGATGGAGAAAATGACCATAGCACTAGCAACAGTACAATAGCAATTGCCACACCTGACACTCCTTCATTTTAGTTTTAACAGACAAGGTATCGCTGCCATTGACTGCCAGGCCAGAAGAGAACAGTCTGGTCACTGACATGCAGAGAGCATAAGCCTGGGCAGCCAATACCTTCTCAGCACAGGTATGTTCAGCAAGAACATACCAGTAATACTGGAGACAAAAGGAGGCAGGCTCCAGTTTTGGCACTACCAATGTACTCAACATCGGTGTGTGGTAAAATCCTTTGGTTGTCTGAAAATCTACTCAGTATTACTATATTTTACGCAGTGTTTTTGCAGCTAAATATACATGGGAAGATGTGACTTATGTTTTTCCAGTGACGAAGGAAAAACAAAAGATCTTGGGTTACTATCAAGGCTTAGACAACTGGAAAACTTAGGTCGAGATCTAGGCTAGAAACCTAAGCACGCATAATACATTATGCCAATAAGTGTTTCAAAACATAATTATGAGGGAATAATTCAGATTGGAAAGGACGGCAGGAGGTCATCTAGTTTAAACTCCTACTCAAGGCATGGTCATCTATGAGATTAAACCAACTTGCTCAGGACTTTATCCAGTCAGATCTTGAAAACCCCCAAGATTTTACTTACGTTCAATCCGAACCTCTAATTCCCATTCATATCCATTATTTCTCATCCTCCTACCATGGAGCATGAGAAGAACCTGGTTCCTCTTCTCAATAACTGCCTCATAGTATGGGAAAGTTGCTATTAGGTCCTCTCAAGGCCTCCACTCCTCCAAGGTAAACAAGGCCCATTCCCTCAACATCTTCTCACAGGGCTTGTGCTTCAGCCCACTAACCACTTTGGTTGCCCTCCAAGGAACTTGCTTGCTTATCAGTGTTTTTTGGTTTTTTTTTTGGATTGGGCAGCCAAAAGCTGTGGTTTAACAAGTGCCAAGCTGAAGGAGACAATCATTTCACAATAAACTTCTCCACTGCCAGGATGCACCCCTAGCTCATGTTCAACTTGCTGTCCACCAGGCCCCCCAAATCCTTTCCTGCAGAGCTGCTTCCCAACCAGACAGACCCCAGCCTCTATCTATCCAAGGGGCTCTTTATTCCCATCAATCCTTATGAGATTCAATAAGCCTCCTGTCTGCTCATTCCTGCAAAGTAGGTCCTTCTGCATGGCAGCTCTGCCCTTGAACATGACACCAAACTAAGAGGACCAGTTGATATCTGCCATCTGAAAGAATGTGGACCATGTTACCTCCATGCTTGTCATTGATAAAGATGTCAAACAGGACTCAACTTGTTACAGGCAACTGAGCCTGATCATGCAACCAGCTTTTTACTCATCTGGCTGCCCAATGACTTAGACCACAGCATTCTAACTAGAATGAGAAGAACACTTTGGGAGAGAGTGATGAAAGCCTTACTAGAGGCAAGGTAAATTATATCCACTGCTTCCTCATCTGCAAATTCAGACGCTTTATCACAGAAGGCAATGAGGTCAGGCACAATTTATTCTTGATAATATCCAAGCTGGGCTGACTGTGCCCAACCAACATCTTGTCATTGACACACACAGAAATGTGTTCCAAAATCACTCACCCCACAATATATCCAGGGACTGAAGCAAGGAGCATCAGCCTGCAATTCCACGGCTCATCCTTTGACCTGTCTTGAAGACTGTGGAACATTTGCCCTTCTACAGTTTATTGAGACCCCTCCCCAATTTCTTTAGTCTTTTAAAGATAGAAATAAGCCTTCCAGTGGCATCAAACAGCAATCTCAGCACCTTTAATTCATCCTGTGGTCCTGGATGGACTGAGTTCTTCCAAGTAATCCCTGGCTCAACCCTCATTCAATTCACCACTGGCAGTTCTTCTCCTTGAACTCTGCCTCTGATCACAGAGGCCTAGGAGATTTTGAGTACCTGAGCAGATGGGCATAGCATACAAAGATGCAATATTTTGTTGAGATGTGTTATGTCTCTATTTGCATACTGTGGGAGAACGTAGGAAGCCAAGTGGGAAGGTTGAAGAAGTTGAGTAATCTGTCTAGGGGATCAACACTAGTCTACATTTCACATTAAAAGTTCTTGAAGAAATCCCTCAGTTCCATGAGCAGGAGTTGAGAAAAACCTTCTTTATTGCTTTCCTTAATACTTGCTCAAGAATGGGAATCTTCAGAAACTGAAGCATATTTTTAGGAAGTTTATAAAATTGAAAGGGAAATTCAGTCCTCATTTTCTACTTCTGTCCAAACTCTGTTCTGGAAACAGACATTTTGAACAGGAAATAAATGATTCATGAGTGTCAGCATAAGCAAGATTGATTTCATTCTAGAGTTCATTACAAAACATGTTTTACTTTAATAAAAATATCTTTACAGTTCTAAGGTTATATCTTTTAATCTTATTTCACTCAGCACTGCTGTTTAAGGAACGAGTCATGTGAAAATTAGCCTTTTTGCCAGTCACTCTTTAACCAGAACAGTTCCCTGACACTCAGATCACTCAAAGAATTTACTCAACTCACTAAAACCAGTACCAGCAAAAGGGGACAACAACAACAAGTTATGTAAAATTAATGATAGTGGTAATACAGCATTTTTAAAGCAAATTCCATTAATGAACTACATTAAAAACTTGTGCAAAGTTCAGGACTTCCTAACATTTGGGTGGGTTCGTACTGAATTGATTCTGCTTTATTCACATATGCTGAATATGTGCTCAAATTATTACAATACCAACTGTGCTCCATTTGGTGCAGAGACTGGTGGGTACTAGAGGGGAAAAATACGTATAGTGATAGCAACTACTGATACTGCCCAATGGATCTGAAATTCTACTGCAGAAATTAAAGATGCATTAAAAAAATGAGCAGAAAACTGAGATTAGTGGAAATACTGTTAAGACAACGGCTATATATTCTTCTCCATAGAGTCTGTCAAATTGGTTAAATGTTTCCCTACAGTTCATGATGTCCATGCTCTTCTGTTGTTGACCTGACAGTTGGCCATTCATTTGCAACTATCACGTCAACATAAACTATACTTTGAACCTGAAGTATTGTAAGAAATCAATGAAAAACAGGGCCCTTTACGTTAGCCATGAAAATGAGTAGCTTGGATATACATGTGTGCGTGTGCCTTAGGGCATAGCCTGTTACACAAAACTGAACTTGTGCAATTTAAATGATTCTAGCATCAAAAGTGTCATAAGAACAATTATCCAACTCATTTCCCAACAGCCAGCCCAATGCTGAGAGGGGGGAAAGAAAGGAACTGTGCTTAAGGAAGAGGAAACTAGCCCAAAAGAATAAATTAAGAGATAAAAGACTTTGGGAAGAAAAAACATTCATTTTTGCTACCAACTTAAGTATTGTATATGAGGGTACTGTTAATACCAACCAATCATTTGCTTCTAGTAACAATACATCTCTAGTGCCTTATATTTCATGTTTTACGTAAGTTCCTACTCTCTTGATTTAATGTTGTACTGTTTAATAGCACCTTTTAATGACAAAGAACCTGATGTTATAGACAAAAGTTCTGAAAACAACTGAGATGTTAATTCAGAACGTGTTAAAACAAGTTAAAAGGGAAGAAGTTTCCAACTGGAAACCAAATCCGTTTATGGCAGTAATAGCAGTTTTGTAACTTGATGAAGTACTAACAGAGTGTCACTCATTACTTGTAATTCAGGTTTATGACGTACTGTACAAAGGATGCAAAGTATCAGTTATACCTGGCAGAACCTCGACTAGTTACTTCAGGATTAATAGAGATGATAAGCCACTAAATTCAAGTAGTCGTGTTCTACTTTTTTAATTACAAAATACCTTACTAGTTACTCTACTATATGCAAATATGTTGCACAACTGAGTCAAGAAAGTGGCTTCCATAAATTAGAGGTGGGCTTTTTACAAGGCCTCCCATCACTGCAAAAGTATGAAGGTTTATAAGAAATCATTCGCATGGTAAAAAGTTTTGCAAGCTAATCACCATTTCTTTTTGCAATATACATAAATATGAACAAAAAAGGAGAAACCACTGATCTGCATAGCTTAAAAGAACACCAAGAAAAGGCCCAACTGAATGGAAAATAAGGGGCAGAAAAATTGTCCATCCAATGGGAATTAAAAAAAAAAATTAAGAGAAATAAGGTATGTTTATTCCCCCTTAAAATGAAAAAGCAGTAAGAGTACAGAAAGATGGAGTTAAAATGATCCATTTCTATGGAAAAAATACTGCTTCTGCATTTTTGTAGTAAAGTCTGCTATTCATGAAGTTTTAATTGGGCAGATTAGAAGTCCATAAGTTAAAGTGCTCAGCAGCAAAATACCTTCTCATCATTTCAGTTATATATAAGCCTATATGGCACAATGACCCTTCTTGTGATTAGTGCACTACTAAAATCGGTACCTTCACTCACAGGTGGTTAACAAAATTAACAGATAGAGCTGTTTAACCACAGAGAAATACATGTCAACCACCCAGGACAGCTGAAGCTCAACACCCTTCAAGAGAAGGTGGCAAAAAGAAAAGATACCTTGCTTCAAGTCTAACCTAACCATACTATAGAGCTCTTCTGAATACATGTGTGACAAACTCACAGCACTTAACATATCCAATTACTTTTTGAAGTAAGACGTGATTTTGCTTTCTAATGGTTAACACAGAGGACAAAAATTCTCTAACATCTCAAACTACAGCAACCACTAACTGCGTGATTTTGAATAATCTCTACCATTATCTCTAACCCAATTTACTGGTTTGGAAACATTATGCAATATGCATTCATTGACGGAAATAACACATACCTTCCTGAGTGTTGAAATGTTTAATTCATCAGTATCTAAACTCTTTCAGAGTCTCAAGCATTAGAAGCTGTACAAACATGACTACATACCCAACAGCCTTTTATTTTGCAGCAGCAGTGCTATTTGGAAGATCCTCAGATAGTTTCTACTTGTCATGCGTTGGTTGTAATCACAAAACAGTTTTGGTGTGTGTGAACTAGATAGAAATCAGAGGAAACTAAAACAGAAGCTCTGCTCCAGGTGCACGCTAACCACACCCCAATCCCTAATGAAGAAATAAAGAAAATCCCTAAAGGAGTGAATCAAGTATCATTGCTTGGGATAGCATAAAACCACATGTGCAGGGGAACGTTTGGTTCAACAGATCAGACTAAATCTAGTCAGGAGTTAAACACCCAAATCATACACAGCATATACGAAGGGGCCCCACCATCAACTACTGTCTATCTACAAGCAGGTCTTACTGCAGCAAATAACCTGCTAACAATTTCGGTCTGAGAAGTACAGATCTACTTTTTCCAGATCAGTCTTCAAAGACTGTCTAGCATTCAGCAGTTCACAGAGAAACATTAACAACTGTATTAAGTATAAAAG
Organism: Rhinoptilus africanus; assembly: GCA_013400135.1. Lineage (NCBI taxonomy): Eukaryota > Metazoa > Chordata > Aves > Charadriiformes > Glareolidae > Rhinoptilus > Rhinoptilus africanus. The sequence continues at coordinate 607,571 of VXBO01014151.1, forward strand.
AAAGTGAATTAATGATTTCTTCCACCAAGTTCCCAGTCTTTCAGATTAAAGAAGTCTGACATGAAACACTATAAAGAGTTAATTAACACAAAAGTGACGCTAAATATGAACGAAAATTCTCACACAGTCAAAAAAAAAGAGACAGACCTCAGACTTCTTAAAGGCATACAGATATGAGCTGATTCAGCCAAATCGAAAGGAGGAGAGGAATAATTTCTGAATAAGTACACACCAAATTGATTCTGGTTTGAGAAAACACAGGATGCAGTTTTAGAAGGCTAGTCTTGAATGCATTCCCAGCCCTAGCAAAAAAAAAAAAAAAAGGTAAAAGCTTTTCCTGGATAGAAATGACAACTTGGCTCCTTCTTTAAATGGCAAACATTGGATTTTGAATCTTATTTCTAAGAGGATGGGGAGAGAGAACATAACAGCAGTATGACCAAATTTGTACAACTGTTATACATTAAGTACAAAGCCCCATTTTAAAGTGAAATTGTAAACATATTTGGTGACTTAATACAAAAAAGCTCCAAAAACAGTAAGATGGGTTTTGTAACAGTAATTAGAAGGTATACTATTTCCAACTAAAAGGGCTTATAAAGGACTAATTGTGAAACTACTAGTAGGATCTCAGTAGTGTGTTACAGAACTGCAGAAGTATTACAGATCATAACCTGAGCACACATGTAGTACCCACACTTACTTCAACTGTTTGGTCAAGCACGTCCATAGAGCTTCCCATGAATCATGGCCAAAGCATACTTATTAAAACTTCTCTTACTACCAAAATCATCTGCTAGTTCAAACCAAAATTAATTCAGTTTTAAGAAAAATTTGGATGAACTCATTTTATTGCAAGTTGGTTTTTTGGATTCTGCCCCAAAATAAATTAGTGCAGGTAATTCCATTCTTTGGAACCTCCCAGACAGCGAAGTGATCAGAAGGCCCAAGGACCCTCTGCAAAGAGGGTCACAAAATGGTTGAGTTTTTAATTTTTCTTCAGCCGTAAAAAATTATATTGACTGCATATATACAGCCCACTATTTACTTTCTCATATGAAAGTATACCTATGCTTCCTTAGAGAGGTCACTCTTTGAGTAACTAGGCTCACAGATCTATTAAAACGGTTACACATTAACAGGCTCTGAACCATACGACCAACCTAACCCATCAGACACTGGCCGAAGGAAAGTCCTCCAAATCAAAGCTTCCATAGACAGAATAACTCAGCTTTACTCAACTGATAGGCTCAACTTAGAGGCTGATGAAGACTGGGAAATTCCTCTACCCTGAAAAAAAAAAAAAAATAGTACATCTATGGTTGTTGGCTTTTTGAAAAATTACTGGGGGCAAACCATTAATCTCCACAAGCAACTACATCTGTTAATTTTAACATACGCACACTCAAGGAAGATTTCAGAAAAGCACATATATTTGTTATGTTAACGTAAAACACACGAAGCTTGCCATATTTGGTCAGATCAAAGAATTATCTAGATTTTTACCTCTACCCTCTCCAAAAGTTCTTCTCTGCTTCATCACCAGGATTGCTGAGCAGCATTATTAGAAAAACACTGAGATTTTGTTGTTTAACTATGCTCTACCTAGCAAACACAACACTGCCATTTGTACTCCTTAACCAAACAAAGATGAGTAATGAATCATTGAACAATCTGATTCTGCACGTTTATCCAATCGAGGGAAATAAGGTACTTACTTCCTAAGTCTCCAGTACAGGGCACAGCATTTCCTAACAACCTAATTAACAGCCTTTACTGCGCTTGTTCTTTCTGCCCATTTCCTTTTTCTAGGACTATTCTCGGATTCATTGTTTTACCTACTAGCACTAATCCACAGCCTAAAGCTTCTGTCATCCTCCCCATGGATGTACTTCTCTCATCCAGCAAAGAAATACTGAAACCTCTTGCCATAGAAGCCAAAACCACTTTCAGGAACTTCACATGTACATTTTTAGTTGATGCAAAACTCAGACCAATAATTAAGTCTTACTGTGAATGGAGGCATCTCTCGTGGATCAGATAATCAACTATGTTCCATAAGACTTCCACGAAACAAACCCTAACCTAAAAAGAGACCGGAGCAAATCTTATTCTACACACTCCTTCACTCTTTTTAAGTCTACAATGCAACTAAGACCACCTATTTCTTGTGAAAAAGAGAAAAATGTCACAGTTGCTTTCCATCTGTGTGCATGAGAGGCACCTTCTAGTTCCTGAAAAGCAGAAAAAGTAATTTCATTTTTGTAGCACGCTGCAAGAAAGTATTCAGCATAGACACGATATGACAAACTCCAATCATAATACCTAGCTCCACCGAAAGGATCTAGCCTAGGTTGTAGAAGTATTACCACTCTTAAAGACAATGTCTACTGCTTCTTTAGATCAGATTCAAGGCATGAATTGACTATGGAGGATTAGCACCTTCTACAGTCAACCATTGCTATCTAAGCGGGTTGGCAATTCTTAGCTGTGTTGCTTTTGACGTTTACAACATTTCTAGTAGGAGCTTAAGAGCTTTGGAACAATGCCCTGAATCCTTTAGCAAATCAAATGTTTAGTATTAAATGCTTCCATCTCTCAAGAGAGACGTAGCCATAAGAATAACCCTCGTGGAGGCTTACAGCTGTGAGATCAGAGGCTGAAATAGGCTGTGTGGGTATCTTGCCTCTCCAATGAAGAAAGCTCTAGTTATCTCAAGTTACTTTTGTTGCTTCATGGTTTGTTTCTGTTCATCTGAGAACTGATATCCACTTATAATGCAGAAAGTCTGATCAATTATGTCAAGAGTAAAAAACAACAAAAAAAGCAGTTTTGATTTCTCACAGCAAGACAGGTCTACTATAGGACACACCACTGTGTTCAGTGTCAGGACTTCTTCCTGGTCCAAAATAGCTCAAGTCTACCAATAGTCTAAGTCTGAAATAAGGTTTCTTGCACTTACAGGTCCTCAAAGATAACATGCTACAACACAAATGTATGTTCAGAAAGCTTTCCCCTCCGCTCAGTCAAAATAAGCATTCATCATCCAAGACATGATTCCATTAAAAACCAGGCCATTACTCAGACAATTTTATTACTCTTGTAAGGAAAAGAGGTATGTAAGCCTCATCACATTGCATTTAAAAAGGGTAGGATTTGCATATATATATATATATATTTATTTTTTTTTTAATGCCAGGAGCAATCAACTACTATGGAAGAACCAGATCCTGTACAAAGCGGTGTTTTCATCTCTGAATGGTGGCAGTTCAGGTGCTGACCTGTTATAATCTCAGAAACAAGTGACAAAAACTATAAAAAGAAATACATAGCCCTTTATTCTTTGGAATCCACATCAACATATAATTAGAAGACCATCTATTCTCAAAATGCAACAATCCAAGGTAGCTGGTACTTGATCATCTGACAAGAAGGATCGAAACATCCTTAACCTTATCGTCAAGCATACTTTCGCATGTAGAAAGCCTGCATCTCTGAAATGTTTAGACAGCAAAAGAATATTTAGTGAAGTGCCTACTCCTTAATAGTGCTGCTCAAAAGAACATGATGATAATGTAGTATATATTGGCGAGGAAAAAATGGAACTGTACTTAGCCTTGATACAAGCACTAGTGAGGCTTAGTTAATTTTGGACTACCATTTTTTACTTGCTGGTTTTCCCAAACCTAGGCTGTCTCCCTGTTTCCCTCCCCAGCCCTTTGGAGCAGGGATGTGAAGGGGGAGGAAAAGAAGGGAAGAAGCAAGAAAGGGTGCCACTCTAGAAACAGAAATGCATAGCAAACTAACTACAGAGCCTGATAACAATGCAGAAATCACACAGCAATAGGCATTAAACAAAGCACCTTTTAAAAGAGTAGAATTTATTCACCACCTCTCTCCTGTATTTGAAGAGCACTGAAAAACATCTTTTTTTTTGACCGATGACCTCCATTTCTTTCTCCCTCCCTCAATAAAAAGTATATTTTGATTGTATTAAGCATGAGACTAGAAAAACCAACACCCCTATGACCTGGTCTTATTTTGCATGCTTGCAATGAACTGCCCAAGATCATTAGGAAACTGCATACCACTTTTAAATTCCTCTTGATGTTGTGGAGTCAAATTCTGTAAGAATCTAACTGCCTCCAAACAACTGTTCACCCTTGCTGGCTTATAGTATTTATTCCCCAAAATAGTGAGAACAGTCATTAGATTTTAAAAGCAATCCATACAGGAACTGCAGGCAACACTCAACTGCAGGTTGCTGGACCAGTAGCCCCTGCCGAGGGAAAAGCAAAAGCAGCCCACTGCGCACACCACTGAGTCATTTAAATAGCAATAGGGAAAAGTAGTAGTACATCAATAAAATTAAAAAAAAAAATTAAAAGATTGTATATAGATGAATAAACACTTTAAATGCAACAGCCATCAAAATCTTAGGTTTACCAATGATAGCACATTACTTAGCATTCCAGTTTACAAACAATGTTGCTAAAATTAAACTGAAGAAGCCAGTCACATGGTATTTATTCCTGTAACTGTTATAATGTAAGTTTAACTCCTCTGATTTCTAATGCAATGATTGCTAGAAGCACTCTTAGTCGCGTTCTATGCCGGTATTTTGGCATCTGATCACGTTTGTATCAATGAGCACACATGCAATAAAACAACTGTTTTATACTTTGGGGGTTTGTTTTTTTTGCTTGTTTGTTTTGGTTGGGATTTTTTGGTTGTTTTTTTGGGCGCGGGGAGTTAGCGTGCATTTTGGGGTTTGGGGTACAAAAAAGTCTCTTTCTTAATGGAGGTCAACTAACAAAAATTCACATTATCATGAGATCTCTTCAAATGCTGATCTAGATGTTGATAATGAATCTTTCCCTGGATTCTTTCTTTATGGTTTAAATGTAAATATTGACTCTGCAGTTGCAAAACATGATGTATATTGGTATGCCCCTTTTTCTCCCAATCAATACAGAATTTTTTGGTGTTTAGTCCAAGGTTATAAATAGAAAAAATAGTATAGTTCCCTCAGGATAAAAAAAGGAAAACAGACTATTTACTATTCTTTGGAAACAAAAGTGAATGTACAAAACACAATAAAACAACAGGGCATGACTGAGTTACAAAGCATTTCAACAGTAAAAAGAACAATCACTAAATCAAGCGGTATTTTGGTGATTTAATATGATTTCTGAGTTAAAACGGAGCTTTACAAAAACTGATCATTGCTACCTGCTTCTCAAGGCTGATAATATAACAAAAAAAACCCCCATTTCTGCTTCACAGTCTAAGGTACTACTGCTGTAAGCCCTAAGCAAATCACTTGGATATAACAATCAGTGGCAACACAGAAGGAAACTAACTACATGTTGTCCTTGCATATTTTTCCAACTACAAAAAGTGACACTGATCTTTCTGAGAGGACCCAATATAAATCTGCAAATACTATGTAAAAATATACTTGTGAGTTAACCTTGTGGGTTATGAAACTAAGTTCTGCTGAAAAGACTTTCTTTTCAAGGTCTAGTAATTCTCATCTTCAGATAAAAATGCAGGTACCATTATGAACAGCTACATGTAGCAGACGCAGTCATTTTTCCCTCTGTTTATCAGATTATGCCAAAAATTATCCAGAAAAACTACAAAGCAGGGGGAAAAAAAGTGTAATCCCAAATAGCTACGCTTACCTGCTGACAAACCATTGTAATCTGATTTCTGTTGAGAAGCTCAAATCACTATAAATAACTACTATCGAAAACACTGGTATTTTATCGTGTTCACTAAACACAAGTTTATATACAAAATGAATTCACAGGAATTGTACACTGGAATATCTAAAGCACTACCAAGTTTATTCTCTTTTCCCCCTCTTGACAGATGAGGCTGAAGTGGCATTTCTCAATGTTTCTTACTTCAATTACTTACAATTAACTGGTATGACTGCTCTTGCTAAGTTATCCAACACAGAAGTACAGAAATGTTTCAGAGTACAGAAATGTCTCCTCTAAACTGCTTTGGTCGCTAGCTATTATCTCAGAATATATATGTATTTGTCCTAAATACAAAAGCTTTTCTGTCTTCCTAATGTCTTAAGCATTATATAGACTGTTAACAGGATCTTAGACACCTACTTTGCTGAAAAAAAAAAAAATATTATTTCCAGCTAACAGTTGAGTCATGGTAGCCCACTCTGCTGTATCATCTCCAAGTCTATGAAGCTTTCTAATATCACCAGATTAAAAAGGGTTAAAAAAAGCTCTATTTCAGTTTTTGGCCTGGGAGGCATACATGAAGACTGGCATACATATTATCAGTACAACTTCAATCCTTTTTCCATGGACTGCTGTTCCATCAAAAGTCTCCCTCTCCTTTCTACTTAAATCAATACCACATAGAGTAAGAAAGATACATGACAATACTGGATTTGGTATTAGAAAGCTATAATATCAGTCCAAGACCGCTGCTAAAATGAGCTAGCGGTGTACTTGTAGGAGTACCTCTGCGCTATCGCTATCATCTATTATTGTTCACCTGTTCACTAAGTGACTAAAAGGAAGCCTGCTCCAAACCTTACAAAGTTTCAAGCTCCCTAGTTCATACTTCAGAAAGTAAGAACACTTAAGGGAAAAAGTAACTTAAACTCCAGAATTATGATAATGATGAAAGAGATAACGTCTTCTAGAGAAATACAGTAACAAAGACAAGATTTTTCAGGAATATACATACTGAATGGTGAAATAATACACTGCAACCCTTGTAAGGAGTGTAATGTCTGAAAAGTCTCAATCCATAGTGGACAAAGAACTACAGCAGAAAGAGTCTGCTATTTCAAGTTCTGCAAAATTTAAAGTAATCCCTCCCCCAGCTTAATAGCAGATTAAACTACTAAATTCAACAGTACCACTGACGTCATCCATTTTATTACAAGCTGGTTTTAAGTTGGTAGTATTCCCCTTCTATGTTTAAGATCAAGGAGAGACCAGCCATTTAGCCTCTGCTACAGTTTAAAGCCACTCAAGGTATTAGATTCTACCTCAACAGGAAACGTAGGAGAGAAGAGCACTGGGGAACCTAGATAAGCACAAAAAGTCTAACTTTATTTCCTTATAGAACTGCAAAAAACCCCCGAACAGACAAGGCCATCTTTTGGTCGATTACATGACAATTTTTGAAGTCACTACAAAGTGCTGCAACTTGATAAATGCTTCAGATATCAAGCACTCTTGAGGAGATAGTTTTGAGTTATTCTAAAAGAGAATTAAGTTATAATTTCACGCTGCAACTGGGGAAAGACAGAGGGAACCTTACCTTAAAGCTGGCAGCATTCTAGGGAGCCGAACATCTGCTATTGAAAGAATTATTTAAGCGAAATGCTGTGGGATAGAGATAATGCCTTTAAGCGGTGACTGTGGAACTGCATATTGCACAATTAAACATCCATAATGGGAGAAAGTTTAGCTTTCTATCAACAAGTAATCCACTCAGGAACGGCACTAATATTAGAATGATACAGTTCTAAGACATATCAAAACTTTTTTTCTTACTAAAATTTTAAAAAGCCCCAAAAATTAAATCAATGGAGAAGTGCGAATTAATCTGATTTTTAGGGGAAGAATGTATTTATCAGAAGCTCAGCCAGTCTCACAACAGCAGCACCCAATGCATTTAAGAGGCTAACACATGGACAACTATATTTTAAGTAGCGAGATGCTCATTCCACACTACTACGAAATGAAGTGTACTTCTGACTCTGGAGAAGAATGCTGATGAAATGCTGAAATATACCCATCACATTTCTCCATCACAAAAAGCAGAAAGTTCTTCAAGTGCTTACCCCAAGCAAGGTGAAATTCCTTTCAGAATGTTTTTGTGGTTAAACTCTCCCACTCAGACATCCAACGCCTCTAACCACAAAAAGACCACAGAAATGCATCAAAGTAAAAAGATGTTTTCAGCGGTACCACATTATTTCAGCTGAAACATAAGCCAGACCTTAAATGTAGATCAGTCAAATGCGGGAAATTTCAACACAGGGTGTTACACATCAAATTCACATTGCAATACTTATTTTAAGGAGCAATCACCTTCCTATAAGCTTCAACTGAGAGGAGCTCCTTTCTTCTTGAGTTCCACATAGTCCACCCATGTCCCAGTTGATTAGGAAATTATTTTTATGGAAGTGCAAAACATAATCACTGCTTTTTCTTCCCTCTTCTGGCTTCTGATTAAGAGCTTTACAGGGAAATTTTAAATGACATCCACTAAAAAAAATTATTTTTCAACTCAGAAAAATACAGTTCCTACTAAAGCATGCTGAGGAGAGTGATACCATGCCAAAGCCAAGCTCCTGTTTATTGGCTCCATCAGTTCCTTTTTGGTTATGCATGGGTTTGTTAACCTTTGAGAAATCATTTGCACTCTCCTTTTGGCTTATTACAAAGTATAATTGGTTAACTAATCCACATTGCACTGCAAACTATGGTATTGTTCCAAGAATCTGTGTTAACTACAGGAATACTTTCCGTGTTTACTTTTGAGCTCTTCAAAATGAGATAACAATGACATTCTCCATTTATGAAAAGAAAGGATTTTCTGGCTCTTCAAAACAAAAATAAAATTCAGCATATGTTACACTCCACAGCTGCAGTGTTTGCTCAGAGTAGCTGAAAAATACAGCTGTGCTGCACAACTGGTGAAAACACCAAAACTGAGCACAACTAAAGCACTCTCAACTCAAGCCAGAGCTATATAGGTGCATGCACATGACATCCTTGGTATTATATCCAAGATATCCCTGCTACCTATTGCCCTATGATGACAACCAAAGAAATGTGAATGCCTCAGGACAGGTAGCATGCTCTTTAATCTCCCTATTCATTCTCTGATCTTTATTGAATCCAGAAAATTTCTTGGAAATCAGTAAGCAATACATCAATGATAGTGAATTATTTGCACATGTTCCCAAGAAATGGGAAAAAAACCTCAAAGACACCAGTGCATTTTTCACAGGAGGCTGAGGTAGCAATCAACCAGAGCTCACATTTTCACGTATTTTTTAACAACTTCCAAAACCAAGAGGTAATTCAATCATTCAAAGTTGAGGTGACAAGAACAGCAGTGAAAAAAATACAATCAGGGACAATCAGGTGTGTGTAACGGACTAAAGAGCTAAGATCACAGCAAAGAGATTGAGATGGCTATCAGATAACGGCATGAGTGAGACAGCATCTTGGCTCTGTGAGTTGAGTCAATCTTTAAAAATGCATTTGGCCTTAGCTAAACTTAATACAAAGCACAAGTTCAGCCTATCTGAGAAGTCTTTATTTAAATTGATGTGCTGAAATACTCCTATTAAGGTCTAAAAGACCAGTTCCTGCAATTATACTGTAACTCATTTTATGGGGAGGCTGGAGGGGCACTGAAGAGAACTTTCTGCTCCCCCCAATAGATCAGAGAAATCCCTTGTTCACTGTCTAAACAGAGAAGTCTGCTTAATTACAGTAAATCCTATTAAACTCATCTTCCTTATAAAGGGGCTGAAGTGGCCAACTCCAAAAGGCTATAGAAGACATAATTAATTCAGAATTTAATTAGGACATACTGTTAGCTAACTATAATCTATTAATTAGCATTCTTAGTTTTTACAGCTCATTGCAATAATACTCTTTTACTTTTAAATTGCACCCTTCTTTTTTTGGACCAAAGTTACACAATTCTACCAGTGTGGTAGTAATTATAGTGATTGCTTAGAGAACAGTGGCCTGGAAATATCTGTAAATGTTTAATTAGGGGATAAAGGAAAGACAAGGACAAAAAAAATCAGATAGAGAAATCACTGTTCTCCAATCTAAACATATTTAGTAACTGCTTAATCTTTCCTAAACCATACATTCATTGCATTTTTCTTGCAAGATTTCCACATCATCCTCAAATGTCAAAACTGATTCCAGACAAAATGTTATTCTATTCCAAGATATTCTCTTCAGTATGAAAACAGAAATGAAAAATGAAAAGAGTCTGAGAATTAAAATACTTACCTGCAGCTGAAATACAAAGAGCATCAGAAAGTTGAGCGAATGGCATTCCATGTATTCATTATACTGGTACTGTACCACTGTTAACTAAAACTTTCACTGGATTACTCCTTCTAAGGAAATCCTACTTTTGTAATAAAAATTATTTAACTTTAGGTTTTCTTCACTCCAAGAAGACATATGAAAATTAATACAAAGTGTTGCACACATCAACAAATCACATGTTGTGATACTTAACCACTCACAGCTATAAAACTACATGACAAGTTCATTAAATTATTTCATGCTAACTCAGGAAAAGTGACTTACTTTCTTCAACTTGGTTATTTAATAAGAGAAAAGAAAACTGCAGACAGCTTCAGTGCAGCAGATTATCACTCTGCTCTGAAAGTAGAGTATAACATGTCAAGTACTACCAGCACTATTTTTTTCCTCCAGCAGTTTCTCTCTCCCCTCCACCTTCTAAAGCAAATCTTAAAAAAACCCGCTGCTTAAAATAGCAAGAGCTTCAAGAACATGATCATGCTTGAATTATGGAAACTATTTCATTAAACTTTCTTGGATATTCAAAAAACTCAATAGGGAAAGTAATTTTGTCATGGTAAAAGCTGACTCGTATTTCAGGAAACTTTTGGAGTTGGACACTGGGCCTGTTTTCCATAACAGTAGCAAGGTTTCCTACTGGAGAGTCAAGAGAGATGCCTAACTCACATTTGGCCAGAAACAACTACATAGGAGGACACTATCTCAAAGACAAGTAGTTACTTCAGGATTAAGCTAGCAAGAAGGTGTAGGTGGGAAAATTTTAAAAAAAGCTTTTAATAAGTAGAGCTGACTACAAAGAGACTTCAGTTCTAACCAGCCTCTCAGTTTTATTCTAATTTAGGGATGCTTTTAAGAAGGACAATACAAAAGAACTAGACGCCCAAGACTCTTTGTTCTTCTGCCTATTCTCTAACTAGCCAGACCAGTAAAAAAAAAAACCTGCACGGTGCTTTATGGTAGTTGCATAACAAGATATGCACAGCTTATGACAAAAGAATAGATGAGCAGGTATTAAACAGTGTTACTTAAATGTAGCCAAGAACACGATTTATATCTGTTTGTGAAAACTGCAGGTCTGGAGGTTTTAACAGGAGCTCTAAAATAAGACCAGTGCAACGTGAACTTTGTTTTACTGGCAATCTGTCAACATTCAGTAACAGTTCATTTGTATTTGGGGTCAGCAGTTAACACATCCTGAACCTCTGAGAATGCTTCAAGAGGTAAGCACTATAGAAATATTAATTATGAACAGGATAAAATACTTTCAAAAGGAAACCAAGTGGTTAGCATAGTCCTAGGGAAAAAAAAACACATGACACAAGGAGAAACGAGCTCTCAAGAAGAGGCTTACAAGTCTGACAGGAAACATTTAAAAAGAGGCTTGCAAGTTGAAAACACATCTTATTCATACCAATTACCTGGGAAAAGCACCAATATAATTTAGCTGCTTAAATGTGACATGCAAGTTAGTAAACTCATTTAATCATGCTACTGCACTAACACAACAGTGACAATAGACAAACCTGGTTTTCTTCTTGCAAAACTCTATATTGTTCCTTCCAAATAGTGATTTTTGAAGCTTCATCTTTCCTCAGAGCTCTCTCCTTTTTTAGCTCGGGACTCCAGAAGGTCTTGATACTGTTCATGGAAGAACTCAACTTGCTTTCTTTCACTTCCACATCCTTGCGTAGCAGATCGTTTTCCCTTAATACTTCTTTGAGTTGTGTCTGCAGATCCATTATTGTGTTATCCCTGGCCTGGCGCAGTGAGTGAGGCACAGTGGATGCCATACTCACTGGAGGGAGATGGTGCTCTCCAAATGCAATAGTATCACTGGCAACTCCACTGCTGGCAATGTTAGGGCTGCTACCCATTGCAGTCATCCTAACACCGTAAGGCAGCCGCCCCCCAGATCTGCCCAGAGTCATGGTGCTTTTTGGGGTGTCTGCACCAACGTTCTCATGGTCACTGAGATACATAGGGCCGGATGTAGCATAGGCAGCATTTAAGGACTGAATATTTTCCATAGAAAGGGTTTTTCCACTGCCACCCCCAGTACTACTCCCAGAACTGCCTCCTGTGCTGTTGGTTCGACGATGGCCCAAGCGTGGTGACCGTGGCAGCCTTGGTGAACGCCCTGGACTCTGGTTGCTTGGCTCAACCTTACCAACTGACCGAGCACTTCCATACATGATTAAGCTGGTGGTGTGAGGCAATTAGATAGGCATAAATCAGGAAATCCTGTTAAGTTCTTCAACGGTTGTAAGTCAGCTTAAGGCCAATCACAACTTATAACAGATCCAGTTGTCCATCTCTGAAGTCACGTGCTCACAATGCTCAGGATCATACCTGTATCAATAAGAATAACATATTAAAATCTGTATCAATAAAAATAACATATTAATACCTAGTTTATCACCAAATATTTTGTCTCACATTAGAATAAAGCGTATTCTACTACCTTTACACTTTGCTGGCATCTTTTCAATTCCCACTGGGAAAAAAGCAATTTTTTATTTAAACCCTAATATATAAACTCAAAAAGGACTTTCTATTCTTGCTTTTCTGTTGTTATATTATCACAATAAAGACAGCGAGGAAAAAGAGAACACATCAATTTTCATGTCATAATTTTGTTGGTCATGACCTGAATGCTACATAAGTCACCTAACTTTTTTCCTGTTTCTAACTGGCCCTAATTCTTTATCTGATACCTTTCTGAGTAAGAGAGACAAAATTTAAAACCCATTCAATAGTTTGGGTTTTTCCCTTCAAGCACCGCTAGCTTCCGTAGGACACAGTTTCTAAACCCTGTGGCTGATGCTGCAAATGAGAAGGCGGGATGGACTGAAATGATGGCAACTGGCAGGTGCCTTTAGTGTTGCTGTCAGCCCTCCTTCAATCTCAGAACTCAGAACCAAAACTAAGAAGAATCACAAAATCATTACTGATCACAAAGACTAAGTAAGTATAGATACAAGTGTGAAAGAAGAGCCATCACACAGCAATGGGACCAGTGAGGTTAAGAGGAATAAGAGAATTACACCTGGACTGAAAACTGGTTCCAGTCTCTTATTTTCTCTTGAACTGAGATTCAGCCCTAAACATGACTTAAATCTTTGTTCAGGTTAAATAAAGATTTCAATCAAAATATACTTCTCATTAACTAGCTCATATTAATTCCATTAAATAATATAGTTCCAACAGCAGGCACCTCTTAAAACACAGAACAGTATGACATCATCATGTTGCAGTTCCTCCTCCCCTCTACTTTTTCTTTAAACATGGACTCTGGTAGCATATGTAATGAAATTCCTTATTTTTGCACTGTAACTTTATGCTCTTCCACAAGTGCTAGCAGGTAACACTTCAGCACAGGGGCACTGGGCTGAGACCACTGTTAGTAGTTAAGATCTAGTAGAAGAGCAAGCAAGAGGGATGAAATCTACTCTTGTGACTCAACTACTGCACTGTACAACTACATCCACTATACAGTTCTCACTTTTTTTTCCCCCCTATCTTTTTCCAGTATAAAATATTTCAAGTCACTGTTGAGCTCAACTGAAATCAAAACTAGAACACTGAAACATTCCTGGTCTGACCTCTCCTCATTAGATGAAAGAATATCAGATAAGTGTCCAGAGAGTAGCAGCATCTTATATATTCCAACATCTTTCCTTTCACACTAGCTTTCATCTAGCCTCACCTTCTGCTCATAAGTTTGTTTTGACAGATATTAGGAATCAATTTTTACAAACTCTATGGCATGTTTGTGAGAGAATAACTGGGCAAGTAGATGAAATATTAGGCTTAAAAGAAGAATAAATTTACAAAAGAAATTGTAGAAATAGTAAGAGTGGGTGGAGGGGAAGAGACCAAAAACTAAAATTGAAGAAAGTGCTGCAAAAAGGTAGACAGAAAAAAAGTAAAAGTGTGATGAAGAAAAGATACATTGTTTTTCCTTTCAGAAACAAGTTAGTATAGAAAAAGATACAACAAGAAATAGGTTTTAAATGTTTAGTTTAACCCTAAGTTTTAAATGGAAAACAAGACCAGGGTAAGCCAACATTTTTTCATTTTCGCACTATTTCATAGAAGATACAGCAGCATGCATAATTTTACAAAGCTTATGAAAGCCAATTCTGTTTTGTGAGCAATCCTCAAGAAGTTCAAGTGCTCTCTCTCTTTCTCTCACTTTTTTTTTTGTTTTGAAATTACAATCAAAGCTAGCAACAATATTGCTACAGAATATTTGAAACATAAATGTAAAGGAAAACAGGACAATGAAAGGTAGCCAGCAGTAATAATAATTGAAGTTAGCTACCAAAACACCACCTACAGATCTATTTTTTTAATACAAGTTACAGATAAGACATTTCTTCCATTGCAGCTACATATCCTTGTGCAAAGCAGCACACAAATATAAACTGTGTAACAAAGTCTACAGTGTTTCACTGGAGTTGCTTCAATAAGTAAGCCACTGTGCCCCAGATCTGGAAGACAAACACTTCTTCCAAACAGAAAAGTTATTTCAGACTAATCTCACTGTTTGAGATATCAAAGTGCTAAAAATGCTGCTGTGACACCAGCTAAGCACTCTAAACAAGTCAGATATGATTTCTTAGACACTACATTAAGTATGTTCAACTGAGAGCTTGTAATCACAAGGATTCACTTAAAAATTAATCCAAATCACAGCACCCTAATTCATATGCTAGAAATTTACCACAGTAAATCAGTGCAAACACACATTCACTTAACAGCTTTAAATGGGTTTAACTTGAACTAAAACATTAGACATATTTTTTCTGTACTTTGTAGTTAAAACACTTTCTCCAAAAAACATTAAGTGTAAATGTTGCTAGAAGTACATTACTGTTGCAGGCCAAAGTATCAGCTAGTAAAGTGCTTAACAACATCCAAGTAGTGCACAAAAGATTTTTAGATCATTTCTGAGTTAATGACCTCTGGTATGGAAAAGTGTAATTTAAACTCACAGAATTGCTTTTTCCTTTCTTTAGCTAACATTTTATTAAACTATTAATAGCTTTTCACAGAATGAAAGTAGCTTACGTCCTTAACAGACAAGTAACTTTCCAGGCAGCTGAAAGGAGCTGGTACCACAGCAGGTGCCATGCAGTGTCCATCTTCTAATACACCGGGCAGGCAGGTTAGCTCTCCTTCACCTTAAATGGAAACATCATTCCTATGCTAATTCAGCTCTAAGCTTTGTTTCACAGGTAGGCACCATCCCCTCTGTTACTCCAGAAAAATTCAATAATTCAAGCTATGAAAACCAGCTGCTAGAATTAGCTGCCACATTAGGGTTACAGAAAGAATTCCTGGAGTGGGCACACGTGAAACTTGGGGAGAAGAACTCTGACATCACTACCACATGTTACACTGTGCTCACTTTTCAAAAGCAAAACTAAACAAAAAGAGTGCATTAAGAAAAAAAAAAAAGTCTTTGGAAACAAGCAAACCAAACCCCTCCAATATTTCTCTTTAAATGAGTACTTTCACTACACCATTTTTAGACTTAAAATTATTCCAAGTATTAACTAAATACACCCCTCCAACCATGCAGCCAGTTTCAGTATTTTCACTGACACAGAAATATGCCATGGTTCAAGAGAAGAAAAAAACCCACACAGTTACAAGATAAATCTTAAATCTTTTTTTATTTTTTCTGATTTTTTTCCAGGAGCATTTGTCACTGGCCATTTCACTTTGTTGCTATTAGGAATCCATAAACAGAAGTAGATATTAAAACAATTCACACTAGGAAAAACATCTTTCATACTGGAAACAGCGAAGTGAAGGAAGTGTCAGAAATGCCTTTTCTCATTTGCAATACCAATTAATCAGGAAAAAGAAAGAGTTCTAGATTACTACCAAGGAAAATTACATGGAATATGTCTTTCAGATAGCAGCATAACCAGAAAAGATAAAGTTTTTCAATATTCTGACCCACACTAGCATTTTACTACAAATCTCAGAAGTACAGTCTCACAGAATCATTTAGGTTGGAAAAGACCTTTAAGGCCATAGAGTCCAACCATAAACCTCATTGCCAAGTCCACCACCAAATGAAGTCCCTAAGCACCTCATCCACACTTCTTTTAAATATCTCCAGGGATGGCAACTTACCCACTTCCCTGGGTAGCCTGTTCCAGACCTTGACAACTCTTTCATAAAGTATTTCCCAATATCCCATCTAAATCTTCTCTGGTACAACTTGAGGCCATTTCCTCTCACACTACAACTTGTTACTTGAAGAAGAGACCGACCCCCACCTCACTACAACCTCCTTTCAGGTAGCTGTAGGGAGCAATAAGGTCTCCCCTCAGCCTCCTTTTCTCCAGGATGAACAACCCCAGCTCCCTCAGCTGCTCCTCATAAGACTTGTGCTCTAGACCCCTCACCAGCTTTGTTGCCCTGAACATGCTTCAGCACCTCAATGTCTCTCTTGTAGTGAGGGGCCCAAAACAGAATAAAGTATTCGAGGTGTGACCTCACCGGTGCCAATTACAGGGGACACTCACTTCCCTAGTCCTGTTGGCCACAACAGTTCTGATACAAGCCAGGATGCTGTTGGCTTTCTTGGCCACCTGGGCACACTGCTGGCTCATATTCAGCCAGTTATTGGCCAACATCAGCTCCTTTTCCTCCAGGCAGCTCTCCAGCCACTCTTCCCCATGTAGCGCTGCATGGGGTTGTTGTGACCCAAGTGCAGGAAACGGCACTTGGCCTTGTTGAACCTCATACCATTGGCCTTGTTGAACCTCATATCATTGGCCTCAGCCCATCGATCCAGCCTGTTCAGATCCCTCTGTAGAGCCATCCTACTCTCAAGCAGACCAACACTCCCGCCCAACTTGGTGTTGCCTACAAACTTACTAAGGGTACACTGAATCCTCTTGTCCAGGTGGTTGATAAAGATTTTAAAGAGAACGAGCCCCAATACTGAGCCCTGGAGAACACCACTTGTGACTGGACACCAACTGGATTTAACTCCATTCACCACAAGCATTTGGGCCCAGCCATCCAGCCAGTTTTTCACCCAGTTTCTCTAGGAGAGTGCTGTCGGAAACGGTGTCAAAGGCTTTACTAAAGTCCAGGTAAACAACATCCACAGCCTTTCCTTCATTCACTAAGCAAGTCATCTTGTCACAGAAGAATATCAGGTTAGTCAAGCAGAACCTGCCTTTCATGAGCCCGTGTTGATTGGGCCTGATCACCTGGTTGTCCTAGACGTGCCACATGATGGCACTTGGGATGGTCTGCTCCACAGCCTTCCCTGGCATCCAGGTCAGACTGACAGGCCTGTAGTTCCCCAGATCCTCCTTTTGCGGAATCTATCTTATCTTCCATGAGGCCAAAATGCACCACTGTTTCTTCTTTCCTCCTCTACTGTGACCCTAAATTTAGTTACAAATAAATCACCTCTTAACCTTAAAGGATGGCAGTAACCACAACGAACGCTGTCCAAGAGTGACATGAATGTATTGACCATTTTTCCTTTGCAAAATCTCCTGTAGGTTTCAAAAACCTTCAGTCCTTTCTGCCAATACAAAACCCCTTACCTAAGATTACAAAGAATGAGACTGTTGTGTTGATACAAACAAGTGTGCAAGTGTTGATACAAACAAAATCGCTGAAGCCAGCACTAAACCATTTTTCCTCGAGGTAGCTTGCATACCTTTACACTTGTGAAACAACACTCTCTTGTTCACTGTTCACTAAGGAACACAAACTTCCAAAGCAAGCCACATAAAAAATTCCAAAAAATTAACATCAGCCAAAGTAAAAACTTCATATAGATATCTAGAGATTGGCATAGAGACTTAGCAAGTACAGAGACATACGATCGACCTTTTTTAGTATTAGTTGAAAATGCTATCTAGTGATTATGAAAAAGCTTCAAAGCACTATCAGAAGCATAAAAAGATGAGAATTACACGTTATTGTATTTAGAAAATTTTTTTAAAAAGAACAGTTATGAACACCTTTTCTGTGTGAAAATGATGACAGGTAACAGTACATCCTGCCTGAAGTGACAGCTATGAAAAATGTCTTCTAAGGTCACAAGTTATGAAGCAAGAAAGGACAGGAGTAGGTACACTAGTCTTATCAAAAGATTTGGTGGTTTTCAGTATGACTTGTATTCTGGATTAGTAGAAATGTAAGAAATTCTGGAGGGATCAGATGAACATCAACTGCAAGTTAAAGAATACAATAAAATGAGATGTGTTTACGAACGCTGTCACACTCAACCCCTACATCTAGTATTTTATGTGAACCAATGGCTCAGAAAGCAGACATTCCTGGTTACAGCTGACAGAATACAGCAGATTCATTAACACAAAGTTCTGTTAACCTCTGAAGAATCTCTCTGTCATATAAATATATGATGCCTTTCACATTCCCCCCACTACTCCAGGACGAATATTAATACTACAGTAACAACTTCTAGGTAAGTAAGCAAACCAAATACAGAAAAACGTACTGCAGAAATACAGGAAAAAATTCGTTAAAACAAAAAGAATTTTGGAATAACTTCTGCAACCTTCAGCAAGTAACATTTCCTCCAAATATAATTTCTGCAGTTTCTGTTCAAGACAGACAGCAACATTTACAGAGTTAACTCCTTAACAGCGACACTGTCTGACAGTCAGGAATGGGGCAGTTTGATCATGAAGTAGGCAGGCAAGCACATCTTACAGCACAGTGACCCTAGTGCCTCCCATCTGCACAGTGGAAGCCATATACCCAGGTTCCAGAAGAGTAAACTTTCTTGTAGCACAGATTCCCGTCTGCACAAGGAAAGCTTTGAATGTCAGTTTTATAATAGCAACAGAAAAGTCAGCCTTTACAAGAGCTGTCTTAATCTGATAAAGCACTGTAGCAGACACATTAGACTTCACTAACAGAGGTAGCAATTGTTTGCATTTTCATAATTCACACATGAATAGTTAATCACGAATAAGTACAACTAGATTATACAGTAGGACCTGGACTCCAGAATACAGCTCGGGGGGAGAGGGGTGTGGAGAACAGGGGAAAGATGTAATTTCAAAAAAAGGAACAGTTTATACTCCAATTAAACTCTAAAAGATATCTGTACCCTGGAATTCTAATACTGGGCACAATGACAGAATAGACAAGATTCATAACAACTTGGAGGTGTGTTAACCAACACCAAGAGAAAATTTTAACCCCTTTTATTTTCTGGTGCACACCATAATTACAAAAGCTACAGCTGCTGTGTTACCTTCTATAAAAAATGTGAAGCATCTGTCTTAGAACTATATTGTAGATTTTAGATTTGCCTAGTTTTGGAAGGTAAGAAAGCTCACTACTTTTCACATTAAATTAATGATTATTACACACAAAAAGGACAGAAGAAAAGTTTACTTTGGAAATTGTTTGCAAGTAGCCAATGCTGGTCACATGGCATTGAACCCAGGGAATTCAGGGTTGTTTATCATTATCAAAATAGTCTTATCCTCATGGCCTTGACAGCAAGAAAGCAAAAGGGATGAGTTAAATTAAGATAGAAAGATGACAAAAAAGTAACTGTTCATATGATGATTGATTCTCATTCCTAGATAGTGCATGAATAGATGCCCAAGCACCAACTCCTGTTTATGTCCAATCCTTTTAAAGAGTTGGTTTGGGTTTTTTGTATTTATAAAAGTAAGTTCACCTACTTGCACATCTGCGAAGTTCACTGGAAGTAACAGTGTCTTTGTTCTGTCCAGCTGAACATGAGAAGACAGGAATTGATACATTCTCCCCCAGAGACACAGACAGAGAAGCCTTCCCAGAGGAGTACCTCAAAAATCCCTGATAACGTTTAGGTGACTTGGACATATTAAAAAACATGTTTTTTAAAAGGTAGGCCATCAATCCTGATCCTAACATTTTGAGGAAAAACACAGCAGTCATTTGTCAAAGGAGTGATTTGTTTCTAAACAGAAATTGACACTCCCGTTATACACTTTTTAAATTTGAAAGGTGAGCATAAATGGTACACCTACACTTTAAATCACCACAGAACATGGAGATATCTTATTATCTGTCCTTTTTAGATGCCATTGTTTCCCATTCTTCTCTCCTATTCCTACCAGATGTCCCACACTACCTGCGAGACTCTAAACAAAAGCTAGAAATAGTCATCAGCTTCCTAGCTAATTTGCCTCCCACATGTATGTTACCTTTCATGAGATCTACTTACTCCACAAGGAAGACAAGACTCAGAAGCCAGAACACGCTTTACTCTATATCAGCTTCATTGCAAAAGCAGTTTTAACTGACATCAGGTTTTGTTTCTTCTAAGTCCCTTAAGTCTTCATATCAGAAGACAACTTCATTCTTCTAGATCTCCTTTCCCAAAAAATGAGATCACAAAACCAAAAAGGCTCACTACTATTATAAAAATGCATGTATTTCAGCTAAATCTTTATTTATTCATATTTATATACTCTTTGTAATACACCACTTATAAGAATTTTTTCCTTAAGTTCTGGAGGTCAGCCTCAACTCAAGGCAGAACATGAGGTGCTACTGATATTTCTGAAGGCCTTACCTCATCTCACTTGTCAGACTTAAACAGTTCTGCTCACAGTATACCAAGAGTTAACATGGTGACTAAATTTGGGCGCACGAGCAAGTTCTTTTCCTTTGTCAGGTTGCTATGTACCACCAGAAATTTTTCTGTCTTCCTCCGGAGACTGGGGCACATATTTCTTAACACTGTCTGGACATCACACTTAAAAGCTTCCCAGGTATGGCAGAAGTCTTGGACACTTCCAGTGCCTGTTCTCTACAATAGCTTTAAGACTGGCGGTGTTGAATTTGTTAAAGGATGATCAGCACGTGTTGCAGATAATATTGTAGAACATTCTCAGTTCCTGGTTCTTGCCTGGGATTACCAGGGACTGGACCAAATGACCCACACGGTCCCTTCCTGTCCTACGTTCTTAACACGGACAAGTGTAGGCAGGCTAGAAGGGTGCATCAGGATTTGTTTTCTGCAATGAAAGGGAGCTGATTATAAGTCTATAAATTTAAAGCAGATAGAATATATACAACAAAAATTACCATGGGTTTTTTTCTTTTAAAAAAGTCCAAAACACAAAAAGCAACAGGAGTCAGAATGCGCACATAAACTTCCTAGTGACGAACTGATTTAAATAGCTCTCATTCTTCTAATTACCTAGGAGACTGAGGACTTGTGGACATTAATTTTCTGTCCTTGTATGGATAAAGAATTTATAGCCTGATTTTCAGAGTATACAGTCAGTAAATACTATGTGTTTGTATGCATGATTGTTTCCGTCTTCCCCCCATGTGGCATGCACCAACCAACCAACTTCTCAATAGTGGAAACGCAATGCTAAAAGTAAAAAATATATTTCAAAAGCCCAGAAGTACCTAGAAGCATTAGTGAATCCATGTAGGCAGCTAACCTAAAGTCACCATGGGTAACATCACTGTGCAAAGCAAAGCGTGCTCCATCTACAGAATTTCCATCATAATTTTGCCCTGACAACAAAGTTGTGTTAATGATGTTGAAAAAACCCACATATCAGAAAACATCGCTTTTCCTAAATCACCACTGGATTTTCTAGGATCTCATGCTCTACCACTGCCATATGGCAGCCCACTGCACACCACAGAGTTCAACTCTTGGCTTAAACAGGCAGTCGTTGACAGAAACCTCATCACACAGAGTGCTCTTACGGCAGGGTAGTCAGCAAGATTCAAGAACACGTTTTATTGTTTATTAATTCTAGCAATTGGTCTGATTATTTAAAAAAAAAATGCATGCATGCTTTCATCCATACATTTCTAAGAAAACCATACTCAGACAATACAAGCCAGACCTTCCAAACATACCACAGTTTTCAAGTGGCTTAGCCAGGTAACTGTTGTAACAAACCTCTCAAACAAGAAAGGCTTTTGGGGGAACAGGCTTGAAAATAGGGAGGGGTGAGGGGAGGAGGGATAACAATGAGAGAGTATCCTGCTTCACCAAAATACGGAATAATAGCAAGGAACTCACACACTGGTTACATTAGCATAGTGAAATATTTCTATTCATACAGCAACACAGATAACTGTTACCAGGAACTGAAGAAGTGGCAGATTCAGCAAAAATAAACTAGGTTTCTTTCATGACCAAGATCTGCAATTCAATAAAAAGGTACAGGCCATGTAAATATTAAACCTGCTTTTTTGCCAGTCAGGCCATTAGCTAGATGTTAGAGATGAAAAGTTACGCGAACAGAATCTCATAAAAGCTTGCAACACTACCAATGAAACAATGCTAAGAGTTATGAAAAACAGGATGCTTCAATACAGCCCAGATAACAGAAACCCAAAGTGAAGAAAACCTGCTAATGTCCTTACAGTGATTTGATTACAGCTAAATTGGTTCCCCAGGGAGTGTGGGGAAAGTTCAAATTCTACCAAATATTATGATAAGCTCATGTTTTACCCAGCAGATCCCAAACTTTTCCTAGCTGCAGCTAGGAAAAGCCCTTGCAGCTCTTCCTCTTGCAGCTTGGTAGGTTCAGACAATTATAAATTTCTGGATGATATAGTCATACTTGACTTGATTCAGGGAAGTGCTGTTCTGTCATAAAGTTCTGAACTACATTCAGTACAGTCACCTCAATTATTTAATAACTGCTGGTTTAGTCCAAATACTTTGTTATGGAAAAAAATATATTATTGTGCTACCAACTCTGCTCATACTAGCACAAACAAGGTAGTGATTTTTCTCTTTTAATGTTGCTTGATGGGGCTGTAAGGGTGCTGACTCATAAGTGACCCTGAATTGGGGCACACATCTGAGCTGCTGCAGCTGCCAACACAAAATACCGAAATACGCTTTACAGAAACATGTCAGGCTGTAGACTGCAGTAGCTCAGGAGGAGACGTATGTTCAGCCACCTACTGCTACAGACACAGTAACCTCCGTGAGAAAAAGAGGGCAGGCAGCTGGTGGAGGTTACTGCTGTAGATATCCTAGCCAAATTAGCCATTGTTTAAGAACCACAACCCTGCAATCAAACCAGACAACTTTTTTTGGTTACAACCTGTCAGATTTGAGGTAGCACTTTATCCAGCTACAACCATCCGACAAACATCAATGTGCCCCCAAACCAAACTGGATAAAATGTTAAACACACGTAGTTCTTTGGACCAATTCTATTTCTATCCATTGCTTTCATTCTCTTGGCTTCTGTACTGCTTTGTCCCACCACCACCTCGGTAGGTGTACCTTTATATATTTTTTTCATAGCTCCTAATTTCTCCTATTTCCATTGGTGGTGTACTTTAAACCATTTCACACCATGTTGGCACGAACCATAACGTGCACTTCCAGCGTGCGTGCAACATTCCACGCAAAATAAACTGTATACTTCATAACTAAGGCATAGAGTTCACGTTACAAACCAGACAGATGTGGAAAGACGGCAATTCCCAACACATGCTTCAGGATGGCAGCGGATTCAGAAACAAAGCACCGCATCAGCTGACGCTTACTTTGTAGTATATGTAATAAAATAAATGAAGTGCAACCGAATGGTTGAATAACATTCGGAGGGGGGGAAAAGACACAAGAAAATCACACCACGGGGCAAGGTCTAGGTAGAAAGACACCGGTCACCATTACCTCAGATGATGTGACTACGACAACAAAAGCCTGCGCTTCCCAAGGACAGGCTGAAATAAGTAGGGGCGGAAAAACACTGCACGGGAAGAGCACGAAGGACCTACTACTGTAAGAGGCAGAACCAGACCCCACCCGGCGCACCGCCACCACCGGCAATGCCCGGCAGGACGCGGGCCCGCTCGCCCGGAGGCGGCGGGCAGGCTGATGTGGCCGTCCCCGCCGCCCTCCCCGCGGGCCGGCCGGGGGCAGCCGGGGCCGGGGAGCGGGCTGCCGCCGCCCA
>VXBO01014151.1:631801-652220 GCA_013400135.1 Rhinoptilus africanus
CGCGAGCTGGGTTTCCCTCTCCCTCCCCCGCCCCGGGGTTGGGGGGGGCGTGGCCTCGGGCAGCCCCGGCCCTGCGTCACCGCCTAGAGCAACCCGAGGAATTTTGACTCCTCTGCCCTGCCGTAGCGGCCGCTCCGCCCGCTCCCCCCCGCCTCCCTTCTACTCTTCACCGGGCGGGAACCGCGAACTGCCGCCGGAGGAACGGAGGCGGCTCCTACACCCCTCCGCCTTGGCCCAGGTACCGCGGGGCACCCCACCGCCCGGGCGGGCAGCGCTCCTCGCCTTTCCCTTCCCCTGGCAGCGGAGCCGGCTCCTCCCGCCCGACCGGCGAAAGGCCCGCGCGCCCCTTCAGGGGCCCGCGCGCCGGGGGGAAGCCGTTGGCGGCGGAGCCGTTGCGGGGAGGACAAAGTGCCTCCTGAGGTAGGACTTATCGCCCCGGGGCCTGCCCGCCTCCTCCCCGGCGGGGCTCCGGCCGTCCCGGCCCCTGTCGAGGCTCCCTGGCCGCGGCGAGCCGGCGCTTGGGCTGGGGCAGCGGGAGGCGGCGCGGCTCTGGCTTGGGGGATTGGCGCAGAGGCAGGGGAAAGGCCGGCACAGCCAGCCCCGCTCACCTTGGGCAAACCACGGTGGCCCTGATGAGTGCTTCTTCCTTAGGAGATAAATGCTGCTTCTTAGAAGAAGAGCAAACGGCACTCGGAAATCGCCCTACTTATTTGTGTGTGTGTGTGTGTAAATAGACAAAACCAACACTGAATTCTTTAGCCGTTATTCCCAGGGAACACTAAAGTGAGAGGCTACAGTAAATTATGTAGATCTGCAAGACTACACGAGGAATAACAGCTATTGACATGCGAATTATCACCATTAAATTAATATCGTATTGCAGTAAATACAGTAATTCAGACTTCTCACACTCATGATAGCTGGCATAGAACTTCCTCTTCAACTGTAGAAGCACAGAATCCATTTTAAACTAACTCCCAAAGAATAGTGTAGAGCAGCTGAGCGCATGCTGTAATATACAATCCCTTCTGTCAAGCCTAAAGTACCCCAAAACAAAAAGAATACGTTACATTGCTGTCTAAGAAAGCAGCAGGATGAAAAGAGATACAGGCCTGCCCACACCTGAAGTATGCTGTCCATTTCAAATGTGAATGATTTTCCATTTAGAAATAAGTAGTGTCAAACTAGAGCAAGACAGAAAAACCGAGAGCTTGCGAGCCTTAGATTTCTTGAGGTAACTTAATTAGTGTGTCAGCTTAATACAGTCTTGCCACCAGAAATGTCATCTCTGCCTGTAATCACAATGTTTTTTATGATCTACAGTTTGACAGATCTCCCACAGCTCTTACAGAGTTCAGATGTTTTGAATTCCAGCCTGGATTAATTTCTTGTCTAGTAATTGTATTTGGCAAAACTACAGGCTTTCTACAATTACAATTGGACAGGCTGCTTTTCCATTTAAGTCCCAAACCATTACTCTTGAGTTAAAAAGCCTGCTCTCTTTTCCTTGCAATGACTAAAGTGGCTTATACATAAATGATGTGGTTATAAATCAATCTGACAGGCTTTTAGAAAGAAGTATGCACATAAATAATTTACAATATTTGAGTAATATTTCTGCCAGGTCTGGTCGCCAGAACAAGCTCTTTTCTTTTACTCCATCTTTATAAATGGGAAACCAGTTGTTAGAGAGTGGATTGTTCACTTTTTGGTTTTGTAACCGTGAGGGTGTTACTGTTTCACACCTTGTATGCCAAACAAGTTGTTTCTCTTTTCCTTCAGGGCTACCCCTTGGTGCAATAAAACAGAGCACCTCTTACTACAAACCTAGCTCATTGCTTGTCGTTACAGGGATTATTTTTTTTATAACGTCATTGAAAGATTATTTGTCAAGGAGTATCAATTAATCCCTGTAATGAAACATTTTCTATGCAGAATTGTGGATTAATGCAAAGAAATTAAGTAATGCAAGAAATTAAGTAGGATTTATATTCTTAGAAAGCAAATGTATTTCAAATTTGGAATTGTTTGGAATGATCAGTTTCATAAGGTCCTACTGATGCATTTTTAACTCATGAAACTGTGTGGACCCTCTATAAGGCGAAAGTGACACTGGGTGCTGAATTTCACTACAGTGAACAAAATTGTGTAGGAAAGAAGTAATTTACACATAACACTGCTATTAAGGAACATGTTTGGAGAATTAACCAGTAAGATTTGAAAATTATGCAGTCTAAAACACAGCAACACGTGTTAAACGAATCAATTTGGGCTGGAATTAGATTTGTAATTGCTGGGGAAAACAGGGTCCTAAAACAACTTTCAATAGATACATTGATGTTCGATGAATTCATGACAACTGTATAAAGGCTGTTATGACAGAAAACTCAGCATAATGAATAAGTAGATGCATTTCTCATCCTGTTTTCCAAAAATGCAGGAATTGACCGGACAAGCTTAATTTCAGATGTTGGATGTATTCAAACATTCTTAAATAAAAACACTCCCCCACAAATGCACTGTGTTATTCTGCTAAGCTTGTATAAAGATAAGGAAGAAAGAGCTTTACACCATGTTCATGAAAATGTTAATCAGTAAAAAGTATAACCAGAATTAGTGTTTTCTGTTTAGTGCAGGGAGGGTATCATCATCCTGGACATACCAAAAGTAAACATAATACTGTCTGATAAATCTAAGGGTTAAAATATGCTTTTGGAGCCACGTATGTAGATTCCACTGAAGTAAGTGGGACTGTTTGAAGGTACGTCAAGTCTGATGTGCTGTAACTGAGGAGAAGTTGGTATAGTAGTGTTCGTATACCATGAAAACAAATATATTTAAACTTCTGCAAGTGGCTCAGACTTTCTATATTATAC
Organism: Rhinoptilus africanus; assembly: GCA_013400135.1. Classification (NCBI taxonomy): domain Eukaryota; kingdom Metazoa; phylum Chordata; class Aves; order Charadriiformes; family Glareolidae; genus Rhinoptilus; species Rhinoptilus africanus. Next base: position 634,678 of record VXBO01014151.1, read on the forward strand.
CTTTTTATTCTCTTGCTACAGAACGTAGCCTGAATCGATACCAATAAGATGCATTGATATGGTATTGGCAAGCAGAGGCATCACTTTTCGTCTACAATAGCCATCCAGTCTCATGTCCTCTCCCTGCATTTTGTTGTTTAACCTATAAAACACTGAGTGTATTTTTCTTCTGTTGAAGTTAACAGAACATTACCTCACTTTTCTCACATCATCAAGGCAGCTTGCCTAGAGATATTATCAGAAGTCAAAACTGAAGAGTTATGTTGTATACAGTTTTTCCACAGCAATGTCATAATCTATTTTCTACTCTTTTCAAACTGATAGAGCATAGGCCTGTCTCAATTGGAACTATCTGCCCCATTATACGTAAAAGATATACATCTGAGCTCAGTGTTAGTTGCATAACAGGTTAAGCAACTTATAAAATAGTTTGGAGTTCCCAGAGGAGAGGATGCTCCACAGAAATATAAAACTTTTAAAGTTTTTTGTATATTTTCTTAGAGAAATGTGAACCTTAGGTTAAATATGTGGCATTATCTTTAGTGCTTGCTAAATCACTCATTGCTACATGCATAGCTGTTTGCTCTTGGTGGGCTCAGTGGAATTGCATTTAAGCTTTTGTGTTATTGATCTTTTTTAAAAAAAAAAAACAAGATCAAAATATGATAGTAGTAAAAGCTGTTAAGATTCTTTGCCTGTTCTAGTCTGCCATGGTAATGTTTTGGAGCACAGTGCAACACCTGTAGTCTTGTGTGTGTTTTTTCTCAGTGCTAATAAAACTTTCTGAGAATATTAACAGATAAGCTGAAAAGAATTCCCTGTAAATAATAAATAATGGTCATAATCACAGAAGTAATAAATTATAATTCCTAGCTGTCTTTAAACTGATAAACTGCTTTTATCATCCTGCATACAGAGCAAGTATATTTTAACTTTAATTTTTAGTATTTCAATATGGTTTGAAAATACAGCTTTTGTTAAAACTGATTTATGAGTCAGGTGGTCTCCTAGCACTGTCCTGGCCCTACAGGGTGTTTGAGGCTCTTTTGTACTCCAGTCAATAGCTTATTATCTACCTCGGTATTAATGTTTCATGTGAGTTACAACATTGTGGGGAGAGAGGGGTGAGGAAACAGTATTCTACTGGGGAATGGAAGCTCCTTGCCTTTCTAGCTCCTGGCTCTGCTATTGAGGTAGATTTATAACTCCATTTGCAGAATTAACTTTTCTGTTTTCCAAACTCCTACTCTACTAATTTTGAAATTGAAGTTCTGCCACTTTGAAATGCTCTGACAATTGCTTTGAGGCATAGGGCTTTGCTGTGCTGCACTTCACTGTTTGAGAAAAACAAACAAACCAACCCCACCACATTGCTTTAATAGAATGTTTGGTTTAAACAAGGATCACAGCTAAAGCAAACTCTTCTACAGGCAAAGCCTGAAACTAAACTGGCGTCATCTGCCTTCTTCACACGAGCTGTAGAGTAATACATAATTTGAATACAAACCACTGACATGGTTTTAAAATGTTTATTGCAAAGAAGTATATTGCTGGTATTCTCTAGCAGCGTCTGATCTGTTGAATTAAAACTGTATGACCTGAAGCTGTTTTCAGCAGAATTCTGTGCTTCCTTGTTCTTATTCAGCATCGGTTCCCACATCTTATTCAGAGCTTCATTAAAGGTGTATCTCTTTGGAGAATTTAAACTGACAATGGTGCACACCATATAAAAACTTAGAGTACTTAATACTGGTTTCAGTTAAAGCAATTTTGCTTCAAAATGCCATCCACCTACTGTGCATAAACATTTGTGGCAAACTGGTAATAGGGCTGTATAGGCAAATATGCACATTTTGTGCATTGTTTTTTTTTTAAAAAAAGAGGCTTTATAATAATTAAGATCTGATTTAGTCTGCTTGGAGAGGGGCTGGGGGAGGAAGTAGTATCATTCAAACTTTGATTCCCTTTGCCACTCACCACAGATACTGGTTTTCCTCTCCAGTCGTCTCCCTCAGGATGCAATGAACTCTTTGCTTAACAGGGGCAATAGCCTGCTTGAATCACAAGCGTGTCTCCTGGTAATACTAACTTCTATATGTTCTCTTCCGAACTCAAATGTATTTACAACAAATTGCAGCAAACTTTTGATCGAAACACATTCAAATATATAACACTGTATAATTAAACAACTTTTGGACCAGAAAAATAATTATAGCCAACCAAAATTAAGGAAATTCTTAGCTACGCCTAGCGTAATTACCAGTGCTCATACTTGCCAATGAAACAATTAGTATCCTTTTTCTGAAAATTGTTTGTCGAGTTCTCAGTAGAAAGACAATTTGTTTTAAAACAAGTGCTGAACCTGGAGTACAGTTGAAAAGCAACACCAGGTTCTGACTGTGAAATAGCCCTGTCTACTGAGGATTTTAGACTTTCTCAAACTGTTTTGACATCTCCAGTTGCCTTGTATGTATATTGACTTGTCTTGTATTTGTATTGCATACAAAAGTCTTAGTGATAGACTACCACTTGTACTCAGAATTTGTGCAAATCCAATTAAAGATTGCCTCTGTGGGCTTATATGGAAGTGCTGCTCAGCTCCTTTGCACACCTGTTGTATAAGTTCTCGCCAAACCAGTTCTCCGGCTGCAGAGCAGAGTGGTAATGCAGCACTGTACTGGGTAGTCATTGGATACTGTCTTGGAAAAGGGTGCCATCTGCTGAATTATCAGTACAACTTCTTAAAATTCTTACAGGTTCTGTATGGTTTTCGACGCTGCAGAGTTTATATGATACTATCATAACACCAGACAGTATGATTACAGTCAAAACAATATTATAAAATAAAGACTAACAAATCATGGTATAGACAAGTTGCCTCTGCTTTTTATCAGAGGCGAAACATTAACCGATATTGAAAGTGATCTAGGAAGACAGTGTTGAAGAATCTGAAAGGGGGAATTATTTTGTTTTTCTTTACCTAGAATGGTACAATGCATTCATATTTATCTAAAAGCAAAAAAAAAAGAGATACTAATTGTTACCAGTTTACTATTTGCATAAGGACTCAAAACATTGTTAATTTTTTGTTCTAGACTCTGATCTTTTGCAAGTTCCAGATGCTGTTGAATTATTACTTCTTTTTTTTTTTTTTACCAGCAGGGATAACTTATTTATTCTTTAAATAAGATGATTTAGTTTAATTTAGGCTCATCCTTTTTGGTTTTATGGATGGAAGACCAGAACAGTGGCTCTGCTTCTAGGATGAAACTAGCCATTTCTGCCTACATAGTATAATGTATTTAAGAAGAAAAGTTTTGACGGTTCTAAAACACCATCAGAAAACAAATTGCTAGTTGGGGCTGCAGCAGTTCCATGGAGTGAGAGGTATAATATTTCTGTAATGTCCAACACACTTGTTACAGAATATTATTATACTCACCGGGCAGTGGACTTCAAGAGCTTTTTGTCTTGTCTTCATACAGATGGCTAGTTCTGTTATCTTCAGTATTTGTATTTTGTCTTTAGGATGCCTGAAAGTCAAGGGAAAGACAGCGAAAGCCACATGAGCAGCAGTAGTTCCGGCACTGGCAATTCAGTTGCTTGCTTCGGACAGGTCAGTTCCTCTTGCCTGAGAGGGAAATAGAAGTTTTATGCTTTTGCTTCTGGAAATCTGCTCTGCATATTTACTCATTTTAAAGTTGGATACAGTAAGGCTGGAGTCACATACCCTAGCTATGCTATACCTAATTATACATTACATTTTCTTCCACGATAGTCTTGGCATGCTTCGAGTTATAATAAATTGCTCTAGATTCTTCATAAAAGGTTTTTTAATTTTCTTCCTTAAAAATGAATCACTTTATTCTCTCTTATTTCCAGGTGGCCTGGATCATGCTTACACATATTCTCAGTACTGGTTCAGAAAAGCCAACTACTTTCATCTATTAAAGATAATTTTTAAAACATTTAAAATCATTTGAGAAAGAGAAAACCGTATCTGGATTGAACAGATCTTTTGGTGTTGAATTCTCTTCTCTATGATAGGCATTTATACATAGCTCCTCAATATGGTATAGGCATGTGCACTCTCCCCTTTTTCCTTATGCCTTTTAGTTACAGGCTTGCATTTTAGTGTCAGAAAAAGACAAAGTTATTCCTTTAAGTTTAAATAGAACCAAATACAAATTAGAGAGGTTCTGCAAGCTTTGGAACTTATATGGCACACACTGTATTGAATTTTGTGTTCTGCTGAATGATAAGGCAGCCAATACATTCATACACACTACTTATGGTTTAGGTGGTAAAATCTGTTCTGTCCCACATCAGAGCACAGCAATACAAGCTTTGCAGTGCTTGAATCCTTAAATATGTGTTTAAGCTTCTCTAACCTTTTCAAGTTATAAATTGTATTTATATTAAGACAAGGAGCAAAAGTTACAACACTTCAGGCTTCCAGTGATGCTGGAGTTATCCAAAATTTCCTGCATGAGGGGAATTTGCTCAACAGTTTTCAAAAAACTCCTATTTTGATTGCTTGTCTGAGCTGCTGTCCTCCCTGCCCTAGTTGTTCCACTTTATTGTTGTGAGGTAAAATATAAACTTATATTTGCGTTCCTGGCAAACATGATTAGGATTATGACTGCATTAAGACGTCAATAGAAAATGGCTCAGTTCTAATGTAAGGGATGGTTCAGCAAAAAGAAAAGGAGTTGCTGCAGCTCAATAGTTAATGCTTGTATACATATACTTCAAGAATAAGAGAAAAAAAACACAACGGAAGAGAAAAAATACAATGCACAAATGTAATGCACACCTGCCCCCTGAGGTCTTTCCTTGTCTGTTACATCCTGGTTCTGAAAATGGATCATACACCTCTTGGAATGACTTTACATGGAAAAAGGAGATAAAGAAGTGATATTAAGAGAAGAGGGAGAGCTAAAACAGAATGAGTGATAAGATTTGTCTTACCTTGTTTTTGTCAAGTATCAATACACAGCAAGTGAACATCAAGCTATCCAGCATGCTCTTCGTCAGAGACTGGGTCCAGAATATATCAGCAGTCGGCAAGCTGGAGGAGGACAAAAGGTATGAACAAATATGCATATGTTTTTCGACTCACAGTTTTTTTCCAGTAAAACTAAGGTAAAAAAAAAGTTACAATAATCCTCCTCTTTTTAAGTCAGTTTCCCACTAGTAGTTCAATGTGCAGATATGACAGCAAAGTCAGCATAGCATAAATTCTGTTTTTTACTGAGACGCAGGTTCCTTTTACACATTAAAGTGTAAAAGACTTAGCTTTTCAGTGCTTCATCCTTGACAAGGGGATATTTATCTATTTGTGGAACACTGAGATGTTTTTCTTATTTTTTCACAGAACCAGAATACATGAAGCATTCTATAACATTGGCTGCATTTTACCCTCTCTCTGGTGCCTGCTATCTCTGCCTTCCCTTGATTAAGTCATATTTGTTGTCATATTAATCCCCTATCACAGTTACTGGAAGAGGGTAAACCTAAAGCTGCGCCACCATCCTTGTAGACACATAATATGAACCTTGAACTTAGCCGGGTTTCCTCAGTGTAAGATGATGTGTGTAATTCCCATTTAAAATAAAGCATGTGTATACGTGTGCACATGTGTATGTATTTTTATGTATGTGTTTATGCTTTTCTTTTCAGGTCTGTTACATTGAGGGTCACAAGGTAATCAGCCTGGCCAATGAGATGTTTGGTTTCAATGGCTGGGCTCATTCCGTCACTCAGCAGAACATTGGTAAGTATCTCTTGAGGATGAGGAAGTCTTTCCTTTCCTTTCACTGTGAGGCCCTGAAGGAAGAGTCTTTTAGATAAGGACCAGAATATCTATCCTAGAACTTGATCACTTCAAAGAACCTGAAGGGGAGGAGGGGGAGGCATGTGGAATTTCCAGGTATCTTGGCAGCTGGTAAGAATGAGAGGAATTGAGTAATAGTAGACCTTCTGTTTTCTTTGTAGATCTTGCACTAGAATATGTCATAGTCATTATTCTAAGTGTGTTTATGATTATTCTTGAGCTATTCTAATCAAGTTTTCTGATCTCTATGGGAACAGTCAGTGACTACAGTCAAGAGTAATTACAATTAAACTATTTAACACCCAGCAGCCCTGAGCCAACTTTCATACTCACCTGTAATTTTTATATTCTAATAAGTTAATATTCTCAGTTAACATTCCCCTAATCTTTAGGGACCCATCTTTTTCTGCAGATTGTTCTTCTAGCCAATACCGGGTGCTGAGATTTTTTTACAGTAGAAAGCTTTGGAAAAATTCTTCTTCTAGAAAATGGTATTAAGGTGATCTTAAAGCTTAAGCTTCTTCAATCTTGATTGCTGAAATAGTTCCTACCGGAGGAGTACTGTCTTTTTTTTGCAGATCTGCTATGCTTAGACTGAAGACTGGTTGTTGAAGTAGCTCAAAGCTGCTTAAATGTACCTCCTCCTCCCCACCCACCCCCACCCTTCAGAAATCTTTTCTTACCTCAGGCTGGTAGATTCTAGACATAAAGCAAGTTACTTCATTGCTTTGCATCTGTTCTGTACCACTTCCACCCCCCTGTCTTTTCAGTCAAGAAAGGACTGACATCCTTCAAACTTCTGTCTTTTTCAAATAATGCCATAACAAGTTATTCAGAGGCTGAGGATTTTGTCATGTTTGGGTTTATATTCCTGGGTATAAAAAGGGCTTGCACCTCCAGCAGATTTACAAATCAGACAAATAGACAGCTGAGTACAGAAGAACTTTTGGACCCCAGAGTACTTGAACTTCAAAGCATTTCATTTCAGACTTGCATCATGTTTCTATCAGACTTGCAAGACTGCTATCTATCTAGAGTGCCCTACGTGTATTACAGAGCATTGCTTTTGGTGTAAAATAAAGTAGATTAGAGATTCTGGACTGAGAGTTGTATTGCAACCTGTTAAGCTCTTCAGGCAGTCTGTCCTGGGTAAAACCTTGTGCAGAATTTCTCAAACTGGAGAGCTCTAGTATATAGTTGAAAAGGAATTACTTTTATAGACAACAGTTTCTTTTCCTTTACTGTTTTTATAAATTGATACTTTAAATCTTTCCTTCCAGCTGAAAAAAAAAAAAATGTTATGCTTTGAACATTTAGGATAGGTAGGGGAATGAGAAGTAACATTTACAACTCTTCCTTCTTTCATGTGTCTAAGTTTATACACATAGTAGCAGGGTGTGAGTGTTTGGCAGGTCTAGCCCTTAAAAACCTATACGCAAGTCAACATTTTCAAACTACAGTTAATATTTTGTAAGACATGCTCCATTTTATAAAAGATGATACAGTATCTTGGGCACTTTCAGCAAATACAGTACAGATTTATGAATGTCCTAAAAGGGCAAAATAAGATCTAAATGTAGATCAGGAGTCTTTTATATTATTTAGGCTGTTACTTTTCTCTCCCCCAGACTTTGTTGACCTCAACAACGGCAGGTTCTATGTGGGGGTCTGTGCATTTGTGAAAGTTCAGCTTAAGGTAAGTGGATTTTTTTGTTTGCTCTGTTTATAGTTGAGGAATTGCCTAAAGCTGGGAATGAAAGTTCACACCTAAGTCAGACTGTGGTTCTTGGGGACTTTCCTACACCAGAGAACCTAGCAGCGTCCAAAACATTGACCTTCCTATAGAACAACCAGCTAAGAGCAAGTAATTAGACTTAGGAAAGCACAGCATCTGACAAGAAGTGCTGTATGGGCAGAAATTCCCTTATACTTTGTATTTTTAAAATTTTACTGCAGGATGGGTCATACCATGAAGATGTGGGGTATGGAGTCAGCGAAGGCCTAAAGTCTAAAGCCTTGTCCCTAGAAAAGGCAAGAAAGGAGGCAGTGACAGATGGACTGAAGAGAGCACTCAAGTAAGTAAAGATCAGTACTTGCAGATTTTCAGAAGTTAAGCAAGAATTAAGTGCTATTTTCAGTCACAGTGAGCTCTCTTGTTTCTCAGGTGCTTTGGGAATGCGCTTGGGAACTGCATCCTAGACAAAGACTACCTACGAGCCGTGAACAAGCTTCCACGTCAGGTGTGGTACTCGGGCTGTTAGAGCAGGGACTGCAGGAAGTCCACTGCTCCTGGTCCTTTATATTAGAAAAGATAAATAATAATATCAGTGCTTCTCATCCCTGAATGTTTCCAGCTATGAGACCAATAGCCTTTGCCTGATAGTTTGTGTGAACTGTTTCTTACAGAGTTCTTCCCCAACACTTTGCCACAACTACTTTTTTACTATTTCCATAGGCAAGATAATTGTGATGAAGAAATGGTATCCTACTCAAGACCTCATGTGACGTTTATGGCCATGTCCAAGTCTCTCTGTTCAGTGGCAGTAATGCATACATCTCTCTTCAGAGCAGGTTAAATGTTAACCCCAGGAAACACTAAACTCTTCAAACCAGCTTGTTCTAGGTGTCGTTTTCTTCAGGCGCTGCAGTTCTTGAGACTGTTTAAGCTTTGTCAGTTGCAGCAACTCAGTTCCTTGCCCTCATCTTGCCACTTCTGCTTTAAATGTGTATCAGCAATGATACCTGCGTCACGTTACGTATTCACCTCCTTGGTGAAATGGAGGTCCCTGGGAGAATTAGCCTGCCAATGCAGTATAACGCAAAAACCAGAACACATAACTCAGTTTGTTCTCATTGTCAGTGGCAGCACAATCCAGTTTACCATTATGAATTTTAAAACTTAAACTTACTTGTCATATTCCTCTCATTACTGGACTTTTTCGAGAATAAAAAAAAAAAAGAAAGGATGGGAAGTAACCGCATATAATGACACAATTTCTAACTGCTGTAATAGTTCATAAAACCAGAGGCTATGGGGAGGACAGAAGAGTAGGCGGACAGTATATCCGTTATTTGTGTAACCTACCCTAAAGCGGGTACAGCTCCTCTGAATTTCTGCCAAATCGGCACTATTTAATTTCGCCCTGAAGGCTCTCAAGCTGACAGCCTATATGTCAGCCAGTGGGCAGCAGGAAAAAGGAGTGTTCTTTAGAGTTTAGGGAGCTCTGGCAGAAAATAAGAAGTTTTTCCATGGGAAAGACTTCTTCCTTCTAATAAAGTTTTTAATGCACATAGCCCAGGATATCCTAGAAAAAAATACCAGGTGGGTTACATACGAAAGCTGCTTGTTGTAGTTGGAACTTTCACTTAATTTTAAGCAAAATCCATATGGTAGCAATGTCAGTGTATGCACTGATAGTTGCTTTGTCCTTTTACTAGCCATTATTCAAATTCTATCAGGCCTTAATGCACATCACAGATACAAAACACACTCAACATGGCCCTTGTAATAATTACAGTGTGCCTGTACTTCACCCCTCGTCGTTCGTGTTAGAATAGGTAACAGTGGTTTTGTACTGAGGCCTCGAGCAAAGGTAGTTTCTAAAGATGGTTTCAACGTTCAGTTAACCAAATTGGATCCTTCCCAAAACCACACTGCAGAATACTAGATGCATCTATGACAGAAAGGGTGAACCAAACTGCTCCAGACTGGACCCACAACAAGTTTTAGCTGTTGTCAGGCACTTCAAAAGTTTTACCACAGAACAGCAAAACAGGTAACACTATTTTGTTTTGCTACATGAATGTACAAATGGCCCCACAAATGTCCTCTGCTTGACTTACAAAATATATGTTGGTACCTAAATTTTGCAACTGAATTATGAGAGCAGGGTGTACTGGACTTGGCTTCTGGAGAATGAGGAATAACGTTAGAAAGATCTACACTCCAGTTTATCGAAATGCCTGATACGCTATTACTAGCAAACTGTGGCTCTTGAACGTATGAAGAATTAGCGTGTACAACTGACATGTACTTTAACACTTACTTTCCTTGCCATAATATGGGTCTTATCCTCACTGAACAGGAAGAAGCCATGTTACATCTTGCTTTGCTTTTCCGACTCCTTGCCTATTTAGCTTTCAGTTCGCAAGGGAAGAGCTGCAGTTACTTTTACCCTGTGAATCACTAGGTCAGACAGTGAACCTTCTGAGGTAACCAACACCATGGAGATATGCCTCTTGTGGAGGTCTTTGGTCCAGAGAGAGACAAGAAACTGTGAAGTACCTCTTCATCAGTGACAACCATACTTTAACCCTGCTCTTTCAGAGCTATCGCAATGTATAAATGTGCTGTGACGTAACACAGCAGTCTTCGTAGCATTAAAGTTCTCCTGGCTGCTCCTGAGGTTACACTTCTGTTACCAACATCAATCTTGTTAGCTCCTGCTGTGTACCAGTTGGGGGCAGTAGGCTTCTAGGCGGTAACTTACCTTGCTGATCGAGGAAAAAGTGAGCCTTTTACAGCTGCTGATCCATCAAGTTTCACGGTAAAGATGCCTTCATCGCAGTAGGATTTACCAAACTGCTAGCCAGCCTAGAGCTGTAAGGCGGCTCTATCTAACTAACTTAGGCTGCAGGAGCAGATCCAAAGTGACCCCTTGCCAAGTAAAGACGGTACAGATCTCTGCTTTGCCAGGGTCATTGTTGATTAGTGGCTTTGTCACAAATTTGTAAAATCACAGAGCCAAACCATCCCGTCTTTAATAAAGAGAGAATGGTGTACCTTCCTTGGTGACCTCATGGCTTGCTGAGCTGAGTAAAGGTTTGCCATGCCCTTCAATACAAGCATGAAAACAGGATCAGGAACAGACTTGCAAGACTGTCAGAGAAGCTGTAGAATTCGACATCGACCGCCTGCATCTGTTCCCATTTGCAGAGAGCACAGTATGGGGAGGCGCGGGCTACCTGCCCTGAAGCACTGAACTCTTAAGCGAACATGAAGTCGCTTGGATTCATGATTAACTAACTGAATGATAACGTACTGAAAATGAATTTCGGTTTTCTAACTTACTGTTCCACCTAGAGCAAACCAACTAGATTTTTCCGCAGTACTGTATAGAAAAAGCCTATGTATGTTTCATTAACTTGATGAAGGAAATTTCTGAATATGTTTTCTTTTTCTTTTTTTTCCTTTACTAGATACCCCCTGAGTTAGATTTGGTCAAAACTAAAAGGGAGGACTGTGAGCCTGAAATAGAGAAAGCAAGATACAACAGCTGTTTGGAAAGGCAGAGCGCAGGAGGGAGACAACATTGTGAGGTGACATCTAATTGTAACCCGGGTCAGACGGAGGCTGCTGTAGTGACGGTGAATCAGAAACAGCCAAATAGTTCCAGGTGAGACTGCTACCGTAAATTTATTTTATAAGTCATATTAGAAGTTACTGTACCCTCTGAAACACATGGGCAGCCCAATTCGGAAGGTGCCATACAATGCTAGTTTAGTGGATTTTCCTTGCTGTTATTTCTTTATGCATTTTTTTTCTTCACAAAACGTAATTGCTGAAATCCTGCTTAACTTTGTGCATAGCTGGGAGAGGGGCACAACTACAGACTCCGCAGCTATGGAGTGTGATGCCACTTACCAGCGGAAATTGCGTCAAAAGCGGCTACAGCAACAGTTCCGGGAACAGATGGAGAAAAAGCATCAGATTCCAGTAGTTACTCCTAGCACCAAACAGGGTAAGTCTTGGCATTAAAACCTGACAGTTTTAATGACAGCTACTGGCGGGCATGGCTTACCCTCTGTCCAGGAGCCCGACCAGTTTTATCTGCTTTTCTGCTGTACTGTCAACACACCTTTGAGACCAGAGGAAGGGGGATTATCCTACCTCTGCCCCTCCATGTTCTTAAAGTGGCAGGAATGCCAGCTCAAAAATTGCATCATTAATGGGGCAACTTCCCACCCACCCTAAAGCTTCACGCAGCCCAGCGGCTGTCGTCAGTACCATTGATGTGCTGCACCCCAGCTGAGACTGCAGCACTCCTCTGAGGTGGTTGCAGGCCAACAGGCATTGCTTTAGCTACTAATACGTTGCTCATGGGGAAGGCTGTGCAGCTGTGCAGTCAGCAGGAACTCGGGGATGGGGTAAACAGGCTAAAAAACACTTTAAAGTAGTGCAGTTGCTCTTACCAGCCATCATCAGTACAGAATCTTACCTTTCCACGTACCGCTACCAAAGCATGACAGGCTCTAGGAAAAAAGAGGGTACCTGGTGGCAGCTGCTGCCATTTCAGACTCCTGCTCTGTTAAGAAAGAGCAAAAGGGTTCTTTTGTATTTCTGATATTAATCTCTTCTTGCGTTACCTCCATCCAGCAACACCTGATCCTCCCGTACAGCACAGCACTCCCGCAGCAGTACAGCAGGAACCAGCAATAGAAGAGGAGTTCTTTGCAGGTCAGCCAAAAAGCCTTGAGTAACAGAGTGTTAAATCATTAGCATTTAAATCAACTCTTTCAGAGTATAGCGGAAAGTTTTTGGAGGGGTTGGAATAATAGAAGTGTGATGTTAACAATACAAACCGTGTTGGAGTGGCAGGGAAACGATGTCCGTCGCTATGAGAGGTTTCGCACTTCACACTTCAGTGGAGTTCTTGCAACTAGTCAGGAAACCCTTTCCCTCAAGTGACAGTGCACACAAACAGAACATTTTGGGAGGGGGGGGGCTTTTCTTAACATAACCATGGCTGTTTGGGTCACTTTTACACCCTGATGCCTGGACATTGCTCAAGTCCAGAGCACAAGGTATATTGGCGTTTCCCTGCTGGGCGCTGACACAAGAGATGCTTTTACACTTTAACTTCTCTCGGGGCCACCACTTGCAGGAAGCAAGTGGGCTGGTCCTGGAGTCACCGTCATTCCTGTAGTACAATCCTGTCACCTCTGGTTGGATCACTTTTGCATTCATTCTAGATGATCCTGAACTGTGGGACATTTCCTTGGAGACTATTGATCTTAAGATAATGGGTCACAAAATGGCAGACCCACCAGCTGGACACCGGACACCTGAAACGCCCCACGGACAGCACCAAATGCCCACTCATAACAGGACGCCTCACAGAACGAATTGCCACAAAGCCCCTGCTAGACTTGCACAGTGGCAGCCATCTGCTGCTGTCACGAGCCACAGCAGCTGTGCCAACCAGCACACCCCAGGTACGTGCCACCAAAAAATACCCGAGTTCTGTCTTAACAACGGCTCTCGGCTTTGCAAGCGGCGCTGTTAGGTTAGTAACTTGGAGTGGGAGAAACCTCCTCCTTTCTTGGACCTGGCTGCAGACGCTGTGATAGCGGGCTAGGAGAAACATCTGGTTTTTCATCCAGCTGTCCTTCCAAGGAAGAGCTAGAATTGAAGAGCACTTTTAGAAGCAGAAAGAAAGCTTTAAGAATCTTTCATTTCTTGCTGTCTCCCTGTTTGGCAGAGCACAGCCCCCACAGGAGAAGTCAAAGCCTGAAGAAAAGGAGGCTCGAACCTACGTAAGACAGCTGGTGGCATCACCACTTCCATACTGCGTGACCTCAGAAGACTGCACTTGGCTGGTCAAATTATGTAAGGAAATCTAACACATTAATGGATTTCCCTGTATATTATGGTGAAGCAACACATAAGAGTTTAATACACCAGCGAGAACTTTATGTGCTTTTAGGTTATTATATATTTTAGATGCCTTTGTCTATAACCAAGCAAGCATTTGTGCTTCTGCAGCACTAGACTCGTGGCTGTATCACAAGCTAACAGTACCTGTCATTTGCCTGAAATGGTGACAGGATTAGTCTTTAAAATGAGACGCAATCCGTAGCTTCTTTCTCCGTTCGTGTTGCGTTTCAGCACAGAGAATCGGTATTTTCAGTAAAATGGGGAGAGGGCGGGTTCTGGTTGGAGGCCAAAGCCTACAGGCTGTGCCTCCCCTTGGGCGAGGCTGAGGGGGTGAAGCTGCAGCAGCATCTGCCCCCGCTGGGCACTCCAGCCCTTCGCCCTGCGGCTGCACAAAGAGGGCCAGAGCCCATCATGCCTCCTCAGGGCGTCCCTGGGCCACGCCGGATCCCCCTGCGGCACCAGCAGGTCCAGCTGTGCTTGCCCACACGGGCCACACAGGCGCAGGACTTCCCCTTTTTAAATAAGCTTTTAACCCTTTTCAATATAAAAATAAAGCATGAAATTTGAAAAACAAGCCACGCTTGTAGCTGTTCGTGCCCCTGTGCCTTTTCAAATGACGACAACTCGGTTCCTGTTTAAGCAGCTCAGAGAAGATAACGCTTCCGGCTGCTGGCAGGTCGGGAGCATCAGAGCCCGCGGCCGCGTGTTCCCTTTGCGTGGGCCACAGAAAGCGTCGAGTGGGTACTAAAGGTTAGAGCAAAGCAACAGCTCTTCCTTCTAGCAGGGCCAAGGGAAGAATTTTTAAGCAGTGTTTCAAACCGGATTGAATTTTTTCTTTGTAGTATTGTAGAAATTGTAGTATTTTTGAGAAATGCATTGCTGGAGACAAAGAGGGCGATCCCGGGTGACTTGGGAGTTGGAGCTGGCCCAGGAAAACGTACACAAACTCTTTGGTTTGAGCAACCCTGAAACCAGTGTCAGACTTGAAACAGGAGCCTGGTCCTGTGCTCCGCCATCGCCGCTCTGTCCGACCAAGGCTCTTGACGCGGGCTAAATGTCAGTACCTTTGAAGTATTCAGCATTTGCTCCTTCACCTTCACCACTTAATCCGTCCTTTTTCCTCAAGGATCCTCTACTCTCCACTTACCTCCTCAGCAGGATGAGGAACAAGGCTTGACTTCAGTACGGAGACACAGGAGAAATCAGAAGTAACTGTAATATATTACATCCAGTGAATAGTTTCACGTTTCTCTCCGACTCGGTGCTGCCTTGGGAACGGCTCAGGGAAGAGCTACACACCACGTGTTTGAGTCACGCGCTCCCCGTTGAAATCAGATAGCTGTTAGGAAGGGAATGCACAGACATTCCCAACTCCTGGATTCAAAGCCGCTCCAGACTTTTATAATGAAAAAAAATCGAGTGTCTCATATAAACAACAACTGCCTCAGGTTTCTTGACTCCAGTCAAGAAAGAGTGGGAACGAAGCTGTGCCTCCTCTAAGAGGAATTACAGCCATCGGCCTCCCAGGATTGGAAAAGGGCAGCAAAACTTATACTTGGACATTGTGGGGTTGGTTGTTTTTTTTCCTCCTTTAAGGCCTTGAGCAGCGTGACTCATAACAGAAGCTGCTCTTAAAATGGAAAGAAATGCAGCAGCAATTAAGTGTTTAGAAATACCAAATAATTCCTGCGAGCCTGTTTGAGACTGACCCTGGTAAAGTAGTTCCGCTCTTTACCAGCACTGTCACAAATTTTGGGATTGAATTCCTATTGTACATCCAGACTACAGAGTTCCTCCTCCCCAGTGCGCTCCTGGCTCCCTTCCACCCCAGAGAGGAGGGCGAGGGACCCAAGAGGAGAAGAGGAGCAGGACTTTTCCCTGCCCCGGAACAGGCGCTTCCCCAGGCTGTGCAGCACCCCCTGCTCCGGCTTCCTGAGAGGACCGGAACATCTCTCCTATGAAGAAAGAGTAAGGGATTTGGGTCTCCAGTCTGTAAAAAAAAATGACTGAGAGGGGGGGCCTTATCAGTGCTTACAAATACTTGAAGGGTGGGGGTCAGGAGGATGGGGCCAGGCTCTTTCCAGTGGTGCCCAGGGACAGGACAAGAGGGAACGGGCACAAACTTGAGCATAGGAAGTTCCATCTAAACCTGAGGAGGAACTTCTTTCCCTTGAGGGTGGCAGAGCCCTGGCACAGGCTGCCCAGGGAGGTGGTGGAGTCTCCGTCTCTGGAGACATCCCAAACCCGCCTGGACGCGTTCCTGTGCCCCCTGCTCTAAGGTGGCCCTGCTCTGGCAGGGGGTTGGACTAGATGATCTCCAGAGGGCCCTTCCAAACCCAAGACTCCACGATTCACCGCCGAAGGGCAGCGCAGAGCCCCTGCTGGGGAATCTCCACCCGTGCTTCAAACACCAGGAGCCACCAAACAAGCTCTTGCCTGTCCCAGCCCAGCGCCTTGCTCTGGCGTCCGGTCGCTGCTTGACAGTCCCGGCCCTAAAGGAAACAGTAGAGTTCACGCCTTACCCTGCCCCCCTTCTCCCTTCCGCCCCCCTCTCCTCCAGAGGACCCATTCCGTGACTCATTCTTCACAGTACCCAGTTCAGAGTATCCTACTGAAAGGCTCCTTATCCATCCCTGCTTTTGGGAAGTTAACGGCCTCACTCAAATGGGTTTCTTGTACTTTCCTGCGATAAACTGCTGAGCTGGGTTAATCGCTCCAGCAAAGAGGAGGGGGAGGCTGGAACCTGCCCTTCAACAAGAAAACCCACGGCTCAACAAAAGCAGGTTTGGTTTATTTGAATGACTTCGTTAAATAATTCTACAAAGGTAACAAATTGCAGCACAAAGCGCAACCGTACAAGCAGCGCAGTGCCTGGGTGTAGTGCAAAACATACCACTAACTACAGCCAGGGAAGCCCAAAGTTTCAATTCATTTTATTTTTTTTAATTTTTTTTTTTTTTACAGTGTGCATTGTTAAATAATGTAAAGAAAATGCTTGTAATTCAGAAACAGATTTTATGTGGAAAAAGATACTCAAAGTGTAATATTAAACAAAATAATTTAACAGTTCAGTAGCATTAGTTTATTCCTCTAGACTTCAGTTATTCATCCACAGGACGGGGTGGGGGGGGGAGAATAAATCAACGGTAACCAGTTCTTGCATAACATTAAGTGAAGAAACGACCTCAAACTCATCAGATCAAAGTTAAATAACCATGTGCCGCATCCAGCCGCTTGGTTCCCCTTGTCACCAGCGCGCCCCTTGTTCCGTTACTGCCCCAGCTTTGTCACCGCCCCCGTCTCCAGAGCTCCCCTGGCACCGGGGAAACCTCCCCGCACCCCTCCAGAGGGAAGGGCCCCCCCTCCGGCTTTCTCCCTGCCTTCTGCCACACCACCAGCATCCTCTCTCATCCCGCGCTTCAGTTACAAAGGATAAAACCCCCAAAAATCTGAGGAAGTCGGAGTCCCCTGCTGCCTGGCCGCTGCCTTTTCCCCCCGCTCCTGCCTCGGTTCGCCTCCAGCCTCTACCTGCCCTGGCTGACACCACCGCCCTAAAATAAGCCATCGGAAAGGAGCACATCTTGGGCCTCTCTTTATAAAAAATAAGAGTGAGAACGTCCGCAGACAGAACAACTCCCTGTTAAGGCTCCACAGGGGAACAGCCCTCCCCCAAAAAAAAAAAAAACAACCGAAGCCCAAACCAAACATTCAGGCAGGCGACATCTCCGTGGTGCACCCACCTCCAGGACACCGGGGGGGTACTCCCCAGCAGCCGGCAGCTGTTCTCTCTCCCCACACGGCTTTTCCCAGCGCTACGTAAATACTGGCTGGTATTGGTTTTTACTTTGAAGAGGAAGCCAGCATTTTTATATATATTTTTTTAAGTATGAAAAGGGCGAATGACCAAAGCAGAAGGTACAGTACAGTTACCGAGAGGTGACGGAGTTACAGTCCTGCTACCAGCTTGAAATTTGTCAGAGTGAACAAAACTGAAAATCCTCCAAACGAGAGAGGAAACTTCTCGGTGCCGGCTGTTTCAAGTACATCCAT